>JAMPIV010005398.1:0-515095 GCA_024509875.1 Oreohelix idahoensis | reverse complement strand
TGAAAAAATGCGATTTAGAAAGACGAGTAAGTAGCTCTTCTAGTAAAGGCATAGGTTCAGCATCGAACTTCGTAACTTGATTCAATTTGCGATAGTCAACGCAAAGACGTATGTTATTGTCTTTTTTTCGAACAATAACCATCGGCGAAGAATATGCAGAAGTGGATGGTTCGATTATTTGTAAATCTATCATTTCATCCAACTCCTTTTCAACCTGTGTTTGGAAATGTATAGGGATAGGATAAGGTCTAACCCTAATTGGAGTATGTTCAGTTAGAACAATGTCATGCTCAATGACATGAGTTTGTCCAGGGATGTCAGTGAGGACATCCTGAAATGTTTGTAACATAGACGAAAATTGTCGCCGTTCTCCTAGAGACAAATCAGGAGAAACAGTAACGTCTTTCCATGATTCACTAGAATGAAGTGGGATCATTGGAAGCGGAAGATTAACATCCGAAAAACTTGTTTCCTCATCCTGTATTACAGACAGTGATGAGTAATGACCATGTTTGACATGAGAATCGTCCGTTGCCTGGAAAATAGGCTGTAGATAGTCAGGACGTTCATGGAACTCCGTAAGCATATTGATGTGGAAGGTTTTATGCTTCCCGTTGATATCGACGATGTAGTCAACATCTGAAATTTTCGATATTATATCGTACGGACCTTTCCAACTAATAAGGAGTCTATTTTCACGACAAGGTAGCAAAACAAATGCTTTGTCACCAGGACAAAGTTGTCGTAAAGTTCTCTTCTTATTAGCAAATTGTCTTGCCTTCTGCTTAGCAAATTCAGAAGAGGACGTTGCCAATTTGCATGCTTCGATAATCTTTTGTCTCAGCGCGATGACATACTCGTAAGAAGATTTTGTGTCATCGTCAATATTGTCAGCTGTTATAAGATCATGCAGCAAAGACATTGGGCCGCGCGGTCGCGCGCCAAAGACAAGTTCAAAGGGAGAAAACCCTGTATGTTCATTGGGGACCTCTCTGTACGCGAAGAGGGCCGCGGGTAAAACCCTATCCCAATCTTGAGGATGATCCTCAGTTATCTTCCCTAATAAGTTCTTAAGTGTTCTATTTAGTCGCTCGACCATCCCATTGGACATAGGATGATAGGTGCTACTCAAAGATCTCTCTATCTGTAGAGTAGACATTACTTGAGACATGGTATCCGATATCAGTTGGGTGCCATGATCTGATAATATTTCTCCGGGGAATCCCAGCCGAGAAAATATAAGCCAAAGAGCATCTGCAATGTCAGCGCTAGTAATGCTCTTTAGAGGGATAGCCTCTGGCCAACGTGTGCACATGTCTACACACGTTAAGATAAACTGATGTCCTCTAGCAGATTTGATCTTGAATGGACCAATGATGTCTATCGCCATTTTCTGGAATGGACGAATAGGAATATCTGCAGCCTGAATAGGCGCAGCATGACGAGGACCTTTGGATTTGACTTCTTGACATACTTTACAGGATCGACAATAGATCCGTATGTCCTTGTTCACAAAAGGCCAAAAGAAAGCCGCAAGAACTCTTGACTTTGTACGGGAAAAACCCATGTGACCAGCACACTGAGAGTCGTGTGCATGTTGTAAGATCTTAACTCTCAAATTCTTGGGTACAAGAATCTGAGAATGACTTGACTTAGTGGAGTCTTGCACCATACGTACAAGTACGCCATTCTTCATTGTAATCCAAGATTTACAATTTGAATCTTTATTCGGATCACCTTTCGTTACAAGAGTGAAGAATTTCTTAAGAGTCGGATCTTCTTCTTGTTGTTTTATAAACGAGTCACGAGAAATTACCAAGGGATCATCTTGGTTATGCACTTCATTATCTTCAACAGATGAAGTTTCAGGCATATTGAGAGCTTGAGCTCTAGTGACTACCGCATTAGCAGATTGCATATTTTGATTTTCCCAAACGGAAATTTGCTCCGGAGTGCATTCTTTGACTCCGTGAATGCGACCGATGATAAGATCAGCGATCGGATTCGGCAAAAGACATGCGTGTACATCTCCTGTGAAGAAAAAAGTAGCAATCCTAATGATAGCGGTAGAGTATTTCTCTATGGTGCCGCCAAATGTTACGCATTTGACTACTTTGCCTGTAGAATGAGAAGGATCTATGAGTGACTGCCTAACCCCAATAGTTGTGCATCCAGAATCAAAAAGTACTGAGACTGGATTGTCATTTACTAAACCTTTGTGTAAGACAAGAGAACCTCTCCCATCATGCGCGATTGACGCAGGAAGAGCGGGAAGAGGATGCCCACAGCTTAAAGTAGACACTGTGGTTGGCTCAAATAATGTTTTGCATTGGGGGCACTGAGATGCTCTCCCAAAATCAAAAGCGGCACATGCCATATTATTAGAGTCATCATTATCTTTATTTTGTTTATAGGCTTCGTGGGACTCTTGCTGTGCAGAGTTCGCCTGGTAATGAGCTTTATGTTTTTTGAATTGTGCTCTACCTCTGTTATTATTGCCTCTGTACTTATCATTGTTTCCACTATTATAACCTCTACTCGGGTTTGAATCATAGCTCCTTTGGTTACTATCATCATATTCATTATAATGAGTATCTCTGTAATTATGATCTTGTTGTCTCCATGAAGGAAAACTTGGATAGTTTCTAGAATGACTTCCTTTGCGAAAGTTCCTGTAATTATGACCACCCCTGAATCGAGGGCTGTCAGCTCTTCTCCAGGTATTCGAAGAAGAACCCTGAAATGATTGGTTACCTTGGTTCTGATAACTGTAATAGTTACCTTTTTTATTAAACCTATTTTGAGGTCCTTGGAATTTGTGAGAGTGATTAGGGTTGTATGGTGTTGCAGAAGCAACTGGCATACCTTCTTTAACCTTACTGTTGCTAATAGCTACGTCCGGATGTGCAGTGACGTATTGGGTACAATATTGTTCCATTTCTTTTAGAGACTTAGGTTTACGCTCATGTAAGAATTCGAGGAAAGGTTTATTTATACTTGACATAATCTTGTCTCTGAGTATCAAGTCCATAAGGGCTTCATAAGTCTTTTCTGTTTTGGATAGCTCAATCCAACGATCAAATGTAAGACGTGTCCTTGCAATGAATTCTGAGAATTCTACACCTGCCTCAGGCACCATTGTCTTAAACAACTTCCGATAACCCTCTTCAGACAACTGATACTTCTTTAATAAGGCTGCCCTAATAACATCATAGTTATCTTTGTCAGCCTCTTCAACCAAACTTAAACTAGTCAGAGAATCACCTTTCAGATTTTCTGATAACTGGTTAGCATATTGTGATTTGTCCACATTATGTGCTCGACACGAGCGTTCAAATCTATTTAGCCAGAATGTTATGTCATCACTGGAAGGGTTGAACGCTGGTACCTTGACCTTGTAAGTAAAGGGTTTACCATTACCACCAGATGCTTGATTACCATCACTTATGTTTGTTAACTTTAACTTTTCTAACTCAAATGCTAAAAGTTCTTTTTTGTGTTCATGCTCTCTTATTGCTTTTTTCTCTTCTGCTTCAGCTTCTCTTTGTAATCTTTTTTCTTCTGCAGCAGCTTGTAATTTTTTCTCTTCTGCTTCAGCTTCTCTTTTTAATCTTTTTTTCTGCAGCAGCTTGTATTTTTTTCTCTTCTGCAGCAGCTTGTAATTTTTTCTCTTCTGCAGCAGCTTGTAATCTTTTTTCTTCTGCAGCAGCTTCATCTTTTCTTTTCTCTTTTTCCATTTCCATCTGGAATCTTTTTTCATCAGTCTGTATCTGCAATTTCTTTTGTTCATACTCTCTTTGTAATTTTTTTTCCTCAGCTTCTAATCTTTTCTCCTCAATCAATGCTTTTCTTTCTTCAGCAGCTAATGCTTTGTCATATTGAGCAACTGCCCATTCTTCTAATTGCTGACCAGTCTTATCAAGAGCCTTGCCTTGTGTGATAAAATAATCTAATGTAGACATCTTGTCTAATAAGATCAGTAATTTGCAAAAGTAAATAAATTCACTTTCTTAGTCTTAATCAAAGACCTTGTATGATAACTTTTTAACCTGTGGAAAATAGTACTTAACTATCCCAATCACTGTGGGAAACAAGCCTTACAAAGGTCTTGTATAAATCCTTATATAATAACAGCTATAAGTTGCTGGTTCACTCTATAATATAAGTGCAGTGCACCAGAAATAGTGTTTTATATCATCAACTGTGTACCTTTAGTAATAGCAATTAACTATCAGTTGATTCTTGTACATCAATTTATATGATCAACTATATTTTAAATAGTGTATGTCGATCAGGCACAAAACAAAACAGTTATACAGGAGAACATGAAAACATTTGCGGAAATGAAATAAATGAAATGGGAAAACAATAAAAGATAAACCGCAAGAGGATAACAAATACAAATAACGCCACAGTATATAAATATAAATTGAGAATAGAACTGAAAGATAGAATAGGGTAGACCAACAAATTACAAACAAATCAAAACAAACTAAAGAACAGAGGAATATTACAAAAACAACAATGAGTACAGTCTTCACAGCTAACACTAATAGCAACAGCTGTCGCAGCAAATTTTCAATCAAGAAAATTGCACCTATAGAAACGCACACATCAGACCCTCTATTACGTGGGATACTCTGCTGTGTGACACCGCCCAACCAAAACAACAACCCGCTGGATACAAACAAATATCACATATAAATATTTAAACATAAATACATAATTGCATAAATAGTATGGCAATATGATGTAAATAGAGTGTTGCAGAAAGAATGTGTTGTAAAGAAGGCTCAGTTACACTGCCTAATAGTACAGTACTGTGGTACTTTATTAAACAAATACTTCTGGTCTAATTATTTTAAATTCAACACAGAAATAGAAGCTCCATCGTTGATGTGAATGATAACAATCGATGTAGGACTTCTCAGTTCAATAACATTTCCTTTCGCAAACACTGTCAAATATTCTCCAGTCCTGATGTGTAATGTTCTATGTTTCAACCAAGCTTGCTGTGTAACACTGTCAGTTGTATGGCAAATGTCCAACGAACCAAATGTCAACAAACGCTGACCTAGTTACCGCATACTGTCGACAGGACAGGTCACGCTGACATCACTGTAGAGTTGTACTGCTGATGTATTTGTGTGTCGTAACAGACCCCAAGGAACGTCTGGTCTCAGTAGTTTACTTCTCAATATGGTCACTGTGCAGGTTGACCCAGGAAGCTGGCACACCAGTTGTTAAACTCTGTTTAGTTGTTAACTCATACTGGCTACTAGTTGTTGAATCACGCTTTATTTGTTAAATGACGTGAATGTCCACCAGTTGATAAATGTAGATGTTGGGACTGGTGTAGTAAAGTGTAACGATTGTCAACTCATTAAACCCAGCACAGTTTTGGTCATACAGGTCATCTTGTCCTGGAACGTGATGAGGCTCCGACAAGAATGTGAGTGTAAACAATGAGTGTGTATGTGAATGTCAGAACGCGAATGGTAGCATGATTCGATAGAGTTGACAGGTTGGTAGTACATCACTCATACTCACACTGTTCGAATTCAAGAAGTACTGGAACTACGGTGGTCTTTTTATAACATTTAATGGGACGCACACTTGGACAGTACGTGTATGGTTACAGGAACAAATGTCGACATAGACAGCATAATGTTGATCACAGGAATATCATCTTAAGTTAGCATTCATGCTTGGCAAATATCATAATGGAGCATTCGTAAATAAGCATTCAGAGTTCCATCATGTAAATCATCTGGCTTTACTGACTGGGCACGTCAGACCATAACCAATATATAGGAAGGCTCCTAGACCTAACCTCGTCTAGTGAATATCCCTTCACGTAAAGTTCAATATATATATATTTTCCATAAAGATATAGGAATCCCAGACATGGGTTCTCACATGTAGCAGTGATCTCTTGGTTCATCGAGCGATAGTACAGGCATCCCTTTTTCTCACTCGATAAATACAAAGTATATGAATTTCAACATGGCTGTTCTTCTCTCGTGAGTTTCACTCACTATAGGACCCAGACCCAAAATTGGTCATTCGTTAAATGTCCTCATTTCTTCATAGCTTCTCTCATAGAGGTGATTGAATAATATCATACAATCTAGTGTTGATACATAGGAATGTCGTCTTCCTTTGAATAAATATTCTTTTCAAAAGTACCACTGTGCATCTGTTTATCAACAACGATGGCGAAGCCCAAGTTCATAATAAATTGTGGTTTTACCTTTCTATGCGAAATATAACTTTGCCATTCCTTGGCAAAAGAGAATAAACACTGGGGTAAAGTACATACAACATGTCTAAATGACTATCACTTTTCCCCATTGACTTATAGATCACTTTTTCGGCGATAGGCCTGCTACAACAAAATTCGACATCCAGACAGGATGACGGCCATGAATCACACCCCTTGCTAGCGATACTTCCGCTGCATAGCCTTTGACCTTTTCTAGCGACAACCAACATAGTTCGACTTAGAAATGTAAAGATATCCATATATAAGACAGACTCGTCCTACTCATACAAACACTACGTATAAATTCAGGCCATAGATATACTGAAGCAAGAACAATCTATTCCTACCCAGCCAAAGAATAAATCGCAGTAGGCCTAGACTCGTCCGCGGAGTCCGATCGAAGATGACGGAACTACTTTCAAGGGAAGTAACTCAAAAATGACTTCTCCTTAAGCACTTAAAAAGGAAATACTTTGTTTACAAAATATTTGCGAACATAATAAGTATATAAATGTATTATATTGCAAGATAGTAAAAATTGCCCTTTACAGTCTTCAAAACAGATTTGATAAAAAAGGTAACCATAATAGTTATCAAAACCAAGGTAACCAATCATTTCAGGGTTCTTCTTCAAAGAACTGGAGACGAGCTGATAGCTCTCGACACAGGGGTGGTCATAATTATAGGAATTTCCGTAGAGGAAGTAATTATAGAAACTATCAGGGTTATCCGTCTTGGAGTCAACAAGATCATAATTACAGAGATACTCATTATAATGAATATGATAATGGTAACCAAGGGAACTATGACTCAAACCCAAATAGGGGTTACAATAGAGGTAACAATAACTACAGAGGTGATAATAACCGAGGTAGATCTCAAAACAAAAGACATAAACCACATTTTCAGGCAAACTCTGCACAACAAGAGTCCCATGAAGCCTATAAACAGAGTAAAGATAATAATGATGCTAGTAATATGGCATGTGCCGCTTTTGATTTTGGGAGAGCATCTCAGTGCCCCCCAATGCAAAACGTTATTTGAGCCAACCACAGTGTCTACTTTAAGCTGTGGCCATCCTCTTCCTGCTCTTCCGGCATCAGTCGCGCATGATGGAAGAGGTTCTCTTGTCTTACATAAGGGTTTAGTGAATAACAATCCAGTCTCTGTGCTATTTGATTCTGGATGCACCACAATTGGTGTTAGGCAGTCACTCGTAGATCCTTCCCGTGCCACTGGACAAGTAGTCAAATGTGTAACATTTGGCGGCACATTAGAGAAATACTCTACTGCTATCATTAGGATTGCTACTCCTTTCTTTACAGGAGATGTACACGCATGTCTTCTCCCGAATCCGATCGCTGACCTCATCATCGGTCGCATTCATGGAGTCAGAGAATGCACTCCGCAACAAATTTCCGCGTGGGAAAGGCAAAACATGCAGCTTGCTAACGCTGTAGTCACTAGAGCTCAGGCTCTTAATATGCCTCAAACTTCATCTACTGAAGATAATGAAGTGCATAACCAAGATAATCCCTTGGTAATTTCTCGTGACTCGTTTATAAAACAGCAAGAAGATGATCCCACTCTGAAGAAATTCTTCATTCTTGCAACTAAAGGTGATCCGAATAAAGACACAAGTCGTAAATCGTGGATTACAAAGAAGAATGGCGTACTTGTACGTATGGTTCAAGACTCCATTACGTCAAGTCATTCTCAAATCCTGGTTCCCAAGAATTTGAGAGTTAAAATTTTGCAGCACGCTCACGACTCTCAGTGTGCTGGACACATGGGTTTTTCCCGTACTAAGTCAAGAGTCCTTGCGGCTTTCTTTTGGCCATTGGTAAACAAGGACATACGGATTTATTGTCGATCTTGTAAAGTATGTCAGGAAGTTAAATCCAAAGGTCCACGGCATGCTGCACCCATTCAGGCGGCGGACATTCCTATTCGGCCGTTCCAAAAAATGGCCATAGACATTATTGGTCCATTTAAGATCAAGTCTGCCAGAGGACATCAGTTTATCTTGACGTGTGTTGATATGTGCACACGTTGGCCAGAGGCTATTCCTCTGAAGAGCATTACTACTGCTGATATTGCAGATGCTCTTTTGGCTTATATTTTCTCGTCTGGGGTTCCCCGGAGAGATATTGTCAGACCATGGCACCCAACTAATATCAGATACCATGTCTCAAGTAATGTCTACTCTGCAGATAGATAGATCTTTAAGTAGTATCTACCATCCAATGTCTAATGGTATGGTCGAACGCCTTAATAGAACACTTAAAAACTTACTGGGGAAGATAACTGAGGATCATCCTCAAGACTGGGACAGAGTTTTACCTGCGGCCCTCTTCGCTTACAGAGAGGTACCCAATGAACATACGGGATTTTCTCCCTTTGAACTCGTCTTTGGCGCGCGTCCGCGTGGCCCTATGTCGTTGCTTCACGATCTCATAACATCTGACAATATTGACGATGACACAAAGTCATCCTACGAATATGTCATCGCGTTGAGACAAAAAATTATCGAAGCATGCAAATTAGCAACTTCTTCTTCTGAATTTGCGAAACAGAAGGCAAGGCAATTTGCCAATAAGAAGAGATGCTTACGACAACTTTGTCCTGGTGACAAAGCATTTGTATTACTACCTTGTAGGGAAAACAGATTACTTATTTCTTGGAAAGGTCCGTACGATATAATATCGAAAATTTCCGATGTCGACTATATTGTCGATATTGATGGGAAGCATAAAACCTTCCACATCAATATGCTTACTGAATTCCATGAACGTCCGGATTATTTGCAACCCATTTTCCAAGCAACGGACAATTCTCCAGTACAACATGGTCATTACTCATCACTGTCCGTGATACAGGATGAGGAAACAAGTTTTTCAGATGTAAATCTCCCCCTTCCAATGATCCCACTTCATTCTAGTGAATCATGGAAGAACGTTACTGTCTCTCCTGATTTGTCTCTAGGAGAACAGCGACAAGTTTCAACTATGTTGCAAACATTTCAGGATGTACTCACTGACATCCCTGGACAAACGAATGTCATTCAACATGACATTGTTCTAACTGACCATACTCCTATTAGGGTTAGACCTTATCCTATACCTATACATTTTCAAGCACAGGTCGAGAAAGAGTTGGATGAGATGATAGATTTGAAAATAATCGAACCATCCACCTCTGCATATTCTTCGCCGATGGTTATTGTGCGTAAAAAAGACAATAACATACGTCTTTGCGTTGACTATCGAAAATTGAATCAAGTAACGAAGTTCGATGCCGAACCTATGCCTTTACTGGAAGAGCTACTTACTCGACTCTCCAAATCTCATTTTTTCACTAAACTTGATTTGTCTAAAGGATATTGGCAAGTTCCTTTATCTGAACGCGCCAAACCTCTCACGGCTTTTTCAACACCTAGAGGTTTGTTCCAATGGAATTTTATGCCTTTCGGTCTTATGAACGCACCAGCTACATTCGTACGCATGATGCGCCGAATCCTATCTTATCGGTCAGATGTCATTGCATATCTAGACGACATCTGTCTTTTCAGCGATACTTGGGAAGATCACTATTCAGGGTTAGATGAATTGCTGTCTACTTTGCGCGAGCACAACCTGACAGCGAAACCCTCTAAAGCCTATATTGGTTTTAGCGAAATTTCTTTCCTAGGCCACCGAGTTGGTCATGGTTTCCTAAAGACAGAGGACCATAATACTAGTAAGATACTTAACATCTCGATCCCTAAGACTAAAAAACAGGTGAGAAGTCTGTTAGGTCTTATTCAATTTTATGGCAGATTCATTCAGAATCTATCCTCTATCATGGCACCTCTTTCAACACTTCTAAAGAAAGGTTCGCCTAATGTGGTCCACTGGTCTCAGGAATGCCAATGCTCTCTGGATAAGATTAAAACATTGTTTTCAACACCACCTATTTTAGTGCTACCTACTAAAGATAAGACATTCGTTCTTCGTAGTGACGCTTCATCCACTGGGATTGGAGCGGCACTAATGCAAGAGTACTCTGGAACTCTGCATCCTGTAATGTATATTTCCAGAAAACTTAATGCGGCAGAAAGGAATTATTCGGTTTTAGACCGTGAGCTATTAGCTATGGTTTGGTCGATCCTCAAACTACAGAGATTCCTTCTGGGCGCACATTTCATAGTAGAAACCGACCAAAAAGCTCTTACTGCTATACAGAGTAAGAATTTGAAGAGCTCGAGGTTTACTCGATATGCAATTGCTCTTCAACCTTTTCATTTCTCTGTGCGAGCTATTCGTGGATCAGATAATGTGATGGCAGACATTCTGTCAAGATGCCCACATGATTCCACATAACTATTAGGGCTTAGACTTCTTGATATGTCTAGTTCTATAGTAGTTCCTTTTCTATATCATGATAGATACACATTTGTAATTTAATAATATAATGATTGTATCACTACATAGCGGTTCATTGATGTTTATTCACCGCTGTGCTTTGATGATTTTTTTTTCATAAATCATAAATTTAAGATATCTAATACGAAATGATGATATGAATTTTTTAGGCATTGTGTAATTGCCAGAATTGTATTATACTTTGATGACACCTTCCTGGAAAAATATACTTGTAGAGAAATAATTTCTCTCAGTTTATGAGACACATTCTCACCAGTCGCTCCATAAGTCGACTTAGCCTCATATTAGGCGTTATAGGTATTCCTGATATTTTCATCTGCGGATTATTCATGCGTTGTGAGCCTATTGTACGTTGCTCCTAGATGTATTTCAAAAAAAAAAAAATGTTCCATTTTTTTTTTCCCGGGAGGTGTGGTAAGACTGTTACGTGCAGTCTTTGATATCTTACAATATTATACATTAGTATACTTGTTATGTTCGCAAATATTTTGTAAACAAAATAGTGCTTAAGGAAAAGTCATTATTGAGTTACTTCCCTTGAAAGTTGTGTCGTCTCTTCGATCGAACTCCGCGTATGAATCCATTTTACTGCGATTTATTCGTTGTTTGGGTAGTAATAGATTGTTCTTGCTTCAGAATATCTATGGCCTGAATTTATGTGTATTGTTTGTCTGAGTAGGACGAGTTTGTCTTATATCTGTATATCTTTACATATCTAAGTCGAACTATATGTTCTGTTGTCTCTAGAGAGGTCAAAGGCTATTCGGCGGATGTGCCGCTAGAGTGTGGTGTGATTTGGCTTCGTCCTGATGGGGACTGTGTTTTTTTTCCTATGTCGGCTTGTCGCCGGAAAAAGTGATCTCAGTATTTGTGGGGAAAGTGATAGTCGTCTAGACCTATCGTGTATGCTTTACCCCAGTGTTTATTCGTATTGCCAAGGAATGGCAGAATCATATTTCTGATACCAAGGTAATCAAAGATACTCTTATGAACTCTTGTACGAAGCCACCATTTTCGATAGGTACGATTTGTATGTCTAAGAGAATATATTTGACTCGATGAAAACGACTTCGATTCCTAGCAGCACTATATCCTGTAGAATGCAGTCAATTGTTCATGATCAAATCTACAGAGCAATGAAAGTTTAATGAATGACTAACTTTAGGACAGATTCATTATCTGTATCCAAACGTGAGTGACAGCTCACGAGTGAAGCCATCTTGGAACCAAACATGTAGTGACTTTCAAGAAGAGAAAAGGGATGCCCGTATTATCGCTTGATTAGTCCAGAGATCACTGCTACACATGAGAACCCATTGCTAGCGGTTCCATATTATTATATATAAAAAAAAAACTGTGCTGAACCTTATGTTAAAGAATCGTCGCTAGACGAGCTTAGGTCTAGAAGCCATCTGAAATATTATTTATAAGCTGACGTGCTCAGTCAGTGAAGTCAGATGATATATATGTATGGGCGATACTGAGTGCTTGGCTACTGACAGTCCATTATACTATTATGCTGCATGAGTGCCCATGTAACATTGCAAGACCATTTATCCACTGTACCATGATGTATTATGCCAACCTGTGATTTGTCACTATCTGTGCTGTCGAGTGTGTACGTCCAATTAAACTTTAGTAAAGGTACACAGTCGTTGGTGTCGATGACTTCCAGCCATACATGAGTGTGAGAAAAGAACATTTGTCAACACCACGAACCCTTATTGTCATTCGCACATTATACACTCAATCCATGTCTACACACCACTGCGTAGGTCAAGTTGACATTCCATACACTACAGTGGAGCAAACAACACCATAGAGATCTTATCAACTGATGATGATGATGTCTGTCTTCCAAGAAAAAGAGACGTTATCACATACCAATGAATAAATTATTTAAAATAAAATAAATAACAACAAATCATTACTAACGAGTTTGTGAAAAAAGAGAAAAGAACTGGAGACAGACATAAAGAAAACATTTATTCCACTACACTTGACAACACTGTGACACTCACATACATAAAACACTCTACAAGGATATCTTAAAGGAGTCACTGATAACTTTTCAAATAACAATATGTATTCATTGCTGTCATGAATGAATATGTGTCCTGATTCAAATACAAAGGGAACCAGGAATCACAATCAATTTTAATTACAAGTTATAAGTACAGAATTTATCAATATGAATATTGTAGTGACATATATTATTAAAAGTATCCTATGTGTGTCAGTTGTGTAGTAGTAATATGAGGTAATACTGGTTTTGTTTTGTTCAAGCTCTGTTGGTATTTGTCATCATGACTTCAATAGTTTGTCTTTATTGGAACTAGTATTGGAGATGTTCTCAGTTCCTGATATTAAAACAATTTAATTCCCCTCTTAATGTTATTTTTACAATGTCATTTTAAGATGGGGGTACATAATGTTGAGCTCAGCTGGCCACATCAGCTTATCTTGCGTGATGGCGGCAGGAAAAGACTCCTCTGCTCGATTTCTCCCCTGTGCTCTGGAGACACCTCACTGATAGCTAAATGGACCAAGGAGTATGCTGTCCGACTCTGGATTCAGCAAAGCTCTGACCAGGTGCTGCTCAATACCATAAGACCACGGTCCCTGAAAACAAGAAGGATGTACCTTCTACGTCATAACTAATTTATACTCTCTTTTTACACTGAGCACAATACATCACAAACATTGAGTTCAGAGCGTTAGGCCAACTGTCAGCTTCATCTGAAATACTTTATACCAGTATTTCCCTCCCTAATGGTTACTACGCCTCTGCAATTCCAGCATTATTTCTGTCTAATCAATAATCTAGGTGTCAGTGTACTGTTTGGCCATTCCATGCAGTTTTACTTCCTCCGACACCTTCTGTTCAGGCTGGAGCATTATAGGCTTTTCCTCATGTTCGCTACTGAACTACACATATATACAGGCATAAATTAACAATTTACATTCAATTTTCATTAAAAGATATTGAATATTTCAAACCTACCACAATTCATGGAAATACACAGATACGTTGACTAGCAATGAATTCTGGCACAAATACTGGCACAAATTCCCATCTGCTTATGTTCCAGGCTTTTATTTAGCAAAAATATGAGCTGGCTTCAACGCACTGTTGCTTCATCAAGCTTATTTGAACTAGTGGTCTCGAACTAACGCTCTGAATTGTGTATATTCGCAGCTCTAACCAATGAAACCCTGTCCACACATCTTTTCAAAAAAATACTCCTACTCCCGTTTCCCCTGACAACGAAAGATAGTATTTATAGTCCGACCAATCGTGTTTAGTCTTATATTTGTTGCGCTCCAATCAATTTGGAGTTAACATGGTAGGCTATTTCCGTACGTAAGGTTTTTTTCAAACACGTTAAAAAAAATTTTATGAGCAGAAATGATTTCATGCTGTCAGGCATCCCCACTATTTTATTTTGGTTATAATTTGGTAATTCCTAGACTATTTGCGTAACGTTTTACATATTCTTTGTCAGCAAGCCCTAAGGAACCCAAATATACAAATTTAAAAGAGCTAAGTGGCTGCGTTCAAAATATGCAATTTCTTCTACCTCCTGTTTCGAAGATGTGCTGTCTGGGTACTGTAATGTTTGCAAACGTAAACCCATCTAATGTTATCTTTTCTAATAAGCGTTTTTCAGGATTTTAAAACCTAACTCTGGGAAGGGTAGTGAATTTTATCACTGTCGATTTGAAATAAAGTTAGTGCATGTGGCCTTACACGCGTGATGGCAGCAATTGTGTATCGCGCGACGCGTGTTTAGTGTTGCACGTGTTCGGCTTTCTGCCTCTCCCTTCTCTCTATCCTTTAGTCCATCTGTTCGTTCGTTTTGGTAACGTAGTATAATTAATGTTAGGATTAATTTAGGTCATTACGCAGTGTGCCTCTCAATGTTTTTCTTAGAAATGCAATACCCGTTTTAATGTGTTGTGGAAACGCTTGTATTTATGCAGTGGCTTATATTTAACGTGGAAACGCTACAATTTGCAGACGAAGCATAAAACAAAGGGGATTTCGAGTACTGTCATTGTGACAGCACTGTTATTTTACCATTGCTCTTTTCTTTATTAGAATTTATTTGTTAGGCTTTATATTTACCTGATAATTTATATATGTGGATTAGAATATTTCACGACACCTCCCCTCTTAAAACAGACATTATATGTCAGTCCTTTATTCTATATACACATAGATAAATGTAAGTCAACTTGACTTTACTCTGCTGTGGTGCTATCATGGTTTTATGTAGTTGGGTCCATTCAGAGTAGGCACTACTCATGAAATCTGCCTCAGACTTCTACAACCAATAATATATTTCGGTTATGTTACTGAACAGCCGCAAGTGTGAATGCTTGTCTTAATGCTGCTTCGCAACCCGTATTCACCATTTCTCTTCTCTGAGTCTGCGCAATGACAGGTCCAGAGAACATTATATTTCCCTCAAAATGTACGTTATGAGGAGATAACATATACCTGGTGATAGCAGAGTTTTCGTAGTGGATCCCATAATCTTCTTATTATACTGTATGAAACATTCGGAATATCCTCAATCAAAGAGGCAACTCAGGGATTCGTTACGTTCCTCCGAAATGTTTACATCCAACAATTTTCTCATCATTCTAGAGAAGACACTAGGCGCATTCTTCAATCCAATGGCAATCTATTAAACTCATAGTGTCCTTCTGAGGTACTAAAAGCTAAGTATGGTCTAACCTCAGGCTTTACTGGAATCTGATAGTATCCTTTACTCAGATCCACTTTTGAGAAATATTTAGCTTCATTTAGTCTGGCAAACAGCTGATTTGTATCCGGCAATGGATCCACCTGTCCTTCTGTAATAGCATTCAGTCTCCTGTAATCTATACAGAGTCTATGTTCTCCTGAGGGCTTCCTTAAGAGTACAACACCGGAACTATACGAAGATTCACTGTGCGAAATAATTCCTTCCTTCCTTCAATAGATAGTCTATCTCTTCCTTCAAAGCTTTCTCCTTAGCAAACGGAATCGAATATGGTTTCATACAGACAGGTGTGGGGTCTATCAGTTTCATATCATATTCCAATAGGTTTGTATGCCCTGGTCGGTCTGTTAACACCTCTGCATGATTATTTAGAACCTGTTGCACTCTCTCTTTCTGAGTTTTCGTTAAATGTGTACTGATTTTCACCTGTGCTGCTGTCTCACAGGGGTGTAATGGATATTCAAATGATGAAAGTGGTTCCTTTTTCATCTCCATGGCGATGGACAAGGTCAACAAGTGTGTCTCTTCCTGATGTTCTCTTTCCAAATATTTCTTCAGGAGATTCACATGATAGATTTTTTTCTTTCCCCTTCTTATCTATCTTATAATTTGTTCTAGACACCTTCTCTAGAACTGTATATGGACCTTGCCATCCAATCTGTAACTTATTCTGACTCCCGGGCAAAAGAAGCAGTACTTTCTCTCCCACAGCCAAATTTCTGTCTTTCGCCTTCCTGTTATAATAGGCAGCATGTTTCTTCCTGGCTTGTTTCAAATTTTCATTGGCAAGTTTCCAGCCAGTTTTTAAAAACGAGTGGTCAGCTCATTCACATATTGGTATGAAGATGTAATGTTTTCCTCTGCCTTTTCATCAGTCCACGTTCTTAACAAAGCTACATATGGACCTTTAATTGTGTGGACCTATTTGTCCATGCACCGGTATGGTCTCTTCCACTCGAAGCTTATAGTGATGATTTTTCCTCCCAGAATTATCATTCACAAAACGACCGCTACCAATTTTTCTTTTGGGGCTTTCTCCCCACTTAAAATTCTTGATGAGAGATTTCCTCTCTACATCCTCTTCCTCCAGTTTGTTTAAGTCCGATTGAGGGATTGTCGGCTTATCCTGGGGTAAGACATCTTTTTGCACTCTCTGCATAGTGGCCATTGTAAAACAGTTAAGTGAAGCTTGTCCGTGAAAAGGGGCTTCCCATTCCATTTGGTCCACTTTATCAAATCTATTTTTCTTTTTATTATCAGGCCTAATTTTGCCCCGTGGCGTGTCCAGGTCCTGATCAATGTTCCCACTTGTGGGTGTTCCCTCATGTGCTATGCTACACCTTTCTACAAAATTCTCAATGTCCCATCTTGCTTTGGGCCAATAATAATTGTGAGCCACCTTTTGAATGATGGTACCTATCTTCTCATGGTCCCCATCTGGTTTCACATGTAGGCTCCTTATTAAGTCTGCCCTATATCTTTTAGGAAGTACCAGCTGTCCCTGACCTTTGGATCTAGCTCCAGTCTTCCTATACATCAACTTGTTTTTCATGTAAAAATCTCCCTTGCCTGGAGTTGTATGACAAGTTGACAATTTCCTGAAACAAGGCTTGAGTGTTTTATCCCCAGCCTGTGCCTTCCTCATCTCTTCTGGAGTGGTATCCAACATAATATCCTCCTCCTGTCTTGAGGTCGACCTGACCTGAAGGGTGGCCATATACACAGGTTTCCTTCTGCAACGGTCAGTGTCATGATTGTCCATCTGACAATTTTTACACCACCTTTTTCCTTGGTTGAAAGATTTTCTTTCATCATATTTCCTTTCATCGAATTGTGGGAATTTATTTTTATTTTCATACCGTGGCCTATCAAACTGGTGCTTACCTTTGTTTTGATCCCTAGGATCAAATTTATTAAAGTTCTGTGGTGCCCTAAAGTTATCCACTTGTTTCTTTTTATTACCTGTTACCTCTGCTTGAGCTGCTTGATACCTTTCAGCAACATTTAGCAACTCACCCAGCCTCTCTGCACCTTGTTCCATGAGAAACTTTCTCAGGTCTGGAGCCATGGACTCTCTTAGCTGCTCTATAAGGACCATTTCCTTAAGATCTTGGGTTTTCCCCAGAGAAGTCCATTTCTCCAAGTATGTCTCTATTCGTGCAGAGAACTGGTGATAGGTTTCACCTGACAGTAGTTTAGCATTCCTAAATTTTTTTCCTATAAAATTCTGCATTCTTTTCATATCTTAACAAAAGAGCCTGCTTTAGCATGTCATAATTTTCCTGATCACCTCTGCTCATTTTTGCAAAAACTTCATAAGCTGCCCCACGAAGTCCCTGAGATAACTTTAAGCTCCACCTTTCTCTCTCTAACCCATACGTGGTAGCTAATAGTTCATACCTATTTAGGTAGCTCTCTATATCATCGTCTTTCTCAACAAAATGATCTAAATGAAAATTCATAGCTGAGGTTGAGGCTCCTTGGCTAGCAGTGGCATCAGAGGCAAAGGGACTGGCACCATTTTCAGGAGCATGGCCCTGAAACTCAAACTCCCTTAGTCGTAACTCATGTTCCCTTTGTAATCTTTTATCTTCTGCTTCCCTTTCTGCAGCTAATTTCTTGTCTTCCCTTTCTGCAGCTAATTTCTTCTCTTCCTTTTCTGCAGCCAATCTTTTGTCTTCTCTTTCTGCTTCCAATTTCTTAGCCTCAGCCTCAATCTGCAACCTCTTAGTCTCAGCCTCAGCCTCAAATTGTAACTTCTTAATTTCCCTTTCAGCCTCTAACTTTCTTTCGGCTTCAAACCTTCTTTCTTCGCGTTCAATAAATTTGTCACATTCCGTAGTGACATAGGCAACCATAACTTGCCCATCTAATCCTAACTCTTTTGCAGTCTGAACAGCAGCAGATCGAAATTTGGCCAGGTCCGCCATTGTCTATCAGGTAAATTTATACAATGTCTAACCAACAATTCAATCTCTAAATATATATCTAATGGACAACACAGGCACCGTGAGCTCAACCTTATTTAATTCCACCCAAGGATACCTTTTAATTCTTATATTCCCTGAAGTGAATTACCCCCAATATTTTTAATAGGTAAAGATTCAAAATCCCAAGAGCGAGCCCCCAATATATGTGGTGAAGTGGGATGTTATAAATATTTATAGGGGACTTAGTGTACTGACTGAGATCAGCTGTGAAGGTATATATATATCTAATAAGAGTAGTGTATTATATATAACCTTACTTGCTGCCACATATGTATACCTCAGTCAGAATTATTCTGGAATAGTGTGATGACTACGTTATATGTCTAGGGTATGTGTATGATGAAGTGTAAGTCAAAACAACAACAGACAGATAAACAATTTAATTTATTCCACTACACTTGACAACACTGTGACACTCACATACATAAAACACTCTACAAGGATATCTTAAAGGAGTCACTGATAACTTTTCAAATAACAATATGTATTCATTGCTGTCATGAATGAATATGTGTCCTGATTCAAATACAAAGGGAACCAGGAATCACAATCAATTTTAATTACAAGTTATAAGTACAGAATTTATCAATATGAATATTGTAGTGACATATATTATTAAAAGTATCCTATGTGTGTCAGTTGTGTAGTAGTAATATGAGGTAATACTGGTTTTGTTTTGTTCAAGCTCTGTTGGTATTTGTCATCATGACTTCAATAGTTTGTCTTTATTGGAACTAGTATTGGAGATGTTCTCAGTTCCTGATATTAAAACAATTTAATTCCCCTCTTAATGTTATTTTTACAATGTCATTTTAAGATGGGGGTACATAATGTTGAGCTCAGCTGGCCACATCAGCTTATCTTGCGTGATGGCGGCAGGAAAAGACTCCTCTGCTCGATTTCTCCCCTGTGCTCTGGAGACACCTCACTGATAGCTAAATGGACCAAGGAGTATGCTGTCCGACTCTGGATTCAGCAAAGCTCTGACCAGGTGCTGCTCAATACCATAAGACCACGGTCCCTGAAAACAAGAAGGATGTACCTTCTACGTCATAACTAATTTATACTCTCTTTTTACACTGAGCACAATACATCACAAACATTGAGTTCAGAGCGTTAGGCCAACTGTCAGCTTCATCTGAAATACTTTATACCAGTATTTCCCTCCCTAATGGTTACTACGCCTCTGCAATTCCAGCATTATTTCTGTCTAATCAATAATCTAGGTGTCAGTGTACTGTTTGGCCATTCCATGCAGTTTTACTTCCCTCCGACACCTTCTGTTCAGGCTGGAGCATTATAGGCTTTTCCTCATGTTCGCTACTGAACTACACATATATACAGGCATAAATTAACAATTTACATTCAATTTTCATTAAAAGATATTGAATATTTCAAACCTACCACAATTCATGGAAATACACAGATACGTTGACTAGCAATGAATTCTGGCACAAATACTGGCACAAATTCCCATCTGCTTATGTTCCAGGCTTTTATTTAGCAAAAATATGAGCTGGCTTCAACGCACTGTTGCTTCATCAAGCTTATTTGAACTAGTGGTCTCGAACTAACGCTCTGAATTGTGTATATTCGCAGCTCTAACCAATGAAACCCTGTCCACACATCTTTTCAAAAAAATACTCCTACTCCCGTTTCCCCTGACAACGAAAGATAGTATTTATAGTCCGACCAATCGTGTTTAGTCTTATATTTGTTGCGCTCCAATCAATTTGGAGTTAACATGGTAGGCTATTTCCGTACGTAAGGTTTTTTTTTCAAACACGTTAAAAAAAAATTTTATGAGCAGAAATGATTTCATGCTGTCAGGCATCCCCACTATTTTATTTTGGTTATAATTTGGTAATTCCTAGACTATTTGCGTAACGTTTTACATATTCTTTGTCAGCAAGCCCTAAGGAACCCAAATATACAAATTTAAAAGAGCTAAGTGGCTGCGTTCAAAATATGCAATTTCTTCTACCTCCTGTTTCGAAGATGTGCTGTCTGGGTACTGTAATGTTTTCAAACGTAAACCCATCTAATGTTATCTTTTCTAATAAGCGTTTTTTCAGGATTTTAAAACCTAACTCTGGGAAGGGTAGTGAATTTTATCACTGTCGATTTGAAATAAAGTTAGTGCATGTGGCCTTACACGCGTGATGGCAGCAATTGTGTATCGCGCGACGCGTGTTTAGTGTTGCACGTGTTCGGCTTTCTGCCTCTCCCTTCTCTCTATCCTTTAGTCCATCTGTTCGTTCGTTTTGGTAACGTAGTATAATTAATGTTAGGATTAATTTAGGTCATTACGCAGTGTGCCTCTCAATGTTTTTCTTAGAAATGCAATACCCGTTTTAATGTGTTGTGGAAACGCTACAATTTGCAGACGAAGCATAAAATAAAGGGGATTTCGAGTACTGTCATTGTGACAGCACTGTTATTTTACCATTGCTCTTTTCTTTATTAGAATTTATTTGTTAGGCTTTATATTTACCTGATAATTTATATATGTGGATTAGAATATTTCACGACAGACAGGAAGACTTGGCATACGTTTGTTGAAGGCCTATACTCCTTGGGGAGCGGAAGGGTGATGATTATGATGAGGATTACTCAGGAGTCAACGTAATGGTCCCACATCAGATACTGCCATTGGTGCAAGAAGTATTAGAGGTGTCGCTATACTTCGTCTCAGCTTTATGAGGCCAGGATTTTCCGATGTCTTTCTCATTGCCTTTGCCTTTCTTTAATTCAAGAGCAGAGCCAAGTACTGATTTTTTGTTACCTCAGTCCCTGTGTTTCAAGAAGTCTCTTTATCTCAAGAAGTCCTTTTGTCTCAAAAAGCCGATTTGTCTCCAGAAGTCCCTTTGTCTCAAAAAGTCCCTTTGTCTCAAGAAGTTGCTTTGTCTCAAGACGTTCCTTTGTCTCAAGAAGTGACTTTGTCTCAAGAAGTGACTTTGTCTCAAGAAGTCCCTTTGTCTCAAGAAGTAACTTTGTCTCAAGAAGTGACTTTGTCTCAAGAAGTCCCTTTGTCTCAAGAAGTAACTTTGTCTCAAGAAGTCCCTTTGTCTCAAGAAGTGACTTTGTCTCAAGAGGTCCCTTTGTCTCAAGAAGTAACTTTGTCTCAAGAAGTCCCTTTGTCTCAAGAAGTAACTTTGTCTCAGGAAGTCCCTTTGTCTCAATAAGTAACTTTGTCTCAAGAAGTAACTTTGTCTCAAGAAGTCCGTTTGTCTCAAGAAGTGACTTTGTCTCAAGAAGTAACTTTGTCTCAAGAAGTAATTTTGTCTCAAGAAGTGACTTTGTCTCAAGAAGTAACCTTGTCTCAAGAAGCCCCTTTGTCTCTAGAAGTTCCTTCGTCTCAAGAAGTAACTTTATCTCAAAAAAATGGCAGCTTCCATATCACGTAGGTTTGTGCGTATAACTTTCAGATTTTCTCAAGCAGCAAGGCACGCTGCTAATCATCATCATCATCATCAGTTGCCATCTCCACAACGAAGGTTGGCTGTAATGGATCTCCAACGTCTTCTGTCTCTTGTCTTGATGGTGCACTCTGATACACTCTTTCCTGTCCATCTCTTGATGTTGTCTTCCCACTTATAGCGCTGTCTTCCCATTGCACGTTTGCCTTCAACTCTCCCTTCTGTTATGGTCTTCTGTAAGGTGTTATGCCTTTTTATGTGGCCAAAGTATTTTAGCTGCCGAACTTTGACCTCCCTCATTAGTTCTCTTTTCATACCTAGATTTTCTAGGACCTCCTTATTTGTTTTCATCTCTTTCCATGAGATACGCCCCATTCTTCTATATATCCACATTTCAAGAGCCTCAATTCTTTCTTCCAACTGCTTATTCATCGTCCATGTTTCTGCACCATACAGAAATGCAGAATATATATAACACTTTATGATTCTCAGTTTTAATTTGTGAGATAACTGTTTGGATGTCAGTATATGTTTCATGTTGTTGAATGTAGCTTTAGCCATTCCTATTCTCTTCTTGATTTCTGTTTCACATCTGCCATCTTCTGTTATTATATGACCGAGATATACGTAGCTCTTGACTTGTTCCAGGATTTCCCCATTTACGCTTATCTTTAATGTGGGTTTATCGTCTGTTTTGCTAATTATCATAGTTTTTGTTTTCTCAATATTAATGTCGAGTCCATATTCATGACTTATACAGTTCACTTGCTTCACTAGTTCTTGTAACTCCTGTTCGCTTTCAGCTAACAACACGGTATCATCTGCATATCTAAGGTTGTTTATTGACCTTCCACTGATGTTCAGTCCTGGTATTTCCTGTATTTGTTTGAAAATTTTTTCGGTGTATAAATTAAATAGGCAGGGGGACAGCACACAACCTTGTCTGACACCTCTTTTTATGTCTATGTATGGTGAATAATTCCTTCCAGATCTTACTGTGGCAGTTTGCTCCCAATAAAGGTTACTGAGTATTCTTATATCTTTTCCATCAATACCTATGTCTTCGAGGCATTCAATTATTTTCTCATGATGGACTCTGTCAAAATCCTTCTTATAACGCTGCTAATACTCAGATTCAAACAAGACTCTTTAGCGTTTCAAGATGTGTAGCAGCACGTTTTTACACAGACAAACATGAGTGGGTATCTGTGGACAATTCAGTAGGAACAGTTGGAATTTCAAATTATGCTCAGGAACAGTTAGGGGAAATTGTTTATGTTGAAACACCAGAAGTAGGAACTAAACTACAAGCTTATGATGTAGCAGGATGTTTAGAGAGTGTCAAGGCAGCAAGTGAGGTCTTCAGCCTAGTACGTGGTACAGTGATAGAAGTCAACAAGAAGTTGTCAGAGACACCAAGCCTTGTCAACTCTTCTCCCCTTAGTGAAGGTTGGTTGTACAAGCTTACTCTGGATCCTGACACAAAGACTGACAAGCTGATGACTGAAGAAGCCTATGAAAAATATATTGGGTCTCTGGATACAAATTAAGTAATCTTTGTTCTTTCTTAGCCATGATTCTGTCATGGCTTTTACCACAAAACATTAATTTTATTAAAGACTGTCATACAATCAGAATTTTTTGGGTATTGATTTGCACAACTCCTTGTTCCTAGAATTATTATTACACTACTGGAATTTTTTTTTTGGAATTCTAAATAGTGGAATATTCTATTTCCAGGTGTAAATTTTTGTGTGAATTGTTTCTATGAACATGCACACATTATATATCACTTTGAAAGTAAATGAGTGTAGAATCAAATAATTTGCAATTTAATTTGTTTGTATTAACACATTTGCAACGAATATACATAAAAATATGTTGCATGCGATTTGAAAGAGATCAGAACGTTAACAGTAGAATGCGAACATAATGTGGGCAATTAAATGATGCAATAGAGAATGCCGTCAGCGACCCATAGCTTGACTGCTTGCATCAGGATCAGCGAACCAGAGCTGATCAAGATCCTACTCCACCTCCACGTGGTGGTCCTGGAAACAGGCTGCAGCAGTGCAGTCTGGCTGAGCGAGTAGGGATCGCAGAGGGAAGGCAAACCCGGTCCCAAAAAATGCCGTGCTGAAGTCGGATGTGTCGACCGAAAGGTGCAGATATCGCAGCTCCGGCGTAAACAGACACAACGCAACCAACGTCCTTTTCAGGGCGAACGAGGAAGAAGAAGAAGTCTCAAGAAATAATGTTGTCTGAAGAAGTAAATTTGTCTCAAGAAGTAACTTTATCTCAAGAAGTAATTTAGTCTCAAGAAGTCTCGTTGTCTCAAGAAGTGCCTTTGCCTCAAGAAGTAAATTTGTCTCAAGAAGCAACTTTGTCTCAAGAAGTCCCTTTGTCTCAAGAAGTTCATTTGTCTCAAAAAGTCCCTTTGTCTCAAGAAATAATTTTATCTCAAGATGTAAATTTGTCTCAAGAAGTAAATTTGTCTCAAGAAGCCCCTTTGTCTCAAGTAGTTCCTTCGTCTCAAGAAGTAACTTTGTCTCAATAAATAATGTTGTCTGAAGAAGTAAATTTGTCTCAAGAAGTAACTTTGTCTCAAGAAGTAATTTAGTCTCAAGAAGTCCCGTTGTCTCAAGAAGTACCTTTGTCTCAAGACAAGAAGTAAATTTGTCTCAAGAAGCAACTTTGTCTCAAGAAGTCCCTTTGTCTCAAGAATTTCCTTTGTCTCAAGAAATAATTTTATCTCAAGATGTAAATTTGTCTCAAGAAGTAAATTTGTCCCAAGAAGCCCATTTGTCTCAAGAAGTAACTTTATCTCAAGAAGTCTGTTTGTCTCAAGAAGTATTTTTGTCTCAAGAAGTAACTTTGCCTCAAGAAGTAACTTTGTTTCAAGAAGTCCCTTTGTCTCAACCCATTGTCTCAAGAAGCCTTTTGTCTCAAGAAAGCCCTTTGTCTAAAGAAGTCCCTTTGTCTCAAGAAGTAACTTTATCTCAAGAAGTCTCTTTGTCTCAAGAAGTAACTTTGTCTCAAGCAGCCCCTTTGTCTGAAGAAGTTCCTTTGTCTGAATAAGTAACTTTGTCTCAGGACGTAACTTTGTCTCAAGAAGTAACTTTGTCTCAAGAAATAACTTTGTCTCGAGAAATCCCTTTGTCTCAAGACGTAACTTTGTCTCAGGAAGTCAGTTTGTCTGAAAACGTCCCTTTTTGTCAAGAAGTCCCTTAGTCTCAAGAAGTAACTTTGTCTCAAGAAGTCTCTTTGTCTCAAGAAGACATTTTGTCTCAATAAGCCCTTTGTCTTTAGAAGTCTCTTTGTCTCAAGAAATAACATTGTCTCAAGAAGTCCCGTTGTCTCAAGAAGTAGCTTTATCTCAACACGTCCCTCTGTCTCAAGAAGTATCTTTGTATCAAGAAGTAATTTTGTCTCAAGAAGTCCCTTTGTCTGAAGAAGTCCCTTTGTCTGAAGAATTCCCTTTGTCCCAAGAAAAAACATTGTCTCAAGAAGTAACTTTGTCTCAATAAGTAACTTTATCTTAAGAAGTCTCTTTGTCTCAAGAAGTATTTTTTTCTCAAGAAGTAACTTTGTCTCAAGACGTTCCTTTGCCTCAAGAAGTCCCTTTGTCTCAAGAAGTCCCTTTGTCTCAAGAAGTGACTTTATCTCAAGAAGTAACTTTGTCTCAAGAAGTAACTTTGTCTCAAGAAGTAACTTTGTCTCAAGAAGTAACTTTGTCTCAAGAAGTCCCTTTGTCTCAAGAAGTCCGTTTATCTCAAGAAGTGACTTTGTCTCAAGAAGTAATTTTGTCTCAAGAAGTGACTTTGTCTCAAGAAGTGACTTTGTCTCAAGAAGTAACTTTGTCTCAAGAAGTAACTTTGTCTCAAGAAGTCCGTTTGTCTCAAGAAGTAACTTTGTCTCAAGAAGTGGCTTTGTCTCAAGAAGTCCGTTTGTCTCAAGAAGTCCGTTTGTCTCAAGAAGTAGGATAAAGATATACACAACTGAATGCTTACTTCTCTGCTGTTTAATTCGCTCATTATCCTTCAGCTGCCTGTGAAGTATAGGCCTTCAGCAAATCCAATTTCTGTTCCTGTATCCCTTTTATGTCTCTCCCTATTTGTCCCTTTTATGTCTCTCCCCACTTGTCCCTTTTATGTCTCTCCCCACTTGTCCCTTTTATGTCTCTCCCCACTTGTCCCTTTTATGTCTCTCCCCACTTGTCCCTTTTATGTGTCTCTCCACTTGTCCCTTTTATGTCTCTCCCCACTTGTCCCTTTTATGTCTCTCCCCACTTGTCCCTTTTATGTCTCTCCCCACTTGTCCCTTTTATGTCTCTCCCCACTTGTCCCTTTTATGTCTCTCCCCACTTGTCCCTTTTATGTGTCTCTCCACTTGTCCCTTTTATGTCTCTCCCCACTTGTCCCTTTTATGTCTCTCCCCACTTGTCCCTTTTATGTCTCTCCCCACTTGTCCCTTTTATGTCTCTCCCCACTTGTCCCTTTTATGTCTCTCCCCACTTGTCCCTTTTATGTGTCTCCCCACTTGTCCCTTTTATGTCTCTCCCCACTTGTCCCTTTTATGTGTCTCCCTACTTGTCCCTTTTATGTCTCTCCCCACTTATCCCTTTTATGTGTCTCCCCACTTGTCCCTTTTATGTCTCTCCCCACTTGTCCCTTTTATGTCTCTTCTCCACTTGTCCCTTTTATGTGTCTCCCCACTTGTCCCTTTTATGTCTCTTCCCCACTTGTCCCTTTTATGTCTCTCCCCACTTGTCCCTTTTATGTCTCTCCCCACTTGTCCCTTTTATGTCTCTTCCCCACTTGTCCCTTTTATGTCTCTCCCCACTAGTCCCTTTTATGTGTCTCCCCACTTGTCCCTTTTATGTCTCTTCCCCACTTGTCCCTTTTATGTCTCTCCCCACTTGTCCCTTTTATGTCTCTCCCCACTTGTCCCTTTTATGTCTCTTCTCCACTTGTCCCTTTTATGTCTCTCCCCACTTGTCCCTTCTATGTCTCTCCCCACTTGCCCCTTTTATGTCTCTCCCCACTTGTCCCTTTTATGTCTCTTCCCCACTTGTCCCTTTTATGTCTCTTCCCCACTTGTCCCTTTTATGTCTCTCCCCACTTGTCCCTTTTATGTCTCTCCCCACTTGTCCCTTCTATGTCTCTCCCCACTTGTCCCTTTTATGTCTCTCCCCACTTGTCCCGTTTTGTTTGTTTTGGTCTTCCTCTTTTTATCTTAGCCTGAAAATTCCAGAACAAAAATTGCTTTGTAATATGCTCTCAGCTGGTGTCCTATCTAATTCTGATATCACGATCTGTTCTTCCAACTTTGTCTTAATTCAGTAATGGAAACAAATATTGTTCTATAAATAATGGGTACCTGAGCCTTTGACGTCAGCTGCCGCAATATTTTGCCACGAAATACGTGATTTTATTTTCGGGTAGAGAGTTTGATATCTTTGGTGATGCCTTTACTGATATTCTTGTGAAAAACACATTTTTTTTTTAAAAGAGGGGAGTTAATGTCCTGATATACATGACGTATGCATGCGTGTATGGGTGATGATGGAGTGTGTGTTAAAGTTGTATACCACTTAATGCGAGTTTCAGGAGAAAATATCGTCTATTATAGTTTGTAACTGAAAGTCTTACATGACGGTTCATGCGTGAACGTCATTGAAGGGAAAGGGATCAGCGGATTATGTCTGCTGCTTACTAAAGATCAGATGTTGTGTATATAGGTCAGATGCTGTGTAGATAGGTCAGATGTTGTGTACATAGGTCAGATGTTGTGTAGATAGGTCAGATGATGTGTAGATAGGTCAGATGTTGTGTAGATAGGTCAGATGCTGTGTAGATAGGTCAGATGCTGTGTAGATAGGTCAGATGTTGTGTGGATAGGTCAGATGTTGTGTAGATAGGTCAGATGCTGTGTAGATAGGTCAAAGATTGGTGGCCAGTTTGTACAAAGACTCTGCCTTTCCAGTGGCATAGCGTATTTTCCTAAAGTTAATATATCCCTTGTGATGAAATTGACCCCCACTATATTAACTGTTCTGTTGGGCACACATTACTTGATAAATCTCTCAACACGACTGTGTCAAGTTTTCCACTCAGACGCGTCACTTATTCAACGGTCAAAAAATGCTGGGAAGCATAGATAAACGGTGAACTAAAATTCACAAACACCGAAGTAAAATCTACAGAACAATGTTTACAGCTCGGATAGGCAGGAGCTGTGGGGTAAAAAAAAAATAATAATAGGTGATGCGTCTGATTAGGACAAAAGACAAAGGGATTTGCCTACGTTAGGAAAAAAACCCAGAAGAGAAAGAAAACCAGATCTAAGTTAAATACATCATCATCATTTCCCCTTTTGCTCCTTATCCAGCATGAAGGTAATGTTTCTCCGTAGCCTTTTTTTTATTACGGCGGTCACAGAAATGATTGTTAATTACTTCCCTTGGAATGTTCAGAGCAGTTGTAACCGCCGACGCACTCCAAGGGAAGTAACTAACAATCATTTATGTGACTGCCATAATTAAAAAAAAAAGGTTAATGAGAAACAATACCGCACGAAGCCACACCTGCAGCTAGTCCACCTTTGCAGGAAGCCTGTACAACTACATTCATTTTCTCTTGTAGTGGTTGTTTCTGTAGCAATATGTTTTACATGATGAGGTTCCCCCCCCCCCCCCCAATGCACAACCTCATTTAGCCACCGCTCACAACATGCCAGATACATTAACGCAGTACTCTTTTTCAATTTTTATCTCCCTAGAGACCCGCGGTGACTTCAAGTTAAATACTGATGATCTTGTTATTGTGTGGATTCTAGCAGGTCATCCATCACCAGTGACTTCAATATCGGGTTGTTTAATCTCTACTTGGAGCCGTGGTGGCACAGTGGTTAGTGCACTGGCTTAATAGCTCGGTGGTCAATGGTACGATCCCCAGTTCAAGTGGGATTTTTATTTTTATAGACTGCGAACGGCTCCGAGGTCGACCCAGCCTCATGAATTGGGTACCAGAGCAACTCTGGGAAGGTTAAGGGTGATGCTGACCACATCACCCCTAGTGTGCCGATAGTCAAGAAAATATGGGCCTAACACCATATTCCCAATATGCTTCAAGGGGCGTGTAACGGGATACTTTACTTTTTTTTTTTTAAATCTCTATTTTTTCCCCCTCCTGTTTGTACGGATTCTATCACGAGTAAATCATCAGCAACTTCCAGTTCGGGTCGCAAAATCTTTATTGTTTAAAAATGTATTTCACTTAGTTTCTTGCATTTTTTTTCCTATTCTGTTTTTGTGAGTTTCTCCCTGGCGACGGTCATGTGACCGTAACGTATGCGATTCTCTATCCTAGAAAAACGCCATCGCCTATTTGTATTTTTAACCTCATTGTCTCGTCTTGTTATTGTTATTGTTGAGCAGAATCGACCTCATTACACTCCGGACAAACCCATGGGTGCTCAGTCTACCTCAGCAAACACCGAAGGGTATGACTGCTAACTGTTCCTGTAGCTCGCCAGGGGTATACACCAAGGGTTCTCAACCTTTTTTGCTCATGGCCTCCTCTTCTGAGCCTCATTTACCTCTGTGGCCCCCCTCATTGTCGTTTTTAGCTGAAAAAAGGTACTTCACCATCTTACTATGGCCCCCTAGACATATGGCATTACCCCCTGGGAGGCCATATTTTTCTCACGTTGAGAACCACTGGTATACACGACGGATGCATCCATCGTCATACTGTATTCCTTCTCATTTTCGTGTAAACAGGAACACAGTGTCTAAAGTAAATAAGTTCAGGTGTGTCTAGACTCTAGAGCAAAAGGTTAAGCCATAACAGTATAATACTGGACTGTAAACAGGTTCCCCAAAACTGCCCAGCCTACGATGCCAGACCTGGCCAGTGGGTGCTGAGCTAAGGCAGAAACTATGGGGCTGCCACGCTGACCGGACAAAACTGAGGGCTTCGTTCTGGCAACAGGCCGGCTAATTTAGCATGACTACAAACTGAACGCAGAAGAAGAATGGACTGGAAATGAGGAAATATATATATATATATATATATATATATATATATATATATATATATATATATATATATATATATATATATATATATATATATATATATATATATATATATATATATACAAACTGAGAAAAGCGGAAACTTGTTTACAAATTATAATTCTCGGACTTGTTCCAAATAGGCTGCGTGAATGCCAGAATAGAACCGTACCAGTCACGGCTGTTTGTGCCCTATACACGGCTGTTTGTGCCCTATACCAGAGCGCTCTTTTAGTTTCGGTGACCGGAATTCTGACACCGGGTATAAAATTTTCGTGTGCACCGTAAAAGACTATTTAAGTTTTTGGCGGGGAAAATCAGCTGTTGTGTGTGTAAAATCTGTAAAATATAAATCATTACACACTCGTTCTGGATAAACACAGCGCTAAAATTCTTTTGTGTACAATAACTTTGTTCTCTGCTCTGTTTTTGATTGCATTTTTATTTGTTTGAAATTAGTTTTGACGGAGTTACAGACTTTTGAAAACAGCGTCATCATTTGAGGAAATTCATAAAATAAGTAATCTTTTTATTAATTTAATATCTAAAAATCGGCCCTCTCGTTTGAGTTTATAATTATAAAGACTTCTCGAAGGGAAGCTAAAGATTATTTCCACATACTTTTTTTTTTGGTTTCATATCTTGAGAATGTGTGGTAGTCAATTTTGTGAGTTTGGCATTACAAGAACAAGCATATTGTCACCAGATTTTATAGCATTTAAATTACTGTAAACGCATTCCTGATACTCACAAATCTTAAATAAGGTTGTACAAAAATAACATTTTGTAAAGCACCATCTGTTTTTGCATTTTCATTGATTTATAATGATATTTAGCTACGTATATAAGCGTCAGAAAACATGTAAATCTATAGATAGATTACTTCCACATACTTTGTTCTATCTTTCAAGTCTTGTTAATCTTGTATTTATAATATGAATTTCTTTTTAATTGTGTGTGAGATAAGGACTGTTCCATTAGTGTTCTTTGGTAGACAATCCTGTGCACACGACGGCTGCCAAAGAATTCTAAGTAACTGTTTGTATATCTTCTTTCATTCACAGATAAAGCATTCTACATCCTGGTGTTAGACTTGATAGTCCCAAATATTCCTCTATCTTTATACATACACAAGTAAACTATACTACATAACAACGAAATGGAACATACTGTTTTGCATCATATGAATTGTGCCAGTGCACTGTGCAGAGCCTGTGGCAAGAGAGCATTAACTTCCAAAACAACACGTTCAATTCAGAAAGCACTGAACTGTTCTAATTACGTTAATGATCTGTTCTTTGTGTTTGGAATTAACGTATCAGATGATAAACCCACACAGCATTCGACTATATTTTGTAAGAAGTGTTACTTACGAATACAAAACTCAAAAAGGAGGCATAATGAGAAGTGTCTTGAAACAGCCAAGCTACTATCGGAAAACAGTCAGCACATCTGGAAAGACTAAAACCATAATTTAACTATACGTGAATGTCAACTGTGCAATTATGTTGCAAAGACATCTTTTGGTGTTTGAAAACAAAAAGCTGCTCTATCCCCTGTGATGTTCTTTCTGACCCCTCCATGTCTAGTCAGTCATTTAGCTGTAGTCAGTCAGTTAGTTTGTAGTCAGTCAATTAGCTGTAGTCAGGATAGCTCTGTACAGTAGGAGGTTGATGTGCCTGCCCACATTAGTGATGATATTGTTCAACTGGAGGTTGATGTGCCAGCTCACATTAAAGGCGATACCATTATTCATTTGGAGGTGGATAACACTACTCACCCTAGCATGCCAGTTTTTGTTGCCACATCTACACCTACCAAGTCAGTTATACATACGACAAGTACATCCACCTCGCCTGTCTTCAAAAGCGACATCACAGTACAACAGTTACTTGCTAAGCCACCTTCACAACCACTAACACAAAAAGAAGAACCCCTATTCACATCCATTGTTAGAAAAAAACTAGAAACAGCAAAAAGTAATATCATAAAATGCAAAACCAGAGGACAGCCTATTGTACTACAAAAACTAATTAAACATAGAAGAGAAACATCAGTCACCAGAACGCCAACAAAACGTAAGCGATCTCAATTGCTCCACACTGTTAGAAAACATATTGCTGGAACATCAACTGATTCATTAGACCTGCAGCAGGCACATGAACTACAACGCTGTTCAGAAACGTCACGTCAGGAAATTTGCAGGAAAGCAGGCATTGAAAGTAGAGTTAGAATATCCAAAGAATTAGCAATAGCCATGAAGGAAACAGTAGGTCTTACGTGGGCACATGAGAGAAAACAGAGAAGATTGAAAATTGAAAGACGCGCCAGCGGTATTAAAAATATAACTTCACAATTAAAATTTATAATGGAAACTCATTTGTTACAAATTTCTCCATCTGTGAATGTACAGATTCATTCTTATAAAAAAAAAGGTAGTGTGAATGATAATTGAGCGAAATTTTAGGGCTAGAGCAAATTATAGCAGTTGTTGCTTGAGATTGACAGAATTAACAGAGTGTGGAAATCATTTAATAGATGTATTTATTAAATACACCTGCTTATCTAAGAGAAGGAACTCTGAATTCAAACCACCGCTGCCTTGCGGGAATATCCATTTATGGAATTGGCTTCGGGAGTAAACCCTGAGGATAAATCCGGAGTCGGAGTCCCTAAGGCAGTCTAATGTCGATTCGACATTATTCTGGCAACTCCTGCGACATGGCTGGTACCAAACTGTATCGGCTACTGCCGTTCCTTTGGATCTACCGGCTGTGTGGAGAGGGGGAACATGCTGCATGGGCAACAGCTTGATCTCCATATAACTGTGCCCAAGCTCGCGCCCTGGAGAGGACACTCCAGCTTCACCCTATAGGTGTCGGCAAAACACGGGAAGTAGCAGTTACCGGTTATAAGCTTTTTGCCCAATTGGCGTAGGGCATGGCGCCAGGGGCTACTTCCGACAGTGGGAGAGGTTCTAGGATCTCACTGGACAGCTACCGCCCGCTTCAAGCTGGGCAGCCCCCAGTCAATAAGGTGTTGTCCCGCCACTGTCTGCTTTCCCCATTGGGTGCATGGGGATTAGGGTCAAACCCGAACTGTGGACAGAAAATTTTGCACCAAGCAATTATCGAAAAAATAGAAATAAGCAAACTCTCAGATTGGGATGCTGGAACGTCCGGACTATGTTGACTGGACTATCCGAAAACCTACAGGATGTAAACGATGTAAGGAAGACAGCCATAATTAATGATGAGCTTAAACGACTTCAGGTGGATATAGCTGCACTTCAGGAAACGCGCCTGGCGGGCTCTGGAACGGTGAGCGAGAAGGACTACACATTTTATTGGCAAGGAAAAGATCTTAATAAAGCTAGAGAACACAGAGTAGGTTTTGCGGTAAAAAAATCGCTAACTAAAATGGTTGAACCAGGCGAGAATGGATCAGAACGCCTGTTAACGCTCCGCCTGCAAACTAGCACAGGTCCCATCACCCTTGTCAGTGTGTATGCTCCTACTCTGTACTCTGCCTCAGAAGCTAAAGATGAGTTCTACGAGAATCTAACAGCAATTATCAAAAGCATACCTAGGCAAGAACAGCTTGTTCTCCTTGGTGACTTTAATGCTAGAGTGGGTGCCGATAATGTTTCATGGCCTTCATGTCTGGGCAGGTTTGGTATTGGCAAGATGAATGAAAATGGACAACGGCTCTTAGAGTTGTGCGTCCACCATGACCTCTGCGTGACCAACACCTACTTTCAGACAAAACCCCAGCATAAGGTGTCATGGAGACACCCACGATCCAAGCACTGGCACCAACTTGACCTGATTCTCGTCAGAAGGCCACTCCTCAGGTCTGTGCTCTCCACGCGCTCGTACCATAGTGCAGACTGTGATACAGATCACTCCTTGGTTTGCTGCAAAATCAGAGCACAACCAAGAAAACTCTATCGTGTCAGACATGAATGGAAACCACGCATTGATACCAGCAAGATGTCAGACCCTTTCATGATCGCTCAATTCACTGCGACCTTCGAGAAAGTGCTCAGTAGCCCTCAGCATGGTGATACTATTACAGAGAACTGGGAGCATCTACGGAACACCATTCAAAGTACTGCACTTGCCACCTTTGGTAAGAAAACAGCCAAGTCAAATGACTGGTTTGATGCTTCATCAGATGTGATGGCACCTGTCATTGAAGCTAAGCGCAGTGCTATGAATGAATACAAACGTTCACCGAGTGCCAGAACCCTACAAATCCTGAGGGCTACGAGAAGCAAAGTTCAACAAACTGCTCGACGCTGTGCAAATGACTACTGGCTCCAGCTCAGTGAGAGCATCCAGATCGCAGCGCAAACAGGCAACATTAGACAAATGTATGACGGTATAAAGAAAGCACTTGGCCCCCATAAAAGTAAGACGGCACCGCTAAAAACCATCAGCGGAGAGAAGCTAACCGATAAGGGTAAGCAGATGGAGAGGTGGGTCGAGCACTACTCTGAGCTTTACGCTAGAGACAATACCGTTACGCCTGCAGCCCTTGATGGTGTCAACAGTCTGCCAACTATGGAGGAGCTGGATGCCGAACCAACATTAGAGGAACTCAGCAAGGCCATTGATAGCTTGGCCTCTGGCAAAGCACCAGGCAGTGATGGGATTCCTCCCGATTTAATCAAATGCTGTAAGAGCACGCTATTACATCCCCTGCATAGGATGCTGTGCCAGTGCTGGGAAGAGACAACTATTCCTCAAGACATGCGAGATGCCAATATTGTAACACTGTATAAAAATAAAGGAGACAGAAGTGATTGCAATAACTACAGAGGCATCTCTCTTCTTAGTATTGTTGGTAAGGTTTTTGCCAAAGTCATCTTAATGCGACTACACAAGTTAGCTGAGCGCATATATCCAGAGTCACAGTGTGGATTCCGAGCTGGCAGATCAACAACAGACATGATCTTCTCTCTCCGCCAGCTTCAGGAAAAATCAAGAGAGCAGAAAAGACCATTATATATCGCCTTTATAGACCTCACAAAAGCATTCGACCTGGTTAGTAGGGATGGACTCTTTAAAATCCTCCTGAAAATAGGCTGCCCTTCTAAAATGCTGGAAATGATAAAGTCATTCCATGACGGCATGAAGGGAACAGTCCAATATGCTGGAAGCACGTCACAGCCCTTTGATATACGAAGTGGCGTTAAACAAGGCTGTGTTCTGGCTCCGACCCTCTTCGGAATCTTCTTTGCCTTACTCTTGAAACATGCGTTCAGAGATGCAACTGAAGGAATATGCCTTCACACTAGGTCAGATGGCCGTCTGTTTAATCTTTCAAGGCTGAAGGCAAAAACAAAAATCAGAAGGGTCACTATAAGAGACTTGTTGTTCGCTGATGATGCTGCAGTCGTCACTCAAAGCCAACAGGAGCTTCAGAGCTTGATGAATCGCTTCGCTAAAGCATGCAAGGACTTTGGCCTCACAATAAGTCTAAAGAAAACGAATGTGCTGAGTCAGGATGTGGGTGCTGCACCAGTTATCACTATCGATAACTATGAATTGGCAGTGGTGCACCACTTCACATACCTAGGGTCTACCATCAATGACAAACTCTCACTGGATACAGAAATCGACAGCCGCATTGGCAAAGCTGCAGCTACCTTTGCCCGCCTCACATCGCGTGTTTGGGGAAACTCTAAACTCACAATGAAGACCAAAGCTGCGGTATATAATGCCTGCGTCACCAGCACACTCCTATATGGCAGCGAGACCTGGACGACCTATGCTAAGCAGGAAAGAAGGCTCAATACCTTCCATTTGCGGTGTCTACGCCGCATCCTCGGCATCTCGTGGAAAGATAAAGTGACAAATGTCGAGGTGTTGTCACGTGCTGGCCTTCAAAGTATGTATACGCTTCTTAGACAACGCAGACTTCGCTGGCTTGGCCATGTTCGCCGCATGGAAGATGGTCGCATCCCAAAAGATATCTTCTACGGACAATTAGCAGATGGCAAGAGAACAGTTGGGCGACCACAGCTGAGGTTCAAAGATGTGTGCAAGAGAGATATGAGGGCACTGGACATGGATCCAGCAACATGGGAGGATGAAGCTGCTGATCGCACTAAGTGGCGATGCTATTTACGGCGCCACCTCAGATTGGGCGAAGAGAGGCTCACACAAGAAGCAGAGGTGAGGAGAAAACGTCGAAAGGAGCACCAGGAAAATAAACAGCTGAGGGCTGTCACCTCAGGGGCGCATTCCCATAGTCAGTTATGACTGAAGGGGCTATTATTATTATTATTATTATAAATACACCTATTTATCTATTAAATTGAACATTTCGTTTTACTCATGACCATACTCATTTTTACATGACCATCGTGATGTATGATTGAGATAATTGTTAGCTCTCATGTTTTTGGGGACAATTGGATGTGTTATTTTAAGGTAATCAATGAGGACTTGCAATTTAATGTTTCAATAATTAATGTTTGACGCATGAAACCAAAATAAAACTTTGATATCCATTTTCTGCAGGTTTTCTACTTTTGATTTCTGTAATTTGTTATGCATGTTGATTGTGACCGATTTAGTGAAAATTGCATTATAAACAAACCATAACAAAATATTAAAAAAACGTAAATTTTACACTATTTCAGACTATTATATCTTCTGTTCTAATTGTGATAAAATGTTTGTTCTTGTTCTAAAATTTACTCTAACATTTCTAGTCTAGCTTTACGCAAAATTAAAGCCGGTATTTATAATAATAAAGTAGCCTAAAAGCATTAATTAAGCCCTATCAAAAGTAAACATCGCCACATGTTTTTCCCATAAGGAAGTTGACCACGTGACATCTGTCAAGTGGGCTATAAATAGCGCGGTTGGGGAAAAAGGGGAAATAACTAAAAGATCGCTTGCAAACAGCCGTGTATACCAGAGCGCTCTTTTAGTTTCGGTGACCGGAATTCTGACACCGGGTATAACATTTTCGTGTGCACCGTAAAAGACTATTTAAGTTTTTGGCGGGGAAAATCAGCTGTTGTGTGTGTAAAATCTGTAAAATATAAATCATTACACACTCGTTCTGGATAAACACAGCGCTAAAATTCTTTTGTGTACTATAACTTTGTTCTCTGCTCTATTTTTGATTGCATTTTTATTTGTTTGAAATTAGTTTTGACGGAGTTACAGACTTTTGAAAACAGCGTCATCATTTGAGGAAATTCATAAAATAAGTAATCTTTTTATTAATTTAATATCTAAAAATCGGCCCATTCGTTTGAGTTTATAATTATAAAGACTTCTCGAAGGGAAGCTAAAGATTATTTCCACATACTTTTTTTTTTGGTTTCATATCTTGAGAATGTGTGGTAGTCAATTTTGTGAGTTTGGCATTACAAGAACAAGCATATTGTCACCAGATTTTATAGCATTTAAATTACTGTAACCGCATTCCTGATACTCACAAATCTTAAATAAGGTTGTACAAAAATAACATTTTGTAAAGCACCATCTGTTTTTGCATTTTCATTAATTTATAATGATATTTAGCTACGTATATAAGCGTCAGAAAACATGTAAATCTATAGATAGATTACTTCCACATACTTTGTTCTATCTTTCAAGTCTAGTTAATCTTGTATTTATAATATGAATTTTTTTTTTAAATTGTGTGTGAGATAAGGACTGTTCCATTAGTGTTCTTTGGTAGACAATCCTGTGCACACGACGGCTGCCAAAGAATTCTAAGTAACTGTTTGTATATCTTCTTTCATTCACAGATAAAGCATTCTACATCCTGGTGTTAGACTTGATAGTCCCAAATATTCCTCTATCTTTATACATACACAAGTAAACTATACTACATAACAACGAAATGGAACATACTGTTTTGCATCATATGAATTGTGCCAGTGCAATGTGCAGAGCCTGTGGCAAGAGAGCATTAACTTCCAAAACAACACGTTCAATTCAGAAAGCACTGAACTGTTCTAATTACGTTAATGATCTGTTCTTTGTGTTTGGAATTAACATATCAAATGATAAACCCACACAGCATTCGACTATATTTTGTAAGAAGTGTTACTTACGAATACAAAACTCAAAAAGGAGGCATAATGAGAAGTGTCTTGAAACAGCCAAGCTACTATCGGAAAACAGTCAGCACATCTGGAAAGACTAAAACCATAATTTAACTATAAGTGAATGTCAACTGTGCAATTATGTTGCAAAGACATATTTTGGTGTTTTAAAAACAAAAAGCTGCTCTATCCCCTGTGATGTTCTTTCTGACCCCTCCATGTCTAGTCAGTCATTTAGCTGTAGTCAGTCAGTTAGTTTGCAGTCAGTCAATTAGCTGTAGTCAGGATAGCTCTGTACAGTAGGAGGTTGATGTGCCTGCCCACATTAGTGATGATATTGTTCAACTGGAGGTTGATGTGCCAGCTCACATTAAAGGCGATACCATTATTCATTTGGAGGTGGATAACACTACTCACCCTAGCATGCCAGTTTTTGTTGCCACATCTACACCTACCATGTCAGTTATACATACGACAAGTACATCCACCTCGCCTGTCTTCAAAAGCGATATCACAGTACAACAGTTACTTGATAAGCCACCTTCACAACCACTAACACAAAAGGAAGAACCCCTATTCACATCCATTGTTAGAAAAAAAAAAACTAGAAACAGCAAAAAGTAATATCATAAAATGCAAAACCAGAGAACAGCCTATTGTACTACAAAAACTAATTAAACATAGAAGAGAAACATCAGTCACCAGAACGCCAACAAAACGTAAGCGATCTCAATTGCTCCACACTGTTAGAAAACATATTGCTGGAACATCAACTGATTCATTAGACCTGCAGCAGGCACATGAACTACAACGCTGTTCAGAAATGTCACGTCAGGAAATTTGCAGGAAAGCAGGCATTGAAAGTAGAGTTAGAATATCCAAAGAATTAGCAATAGCCATGAAGGAAACAGTAGGTCTTACGTGGGCACAGGAGAGAAAACAGAGAAGATTGAAAATTGAAAGACGCGCCAGCGGTATTAAAAATATAACTTCACAATTAAAATTTATAATGGAAACTCATTTGTTACAAATTTCTCCATCTGTAATGTACAGATTCATCCTATAAAAAAAAAGGAAGTGTGAATGATAATTGAGCGAAATTTTGGGGCTAGAGCAAATTATGGCAGTTGTTGCTTGAGATTGACAGAATTAACAGAGCGTGGAAATCATTTAATAGATGTATTTATTAAATACACCTATTTATCTATTAAATTGAACATTTCATTTTACTCATGACCATACTCATTTTTACATGACCATTGTGGTGTATGATTGAGATAATTGTTAGCTCTCATGTTTTTGGGGACAATTGGGTGTGTTATTTTAAGGTAATAAATGTGGACTTGCAATTTAATGTTTCAATAATTAATGTTTGACGCATGAAACCAAAACAAAACTTTGATATCCATTTTCTGCAGGTTTTCTACTTTTGATTTCTGTAATTTGTTATGCATGTTGATTGTGACCGATTTAGTGAAAATTGCATTATAAACAAACCATAACAAAATATAAAAAAAACGTAAATTTTACACTATTTCAGACTATTATATCTTCTGTTCTAATTGTGATAAAATGTTTGTTCTTGTTCTAAAATTTACTCTAACATTTCTAGTCTAGCTTTACGCAAAATTAAAGCCGGTATTTATAATAATAAAGTAGCCTAAAAGCATTAATTAAGCCCTATCAAAAGTAAACATCGCCACATGTTTTTCCCATAAGGAAGTTGACCACGTGACCTCTGGCAAGTGGGCTATAAATAGCGCGGTCGGGGAAAAAGGGGAAATAACTAAAAGATCGCTGGCAAACAGCCGTGCAGTGCACTCTACATGCAAAACAGGAGAATCAGGAGGGTTGAGCTTGAGACTAGTTAGTCTCACCCTGTTGAACACTTCATTAATTACACTTGAGCTATCTGGGGAGACCAGACCTTTAACCAGTTCAAGCAAGACCTTCCTATCCTGTGCCACATGATAGGTGTTGCCACTCTTTGAAAAAAAAAATAATTTCACGTTAGTCCCTTTCAAGAATGCTTTGTGCTGTTTTTTTTTTTTTTTTAGGATTATGAGTTTATAACATCTGTGCTCTACAGCAGCACCCCGCAACCTTTTTCACTTCACGGCCAACCTTTAGTCACTTCACGGCAAACCTTTTTCACCCAACCTTTTTTTCAGTTCATGGCCAACCTTTTTCACTTCACGGCAAACCTTTTTCACTTTACGGTCAACTTTTTCACTTGACAGCCAACCTTTTTCACTTCATGGCCAACCTTTTTCACTTCACGGCGCACTTAAATGCCCTTGACAAACCCACAGCACACTATAATATAAAAGTAGGTGAGTGTAGAGTAGAATTCGATGCAATCATAAGGCTAACGTTCTCTAATTTTTAGTGATGGATTCGGGGATGATGGTTGTCGTGAGTTTTATATAGGCTTTATTTTTATGGTCCCAATCGAGCAGGGGTGAGATAGTGGAAAGCTATGTGAGAGAAAGGTGTGAGAAATAGTCCTGTTTACGAGGGATACAGAGTGTAAGAAAAATACTGTCTTGGGTTGAGTGATTGCTCAACTCACCTATATAGCACGACCCGCTAAAATGAAGAAGTATTATTTCACTAGATACAGATTCTACTACCTATCCTCTCGTACGCACACACAAACAATTTAGTGACATAAACACGTACATACGTATACACGAACACGTAAACTGTGGGCACATATAATGGGCAGGGGAAGGTTTGTGACCAGAACTAATAGCTAAGGTTTATAAAATTTATTATATCTTTAGAAAGAAAAAAAATAGATTACAACAATTTATACATTGTTATCAATGTCATCAGGTGAAATCATAGTTACATAAAGGGAAAATAAATAAACAATCTATATTCTCATAGACCCGGGAACACGGAAAACTAGGAAAATGATCCCACCCGAGGTGTGTTTACCCAACCGATCAAACAAAGGATTGACAATGGGGAGCAGAGTAGACGGGACGGGTATATAGGATATGTGTAAAAGTCTGTTTGTTCGTGATGTAAACTTTGGTAGAGTGGGCATGTCGTTTTATCACCTGGACAGTCCAATGTTGCGGTGTATATCTAGGTCACCAGCGTGAGGCGCTGCCAGGGTGTAATGAATACATTCACACAAACAGCATACATGTTTTCAGGCGTGTAGTACTTGGAATATGATGTGGGATGATGTGGTAAGTGTGGGTGTAGACGAATGCGTTTAGGCTCTTGGACAGCTATACACTGAACCCACTCACCCACATGCAGAAGTCAGTGAAGGTATGTAATACTGCTGACGTTTCACAATATTTATTATACGACGTACGATAGTATGGACGACACAGTCAATGGCACAAGAATCATGGACATTATATGATGGTAATGGTAGTTAACACTTTGCATCAGCTCAGATATATGGTGCCAACAATAATGGCCTGTCAATCTACGTTCTGCTTTCATATACTGAAGTTCTGGTACCCTGACAGAACCCGTCAGGTACCCCTTTTGCAAATATACCGCACGGGAAAGGCGGTTTCAATTGCCTAACAAAAGGCTGTGACTTCTTCTGGCATCACATGCCAGGCACCTCTTCTCATGAAGAATAAAGGCCGTAACGGGCCTCTATGGCGACAGCATCAGGCCGCAAGTAGCGGGTCTCAAATATAAGGTAACCTTAGTGTTTTATCTTCCGTGTACATATTCCTGCCAATCCTACCGCTTGCATAGCGGGTTACTCAAGTAGATAACTTTCTCTGGGCTTCTAATGTTCAAAAGACAACTTGGTCTTGGTTCCCGTATCAAGCACCAATAATGGGGCTCTATATAACATATCAGCTGTGAGCTCTGTTCAACATGTCGCCTTAAGGTAATCAAATGTACTTCTCTAACTTAGGCATACGAGAAGATCAAAAATGACTCTATTACCTTGTTTCAGAATCCTATAAAACACTAAACACATCACTGCCATTCCTGGCATACAGAATTAACTAGGGGAAGGAAAGATGACATCTCAGTCATACAATGAACTTCCAAATCCCCGAAAAGATGGCAAGGAAAAATCTTCGGACCTCTGTCCGATCACAACGCCCAGGGTACACTGCCAAGACGGAAGTCTCCCGGTCTTTGCGCCAAAACCTGCGCATGTGCAAACAAGCACATACCTGAGCGAAACTAACCCAAGACCAGGGCGTTTCCTCAAGCGAGAGGCAAAGCCACTCCGTATATGGTCATGTGAATAGTGACTTAAGACGAGACGAATATATAAGACCTTCCCCGACACAGGTCAACATAAGACAAGGGGAAGATAACCAGGAATCAAACCTGTCACTAATCGTAAATCACCAGTTCCCTTTCTTAGACTATCAAAATAATTAACAGGTTGATGTCTTTAAACATATATGCCAAATAGACAGCAACAATATGTCCTTAATTTAACTTTCCCGTGGACCTTCAGACTGAGTGAGAGAATAGATAAAAGGAAGGTGTTATATTAGTAGTAAACATTTAGAAACTAAATTCTTTCATTCCGTTTTCCTTCTCGCATTCATTCAACGAGCTCGCTTTCATTCAGACTTACCCCCTCTGTCGGCTGCATATGTCCATAGAATTAATCACACACAGTTCTTAAGACTATTATATATGTCTTATTATTTGGTCCAGTCCAGCCCCAGAAAGCTCCGTATAGCCACTGCTAATTTTGCTCGGAGATTTCGCTGAAATGGTGTGTTGATTATAATTTTCCTGGCAAGGAGTCTTCGTCAGATTGCAGGGATTGTTATAGGGACTAAGTTTGTTTTCTAGGAGTCTGTCGTAATGACTGGGAAATCTCTCAACAGTAGAATATTACTCACAGGCGGTTCTTGGACAAACTAGCCTTAAATGTTCTCTGGGGAAGTTGGTGGTAGGAACACTGTTTACTTGTCATATGGGTTTTGATTAAATAGATTAGTGCTGTCAGTTCTGCCTCATCAGGCCAGGAAACTTTAAATTATTTAATATAATATATCTGGCATTGTCCCGTTCCAGTTAAACTTTACACCACTTGGCATTGACGTGGGTTTGGTTATTTAACCGATCTACTGGTTTTGTGGAGGACTTATAAGGGTCTCCAACAATCAGATTTTTGGTCTAGTCAATGTTTGTATGTTGTTAGGAACATATAAATGGGGATACCATAAGCCATCTGAACATGACTCTCTATATATCAAAAAAACCGTTGGATCGCAAGGTATGATCATCTGTATAAAGAGAAAATTTAAAAACAGGTAATACTACTGCAATAAAATCTAACACCTGCGTTTTGTATAAGACCTGTAAAATCACTCTGGTATTTAAATTATTTAGATTTAAAGACTACACGAGTGACTAGCTAATGTATCGATTTAATTACCACTAGCTATGAATAGTTAATTACTTTAAATTTACGCAAGATGAAATAGAATTATGGTTAATAAACAATTTCGCTCGCCTAGCGTTTAAGATTATGTTTCACATCTATCATCTCGGGAAATAACGGATAGCTATATTATTTAATTTACATCTGGAAACTTTGAGATGGGTTTATTTAATAGGTTTAAATTAACACAAAAATCCAGTGAAATAAATGAAGAAACTAAACGCCTAAATCTTACTTACTTAGTCGTTCCCCTTCTACCGTGAGGTGTAGAGGTTACGCCTAAATCTCTCAAGACTAATATATTACCATAGCACAGAAATGAATTAGACTCCAATATAGAAGTCAAATCCAAAAGAAATCTAGTAGATTCTACTATAAGCTAGTACTCCTTCAAATCTCTGGCAAACGAATGATAAACTGCATTTTCGGCGATGCCAATATATAGTTAATGAAATGCAAGGTAACCGCTACATGCTAAAGTTCACGCCTTTTTTTAAATCAGGGAACTCTTCTCGTTTCGAGCCGCATCTGCCGCTCTAGCCTTCCCCGTTCGTCTCTTGGTCAGCCATCGCTTTCCCCGTCTAGTCGGTTCGCATGAACGTGTGAACCGAAGATGCGAAAAACTGCTTCGTTCTTCTGGGACCACCACAGTCCTTTGATGCTGGCCGCTTCCGTCTCCTCTTGGCAACGCCCTCTTGAAGGGGTGGCAGAAAAAAAGACTAGACAATGCTTGATGCTCATAGCTCTAGAGATAGGCAGTAGGTGTGGTTTAAACTCAACTTAAGACACAGCGATGTCCTGGATGCACGCATGATAGCTGTTTACATATTAATTACACTGACAAACAACATTTTTCTTTCTTATATAAGAATAAGTGTTCTTAGGTCAGTTTCTTGCGCTGATTTCAAATTTAAAATCCGTTTATCTCTATCACATCGGGTTCTTAAGATATTTGTGAATAAATATATATTTGGGAAACCGTTATTTGCTCCGTTTCATTTTTACTACATAACTTATTAAAAATTAATAAAATGCAAAATAATTCTACTTTTTATACTGCTAAAAGATGCATGACATATGTTACGCTATTTTTCAAATAGTTACTGTATTTTCAAATAATTCTGAGCGAAATATGGCTTCTAGAAGTTGTAGAAATTCGGCTGATCTGTTCTGTTACGTGTGCGGATATTTTACCGATCGTGTTCACCAGAAAAACTTTACACCATTACTAAAGAAAGCATATAAACTTTATTTCAATTCGAAAGTTGATGATGCAAATAAATCTTGGAAGTCAAATGCAGTTTGTTCGACTTGTGCAAATACATTGGCAGGTTGGTTACGAAAATCGCCGTAGCATAAGTCGATGCCTTTTGGAGTGCCAGTAATATGGCGTGAACCGACAAATCACGCTACTGATTGTTACTTCTGCTTGACAAATATCCATGGTTTCACTTTTAAAACTAGAAAGTCTGTGGTTTATCCAAATATTGAATCGGTTTCGAAACTAGTGCCTCATGATCCAATCACGTGTCCGATCCCAGTTCCACCAGAACAATATCCGTTGGACGTGAATGAACCATCAGAAAGTGATAGTTTACCTGCTTTAGAAACTAATTCTGACTCGGATTATATACCGGTGAATGATGGTGTTCACTTAATTAACCATTCAGAACTTTCAGATCTAATACGTGATCTCGCTCTTACCAAAGGACAAGCGGAATTACTCGGTTCGCGACTCAAAGAATGGAATCTTTTAGCGCTTAATACTCCGATATCTAAATTTCGTCATAGACACAGAGAGCTTGTTCAATACTTTGAGATGGATGATGACATTTGCTATTGCAAAGATGTAAACGGTCTAATGGTGCACCTCGGTCATGAGCACAAAGTCAATGAATGGCGACTTTTCATCGACTCTTCCAAGACTAGTCTAAAAGCCGTGTTATTGCATAACGGAAATTTATTTTCATCAATTCCAGTCGCCTACTCTGTTCATATGAAAGAAACTTATGGCAATATGGCTATACTTTTGGCAAAAATAAAGTACAATGACTACCAATGGCGGATTTGTGGAGACCTAAAGGTCATTGCAATTCTCACAGACATGCAGACTGGGTATACTAAATTGTGATGCTTCCTATGTGAATGGGACAGCCGCAACAGACAGGAACATCATGCAAGAAAGGTGTGGCCTATCAGGGATCGTATGCAGCTCGGGCATAAAAATGTAATACACGAGCCATTAGTTAACAAAGACAGCATTATTTTACCACCGTTACATATAAAGTGGGGCTCATGAAGAATTTCGTAAAAGCGTTAGATAAAACGAGCAAAGCTTTCACTTATCTTCGAGAAAAATTTCCGCAAGTTAGCGATGTAAAGATAAAGGAAGGTATCTTTGTAGGACCTCAGATTAGGAAAGTTATTGCAGACAAAAAATTCGAGAACTTGTTACATGGTAGTGAACTTCGCGCATGGATGGCATTCAAATCGATCGTCGATAACTTTCTGGGAAATCACAAATCTGTCGACTATGTGCATATTGTTAAGCAGTGCATAGATGCATACAGAATTATGGGCTGTAACATGTCCCTCAAAATCCATTTGCTCAATTCGCATCTTGACTTTTTCCCCTGACAACCTTGGCGAAGTCAGCGATGAACATGGAGAACGATTCCATCAAGATATCGCTGTAATGGAGTCACGTTATCAAGGACGGAGGAGTGTGACCATGCTTGCCAATTGTTGTTGGATGCTTCATCGCGATGTACCACATGCCATTCACCGAGGAAAGTCGACTGTAAAGAAATTCAAGCCTTCATAACTGTTATACTTCTTGTACGAATGATGTTGTAATACTGTATGTTTTGTTAAAAACTTCAATTGCGTATTTCTAGAGATCCCGACCTGATAGAGAAAAACGGGTTGCAGATTTAAAAACAGCGCATTAAAATTGACCAGAAAAACATAGAAATGTTAGAGAAAGAAAAAAAAATTTTTTTTTTGTTAGCCAGTGTTATCCAACGTGGTGAAAATCCACGTGGAAATGATGCATACTAATTTGCCCAGGTGGTAGAGTTCCACGTTGACGATAAAATTACAACAATATTCAGGGGTACTGATGCTATTCGAGGGTACTACCATATCATCTAACAATTCAGGGACAGCTGAGTTTCATCCGTCACAATGGTAACTCAGCCTATAAAGAAAACTGTCATAGCTGGCGATTTTAATGTCCATATACCAGCTCTGGGGTACTGCCAGTTTAACAACGGAGGTCTAGAAGCTGATGAGCTGTGCAATAGTACCAACTTAATGCTACTTCAGAACTTGGAAACTCCACCAACACTCCTTTACATGGCACATGGCACAACCAGTCGGCCCGATCTGACATCTGTAACTGATATAGTAGAAAATACCCTTATCAAAGTCTTGGATTGGTTTGGATTTCAAGGACCATCCTTCACTGCACACGGGCAACTTCATCAGTGCTCCTATCCCCTCCCTTAGATCACACAAGGAGGATCTCAGCACAGTGCATGAACTCCGTAGCACAGGCTAGGATACCAATGTGTGTATACAGGAATCACACATTCGATAAATAATTTTGTGGTTGGTAGGGGAAGTCTAGCATCATTAGGAACCATTAGTTATGAAAAAAATTTCCATTAAAATTATTCCCTGTGTTGGGAATCAAACCTGTTACCTTTATAATTGGAGGCGACGCAGCCACCAAAAAGTGCATCCCAAGGTAGAAGTGTAGGAAGTATAAACCTTACTGGACATCCAAACTAGCTGAAACAGTCAAAGAGGAGAGGGGCCAGGAAGAAGGCTGAATAATTACCTCCTACCTTAAAAAAACAGAGTAGGACAGATGGACAGCAAAAGTATGGTATATCACCCACACACAAAAAAAAATAAGCGGGAGACTTGGAAAGAAAATTGCAGTAAATTAGACCTATAAAGAGAAGGGAAAAAATTTGGAGACTCCTGAGTAACCTCGAGGGAAGCAAGAAAAAGACAAACCCAAATTCTATGGTGGATGGAAGTGGTGATGAGATAACATCAAGAAAGCTGATATCTTCAACAATTTCTATGCCAAACTAGATGAAGCGCTCCTAAAGAACATCTCCACGTTTAACACCGATCAAAGCAATATGGATGCTCATGACGATCCTTTCAGCCCAAAAAGAACTGAGAATGGCGCTATGGAAACAGGCCAAAAATAAAGCATCTGGACCAGATACAATTAAAAAATGAGCTGATTTGTCATCTAGAGCCAATGGCAAAAGAGACATTTCAATGGTTCACCAATAGAACATGGAACGAGGGACAATTACCATCAGCATGGCAAACAGCAACCTTTACACCCATTTTGAAGAAAGGGAAACCACAGGGAACACCAAGAAGTTACAGGCCTGTCTCTCCCACTTCATACTTAAATACGCCGGCTGAGAGAATGGTAAACAACAGACTAAACCGGTGGTTGGAAAACAGGAACCTTCTTGACAACAACCAGGCAGGCTTCAGACGACCCCCTCTTCAGTTTCACACACGATGTGAAGGATGGCTTCCAAGAGGGGAAAAACACAATAGCTGTGTTCATCGACCTTGAGCAAGCCTACGACAGAGTTTGAAGAAAGGAACTTTTGCTGAAGATGAACAGAATGGGAACAGGATGGAAAATGATTAAGTAGATAAAGACCTTCCTAACAAAAAGAACCATAGCTACCAACTATGCTGGTGCAATTTCCCTAAAAAAAAAAAAAACTCTGGAAAAAGGACTGCCCCAAGGCTTTCCTTTAAATTGCACCTTCTTCTTCTCTTTATCAATGACCTTGCCAAACATCTGAATGTGTCGAAGGCGCTGTTTGCTGATGACCATGCCATCTGGACTACTGAAAAATATCCCATTCTGACAAAAGCCAAGATCAACAGAGCTCTCCTTACAATTTCAGTATATTGCGAGCTGTGGGAACCTACAATCAATACGCAGAAAACAGTATACACCATTATCTCCCGCAGCCACAATATAGCAAAGAGACCCATCAACATCAAACTGAATGGGGAAACACTAACAAAAGAGGAGTCCCGAATCTATTTAGGAATAAAACTGGACAGACAATTGAAACTAGATAGACACATCTACAGCCCCAGGGAATAAGAAAATAAGCACATAAACCTCATTAAACGGCCAGCTACTACAAATTGGGGAACAGACAAACAAACTCTTCGCCAACTATACCTCGGCTATGTGAGATCAGTGATAGAATATAACCTCCCCCTCCAGACCATTGTAAGTACTAACACTATCTCATCTCTGGACTGTGTGCTGAAGCAAGCTCAGGTTAATTTGTGGGGGATGAGATCAACACCCACAGCCATATGTAATATAGATGCCAATATAGAGCTGCTGGATATCAGGCAGAAAAGAGCACTGACTGAAGCTGTAGATAGATACGGGAGACAAGAGAAAGACCACTCAAACAAAGTATTGATTGACTTTTGGAAACAAACACGAAGACTGAAACAATTATTTCTCCTGAAACAATTATTTCTAGCCAAAGAGGAAAATGATGCGGTTTTTTTAATCGATCCAGCAGCGCTTGGGCTTTCGCCCTTCGGCCCAATGTCATGTAGTGATATCTGCATGTTTTTGTAAGTTGTTTTGTTTCTCCGTACAAGGTGTTCCACTTATCTGGCCTGGGAGGAAGGAGCATTTTCCTAACATCATCGAGTGCTGGGCAAACAAAGAGATAGTGGTAGTTTTGTAGGGGTAGTTACAATAGCTGGCACTATGGAGAGTGTTGTGGTTGGATTATGTTCAAGTGACTGTTGAGTGGTATATGTTGTGCTCTGATCCCTCCTTGTAAGATGGCCGATATTGTCATTATGATCAGGACTGGCCAAACAGCCTGTAAGCCTCTCTTCCTTTGTTTCCCATCTGTTCAGTCAAGTTTCTTTGTTGTTCGTATGAGTGATTTGGCTGTTTGCAGGGTTGTTGCTGTGAGTGGTTGTTGTTGTCTTGTTCTCTTCTTTGCTAATCTGTCTACTATGTCATTACCTGGTGTATTTGACTGACGAGGGATCCACTGCATAACTATTCTGATGCCATAGGAAGTGATAAGCTGATCAGTATCCAGGATTAATTTGGCTAATTCACGTACAATGTCCACTGCCTTCCAGAGCTTGAAGGGCAGTGACTGAGTCAGTAAAAATGACGATGTTTTGAGCTTTGAGGGAAAGGCATCAAATACAGTCTTCAGATGGTATATGGCTGTTTCCAGTGCAATGATTTCAGCTTCGGAGTTGTAGCAAAACTCTCCACATGCATCAAACAGCTCATCAGTGGATCCATCTGGATAACATATGTAGGCTACATAACCTGATTTGATGGTGGCCTTAAATGCTGATTCGTCAGAGTGTGGATTTACTGTGATTTTATTTTTCAACGGGCCCCATTCTTCTTCTCCATGTAATTATTTTAGTTTACTCTTTTTCTCTAGGTAATTATTTGCGTATTTATGAGGAGTTACTGTGGGTTTTAATTTCAATTTTTCCCCAGTCCTCTTCTCTCTGTAAGTAATTGCGTTCACGTAGTCTTATTTTCTTTGTAAAATAATTGCGGTCATTTTATTGTATTAGGCGTTTGAGTTATTATTTGGCTGGGCATATTCTCCCTACGTTAGGAGAAAATTCCGTATTCCCGTACTTACTATGTTTAAACGAGGGGTGAGTGTAGAACCACGACCCAGGTACGTCGAATTAACGCTATAACCAATCAAATTTAATTTGGGTAACGCGATCGGTCAGAAAACCTGATCTAACATGACGCAATAAGATACGCGGGAGCAGAAATAAACATGAGTCATGAGTAGTTTACGTTATCATTGGCGGAAATCAGAGTTTATTAAAATGCAGAAATATTTTTGGTTTAGGGCGGCCCCAGAGGGGCGCCACGCGATGACTCATGGCGTGGGTTTTAGCGTCGTTTTTCTAGGATAAATAACCGCGTCTAGTCGTTAAGAGGCTCTTCGTCTCCAGAAAAATCAGCCGTGAAACTACGTCATTATCGCTTGCTCAAGCTAGAGATATTCGGTACGGTATATAAGTTAATAAATTAATAAAACGGTATTGAATCAGTTTTACAAATAACAGTTCACATGAGAAAAGGGACGTTTCGGGTATTACCCTTCGTCAGCCACAAACAGGTGACAAAGACAAGAATTACATATAGTAATAGGTATTACAAAATCATACGATAAGAAACAATACAAAATGAGCGATACAAGCAGATGGAAAAAGTACAATGATAATACAAGAAAATCGAAAAACCTAACAGAAATACCGAATCAAGAAATTAAATAATAAACGAAACGAAAAAAACGAGAATGAACAAAACTATGGAACAAGACACTTAGCTAGAAATGTAAATGCTCGGAATACACAAGATCGCAGTCCTCTCTTCAAATAATCTCGAAGGAAGTGACGTGTAATACAGCGACAATTTTTAGAGATACAAAAGGATATGAAACGAACCAAAACCAAAACATAAGAAGATAGATCGAAAAAACAACGAATAAAGAAGAATGAAAGAGAGAGAAAAGCTACCAGAATTTATGAAAAATGATGTTGAACATTGAGACCTTCAGGACATAAAACGCCTAATTGAAAAATAAGACGGTTCTCTAATGAAAAGCGAGTCCTGTCATCCCCGACACATGAACGGAGGGCCGTGACATGGATATCGGATTTACCTGAATGGTCAGGCCTATTGAAATGAAGGGCCACTGGTAAATGTTTGCCATGATAGATGTCATTCAAGTGCTCACGAAACCTGTCTGCCAAACGCCTGCCAGTTTCACCAATATAGGTCATGCCACACCTCTTGCAGATGGTAGCATAAATAAGGTTTCTGGATTCGCACGTGAAAGACTCTCTAATGATAAATTTTCCTTTCGGAAAAGTGACTGAGTTTGGAGTACAAACGGACAGCTCTTACATATACGGCGTTGGCACGGTTTAGTACCAAAGTATGAAGGGCTAGTATGTCGCAGACGACTGTGTACAAGAATATCCCTAAAATTCATATCCCTACGATATGCTACCAAAGGTGTATCACGAAACAACTCTCTGGTATCAGGATCAGAGTGGAGAATATGCAGATGTCGAAACAGAATTCTCTTCACCGCCAGACAGTGAGGATGGAAAGTTAGAACCAGTTTGAGTCTGTCAGACTGGACAGAAGGTTTAGTAGTGAGTGCAATCTGACGAGTGACGCGTGTGATATGATAAAGAGCATCAGATAAAACATGTTCTGGATAAAGACGTTGGCGAAAGAACTCGAGCATCTCTTGAGCTCGCTGATGGAAATCATCGTCATCGTGACATAACCGACGCAAGCGAAGAAGTTGAGAAAAGGGAATTGAATTTTTACAACTAAGAGGATGCGATGAAGTATAAAGAAGGAAACCGTGAGCGTCAGTAGTCTTATAATAAACAGACGTTTTAAGACCAGTAGGGCTAATAGTCACAGTGATGTCAAGAAAGTTCACTGAAGTCGTAGAAATTTCAGAAGTGAATTTAATGGCAGGATTGAAATTTCCAACATAGTCAATGAATCGACGGAGGTCTACCTCAGACATGTCTGTAATGCCAATACCATCATCAGTGTAACGACGGTAAAATTCAGGTATTGGTCCATCGTAACTATGAAAGACCAAATATTCAAAGTGGCCCATAAACAGGCAAGCGTAACTAGGGCCCATCTTAGTACCCATAGCAACGCCACCGATTTGGTTGAAGAATTGGCCATTAAACTCAAAAGAGTTGAGATTAAGAACCAACTCAGCAAGGCGAAGAAGCGGACCTGTACTTATAGTAAGATCAGTACGCTGGTATTTATTTATTTATTTAGAGATATTCGGTAATTGGCATTTTCACGGCACAAAGGGAGGGTTGAAACCTGGCCCTACAACTTATTACGGTGATTTGTTTTCCCGGGAGCATGAAGCTCGAGATATCGCCAGAGGTGAAAGAACAGAGACGTTTCCATGCAGTGAAGTAAAATTCTTTAGCGGGAACGGGTTCTAAAATCAGGAGCTCTAAGCTCGCTAAAGCACATCAGATAGGCGCGTTGCCTAGTGCTTATCAGAAGGCCGTAATAAAGCCTTGAATCAATTTACCGCCTTCGGCCACCACATATCGCGGTAGTGAACCAGACCCCTTTATCAGTATAACGGAAAAGAGATAGGGAAAGCATACTTTTTCAAACAGCAACTCATCAGATCCTCAGAAGATGAGAGTAGCGTCAGAGCGTCACTGAGTCAATACGGGGGGAGCGAGAGAGAGAGAAAATTAGCTGGGACCAGTAGGGTCAGATAGTATACTTACAGGACAGCCTCTGAGCTAGTGCTGTAATAAAAGTCTACTAGTGTAGCAGTCCAGTGGTGTTAGTTAGTGGCGTTTTTCATCGCCTAAAGCGCTTTGAAGCTGTGTAGATAGTGAGTTTAGGCATCGTCAGCAGGACAGTGTCAGTTAGTAACACTAGTGTAGTCGGGAGTGGTGGCTCTACTTAGAGACCCCCACCCGGAATGGATAATGTTATATTTAGTTAGTTGGTATGATTATTATTGTATGCAAGAGTGAAAGAGTGTATGGGAATGTATTCTTTTATTTGTCTTTCATTTGAAATTGCTTTTTTTTTTCCCCAGGTGGTGCGAACTCGCACTATTATTATTTGTACTGTGGATTGAGGTTGTTGTTTAATAAACTATATATATATATATTATTTCACTGGATCAGTTTCTCTATAACTATACTGTACTTATATACTTGTCTGTATAGCGTGTCTGTGGACTTTAACAAAACCTTATCTTCTTTATTGGTAGTCAGAGGTGGTGAGTCTATAGCTATTAAATACATCAGGAGTGGCGAGGGAGAGTCAATCTCGGTTATCACCCTCGAAGCCAATAGTCTCATCTTTCCACATTCACTGTCATTCTCATCTAAAATCTATCATCTCAGACTTTCTCATACTAGTGTCTTGTCTATACACTCAGACAAACTCTAAAACCATAAATCCACTTCATGACAGTCAGTATAGCCTAGACATGCAATCATTCTTCAGAGTAGACATATATCGTTCATCGAGATGCACTCATAAAACTGACTGGGTCTGAATATTTAGTTGTTCCATCTATTCATTTTATTTGAACTTCTGGTATTTTTAAGTGGGTATCAGGTGGTAAATTCTTTACTATTTTCTGTATATCTTGTCTTCTTTCTGGGAGGTGGTATCTATCTTGAATTTCATGGACATGGTGTAGGACTGACTTGTATTTTATTCTTTGCTTGTGTTCCCAATTTTCTACAAGGTGTTTATTGGGGTGGTTTCGGTTCATTCTCTTACATCTTTCATAAACATTTAAAGCAGCTTTATCCACATTTGTGTTTATTTCACATGCAGCAGTTGGAGTTGATCTCATAGCTCCACTAATTAGTCAAAGGGCATTGCTTTGCACTCTGTCGAGAGTCTAGGTTTGTCTTGGAGGAGGTTGTAAGCAGTGAGTTGTTGTATTCTATCACAGAACAGACATAGCCAAGGTACAAGCCTCTCAGAGTATCCTTGTCTGATACCCATGCAGTGCTAGCAAGCCTCTTTAATAGTTGTAATCGTCTCAGTGCTTTGTTCTTTATATTCTCCATATGGTTCTTGAGGCTGAGCTGCTGATCAAGTGTGGCAAGAAGAAAATAATAAACATCATCTCCCACAAGGGAGAGAAATGGAAAACAAATATTTTGGACCATCCCGTTGGGAGAATTTCCCCTAACCGTCAAAACACAACTGATAGATAAAATGGCCAACAAGGAAACACTACCCACAGTCTTGAAGACATGTGCCTTGGAGACCATAAACAGCTACTCAACATCAGCAGTCCAGGCCTACACAGATGGTTCAACTTTCAAAACCACCTCTTCTGCAGGATATGGCATCTACATGTGGTACCCGGATGGATCCTCTTATGAGTTCTGTGATTCCTGTGGTGCCAGCACTTTTCTAAGACTGGCATTGTGCTGCCAAGAGTAGACATGCTCAGCCGCTATGGTATATCGACAACAACAACATGATGTCATTCAGTTTTTCATAATAGTGAATGGATGCTTGCATAGCATAGAAAGATTAAAGTGGTGTGACAAGATCACTAATGTGGAACTGATGCCAAAAACCAGACAAGTGCCAGTGGAAACAAGCGATGACAAGAAGATGATGGTGATGGATAGCATGCACATTGAAGAAACCTGTTGATAGCATCATAAGGCAGTTCTTGATCTGGAATCCCCATGGTAAGAGAGATAGACAAAGACCAAAAACACACGGAGAAGAGAACTGGAAACAGAAATGAAAGGGGTGAGGAAGACAAGGAAACACCTTGATCAGACGGCACGTGACAGGAAGACTTGGAACAAGTTTATTGAAGGCTTATGCTCCTTGGGGAGCTGAAGGGTCATGATGATGATGATGATGATGATGATAAAGAAAACAAGAAGAAATAAATGAAATCTACAGTGCTGAAAAGTTTAATATTTTCAAAGGCAGCATATCCATGAAAAAAAAAAAAAAAAAACAAGGTTGAAGATTTCATATCATTGTGTTACCACAAAACACATTAATACTTGTAGATACAGGCAAAAATATTTTTAAAGTAATTGCAAACATTTATGACTTTTACCATATGGTACAGCGTCCGACTGACAGAGTGGTTAGACCACTGGTATGTCACGCCAAAGGTGCCGGGTTCAATTCATGGTATCAGCATGCTCCAGTCTACCTAGCTGTAAAATGGGGTGCCTAACTTTGCTCTTGAGTTAGGGAAGGAAAAGACAGCAAGAAAGGGAACTGCTCACCCCACCTCTCAATGAGGCTCAGAAGGGGGTCATGAGCAAAAACAGGTTGAGAACCTCTGCCCTACAGCAGTATTTGCTATGGTTCTACCTTTATCTTTACCATATGGTAGCAGAGACGCTGAACATTTCTGAAATACTAAAACCTTAAAACTGACACGTTCAACATAATATGGGACCAAAGATGCAGCAACAGTGATAAATGCAGTCAGCAACCCATAGCTTGACTGCTTGTGCCAGGGTCAGCGAAGCAGAGCTGACCAAGACCCTACTCCACCTCCAAGTGGTGGTCCTGGAAACAGGCTGCATCACTGCAGTCTGGCTGAGAGAGTAGGGATCGAAGAGGGAAGGCTAACCCGGTCCCAAAAATGCCATGCTGAAACCGGATGTGTTGGGCCGACAGGCACAAATATCACAGCTTTGCTGTAAACGGCGACACAACGTAACAAACGTCCTTTTCAGGACGAACGCAGAAGAAGAAAGAAAACATAATATTTTGTGACTTTCATGACAGGATAAGCTGAAATAAGCCTCTTTTTCTGAGTGGATGTTTTAATATACTGTTTCGAGACAAAGATATTGTATCATGACTTAGTATATCACAACGCACACATTGTATCATGACAGAAACTATTATGCCATTGTATATCTTGACATAAACACTGAATCCATACATTCACAAAGATGTTCTATCATGACACAGTATATCATGGTGTGTACACTGAATCATGCTATTTACAAAGATGTATCATGATACAGTATATCATGACACAAACACTGAATCCATACACTCACAAAGATGTTCTATCATGACAAAGAATGTCATGGTGTATACACTGAATCAAGCTTTTCACAAAGATGTTGTATCAAGATACAGTATATCATGACATAAAAATTAAATCTTGTCACTCACAAAGATATTATATCATAACACAATATATCTTGACACATTCAATGAATCATGACATTCACAAAGATGTATCACAATACAGTATACCATAACATAAACACTGAGACATGACACTCACAAAGATGTTCTACTTGAATTTATCTTTTACAAGGTTATTCAGACAGCAAACACTCAACAACTTCAAACAAGCAATGATAAATGGAACAAAAGGTGAAATATGGATTACTGGTGATAAAATATATTCACAATGAAACAAGTTGAAATTGTGTGGACAAATCTAGGCAATGGTAAGTAAAAATAAAGTATAAAAATTTTATCAAAGCCATTAAAACATTACATTTTATACTACACATTGCTGTTATGGCATGCAGAAAACTCTGATTATAACCAAAGGTGATACGTCTTTTATTTACCCTGGGATTTCTCCGAGATATCATAATCTTTGTTGATTTAAAATTAATACATCAGGCTTTAGAAGAATACCTCCAAACTGAAAATAAAGAAATAATACAGCTGACGGAAACAATTGACAACCTGCTAACAAAATACAATATCAGTCACTCTCCAGTGGAAACCAGGGCACACAGACATACCAGGCAACGATAAAGCAGACAGACTAGCAAAACTAGGAGCAAGCATGGTTCAAACAAACACTCCATCAAACATGCAGACAGTTAAATGAATACCCCAAAACAATTTCAAAGATAAATGGCTGAAATGATAGGCAAAAGAATGTATTGGTCGTGCCTTATATAAAGAAATGGTCCATCCCAACAAAAATGACAACATTAATAACCTACGACGTGTGGAGCAGAGCACAATCCTCCAACTAAGAACAGAACACACCAGACTCAACAAGCACTTTGTGGCATATAAAATATATAATTAAGTAGGGCCGTGTATTTCGCCACAGTGTTTACCCTGATATGGGTCAACTACGAGCGATTGTGGGTACAGACGATATGACGTCATTAACTCATTTGCATAGCGAACGCCAATTTGGTCATGCTCGAGAATATAAAAAATCTGGGGGCTTCCGTTATGTGTTCTGAGGAGGTGTCAGCTCGTTGGTGTGTGCTCTAAGTATTTCATGGATGTTGGTGGTAACAGACTTGTTCTGTTCATATATTAGGCGTTATTGGGATGCCAGAATGGAATGTTTCTGACAGGGAGTATTATGCACGCAGTTTATTAACAGTGATATAGTTATTTGCTAACTTAGCCGACCTGAGGTGGGTCGTAGTACCACGTCCTCTAGATTGTATTACTGAGAGGCCATCAGTGGAAGAAGATGGTGTAAGATATATATATATATATGGATCCTGGTCAATGAATGACTGTATCATGACGTACTGGAGAGGTCTGGACGCATGAAGATAATAATAATTAATTGTCTACATTGATAATTGAAGTGGTGACGAGCGTGAAAGTGTAAGACAGAGCGTGAAAGTGTAAGACAGAATGTGACAGGACCGCTCTATCGGTAGTTGTACTAAACACTATGTACTATTTGTTAATGGATCCTCTGAATGTGCTATGCACGATGGAGCTTGTTATCCCCCAATAAATATTTATATGCCTGTAGCCTGTGGTTTTCGTCAGTGCCTAAATAAGAGTTACTTTAGAATATTTATCCTCTCGCATTCCATCACTTCAAGGACACCTCCACTACCATGGAGGCATTGCAGTCCGTACATTCAAAAATAGGCACGCCACACACTTAAACCCCACACATGAGCCTAATTGCTGCAACAGTTCAGCATGTGCTGCTCATTTGCCTAGGTACTCCATAGAAAGAAGAAAGCTATTGCTGGGCTCCCCAAACACTCTATACAGCACCACTCAACAGCTGCACAACACGTGCAAATTCTTCAACTTGGCATTGGCTGCTAACCAGCAATGAGCTCAGCAACCATAGTTAATCAGCAACAACACTGGGATTTTACAAGTCAATAAAAGACAACATTAAAACACAAAATGTGTCCAAAGCAGCTTCTTGACTTAAACACACACACACACAAAAACAAAAAAACAAAAAATTTCTTGTGCATATTTTATATAATATCAACCAATCAAGGCAAAAAAAAACATTCTAAAGCAAATTAAGGAGAGAACAAAAAGGGGGAAAATAACTAATAATTAAAAAAAAAAGGTCTGAATAATAAAAGCAATGAAATCAAGTTGGAAAAATATTCTAAATAAATTTGTGGAGAAATTAAATAAAGCTGACAAATATATTCTAGAAGAAACTAATAAAGAGATAAACAAAAACATAATATTCTTAAAGAATCAATCAACAGTAAAAGCGTGAAAGTGTACTAAATACCGCTCTACTGTTATGTACTAAACCTTTGTTAATGGATCCTCTGGTAATGTGCTATGCACGATGGAGCTTGTTAAATAAATATTTATATGCCTGTAGCCTGTGGTTTTCGTCAAAAAAAAAATTATTTAATTCCATCACTTTCAAGTAAATACTATATTCTAACAGAAAAAGTCTTTTCAAAAAGGCTTTTGACAGCATACATAGGGACAGTTTATGGAAAATACTGAGGGCTTATGGAATTCCAAGCTGCATAGTGTCAATCATAAAAAGCCTCTATGCCAACTATACATGTAGTGTTGGGCAGAGCAACCTAACCTTTGAGGTGAAGACAGGAGTATGACAGGGATGCCCCTTATCAACCACTATTTTTAACAGTCATAGATTGGGTGATGCGCCAGACAACAGAGGGCAGTCCAAGAGGAATAAGATGGACTACATTTTCTACATTGGAAGATCTGGAATATGCAGATGACATTGCACTACTAGCACATTCACATCAACACATCCAGGAAAAAACGGATAGACTTAATAAGTTTAGCCAGCAAGTGGGCTTGAACATCAATTTAAAGAGGTCAGAGGTCATGACGCTCAATGTGAGCAGCCCTGAGCCTATATCAGTAAGGAATCAGCAACTGGTACAGACAGACACCTTCACATACCTAGGATGCATAGTAAGTAACACCAGACGGCAGGGCAGGCAAAGACATCAACATCAGAATGAATAAGGCAAGAACAGCCTTTTTTAGCCTAAACAACATCTGGAAGTCCTCTCAATACAGCACAAGCACAAAATTAAGATTATATCAGAGCTGTGTGCTTCCTGTGCTTCTCTATGGTGTGGAATGCTGGAGAGTTACAGAGAAGGAAATGTCGAAATTGTCCTCTTTTCACACAACATGCCTAAGAAAAATTCACCGAATCTTTTGGCCGAATACCATCACCAACCAAGATCTGCTTACTCGGAGCAAGCAAGAGGACATGCACACCATCATAGCTGGCAGACGCTGCAGCTGGGTTGGCATTGTCCTCAGAAGAGACCCCGATGCCATCACAAGAACAGCTATGCTTTGGACCCCTGAAGGAAAACGAAAGAGAGGCCGACCAAAAACAACCTGGCGGAGGACTGTGGAGGCTGAGATGCAAAGAATGAACCAGAGTTGGGGCACTGTACGAAGGATGGCCGCTGACTGAGCAAAGTGGAATAAATTTGTTGTTGCCCTACAAGACGCTACTAGGCGTGATGGCCACTGACTGCTTTGACGGTCGGCGGCTAAGGATCAAAGAAGAAACAGAAAAAGTGAAAGAAAAAAAAAACATAGCTGAAACATTTATTTTAACAGAAACAATGGGGACAAAATAAAGTTTAAAAGACATATTTTAAAAGAAATAAGGGGGAGAAAAATCAATAGCTGAAAACATATTCTGAAGTCAAAGATTAAAAGAATAGTTGACCTCAAAACTGGAAAGACTGAGGCAAACAGGAGTGCTGGACATAGGCATGAGTAATGAAGGCAGGTTGACCTGATTAACTGTTAGCACACAAAGATAGGACATTATTCTGGCATAATAGCAAAAAGGCAATATAGCAAATGCAATATGTTCAGAATCAAAGAGGCAGTGTCTTAAGTATACAGATATTGCCTGCCAAGTGACTCAGGAACAGTGTCTTGAAAACAATGTCCTGTTGCCAAAACATGTGGAATCAAATTGGTCGCTTGAAACCATACACATCTCTATGCTGACAGCAAGGAAACATTGGACTAATCTCTTGAAATTATTCTCTGTTCTTTGTTGCAAGCAAGCAAAAACAGGGTTCATTTCTTTAAATCACACACTTTTCTATGCTGCAAAAAAGCAAAAACAGGGCCCATTTCTTTAAATCACACACTTTTATATGCTGCAAGAAAGCAAAATAAGGATCCATCTCTTGAAATCATTTAGTGTTCTTTGTTGCAAGCAAGCAAAAACTGGACTCATCTCTTATTCTCTTGAAATCACACTTTTTCTATGTTGCATACAAGCAAGAATAAGACCCATCTTTTGAAAACATACTCTTTTCTATGTCACATTGCAAGCAAAAATTGGATCCATGTCTTAAAACCATACACTTCTGTATGCTGCATGCAAGCAAAAATTGGGTTCACATCTTGAAATCATTCTCTTTTCCTATGTTACAAGCAAGCAAACAAACATAGGATCCAACTTTTTATAATCATTCTTTTCTTGTTGTTTTCAAGTGAACACCAAATCACTCTTTTCCTATGTTACAAGCAAGCAAAAATAGAATCCAACTCATCATTTTTTTCTTGTTGCTTGCACGTCAAAGTCAAATTACTCTTTTCTGTGTTTACAAGCAAGTAAACGTAGGATCCAACTCTTTAAAATCGTTTTTTTTTTTTGGTGCTTTCATGTAAACACTAAATCACTCTTTTTCTATGTTGTAAGCAAGTACAAATAACTGAAATTCGTTCGTTCCTTGTATATGAAAAACCAACCAACCCTTTTCTATGCTGCCCACAAGCGAAAACAGGATCACTCTCTTGAGATTAAGTCCTTTTTATGTTTCCAACAAGCAAGAATGATGTTCGAAAATAGTGATATTAATTAAGTTTTTTACTGTTTTTATTTATTTCTTGTTACTGCCAATGACTAGATTGTTGTGTCACATACAGAGTAGCAGGGTGACAAGAGTGCATATAATGACAGTCAACAAGATGTTTGCCATGTTTAGTACGACAGCACCGTCACTTCCACACTTGTCACCAACACAAGATGATTCATCCAGCACTAGAGCAACTTCCTGTGCTGTATCTGGGGAAAAAAAATAAAGGAAAAAATTATGTCAAAACTGTACTCTTTGAATATTAAGTGGTTTGAATGCCAATTCTTGATATACAAGTAAGGTAGTCACATACCAGGAGGGGTCGGAGTGGCTAAGAGGTATGGTGTTCGCCTCGAGTTCTAGAGGTACCGGGTTCAATTCACAGTTGAGGGAATATAATTTATGGAAATTTTTTTTTCAGAACCAGTAGTCCTAATGATGTCATACTCCCCCCTGGTCTCCTGGGTAGTGAGATCTGATGCCTAGCCTTCTTGGTTAAGGGTGAAAAAAATAGGAGGTCCCGTATGCAAGTTGCACACGTTAAAAATCCCACGGCAGTTGGAAATCGTAAGGAGTAAGCCTATCAGGCCGCTGCCCTGGTAAAATTTAAAAATTAGAAACCTACCCACAACAAAAATATTTATAGAAAGTATGATTCCTATATACACATATTGGAATTCTCACCGGTGCTATGGAGTTCCTGCACTGTGCTGAGATCCTCCTTGTGTGATCTAAGGGAGGAGATTGGAGCACTGTTGGAGTAGTCCGTGTTCAATGATGATAGTCCTTAAAACCAAACCAAACCATACCAGATACTGACATAAGGAGTGACGTATAGAGACTTCACTCTCGTAGCTCCAGCTTTATGAGGTGAAGGTGACCAGCTCCCTTCCTCGCTACCTCAGGCTTCCCCAACTCAAGAGTAGCGTTAGGTACCCATTTACAGCTGAGTAGACTGGAAGAACAATTAACTCACAAGTTAAAACTGAGAATCATCAAGTGTTATTTATATTCATCATTACTGTAAGGTGTAGAAACATGGACGATGGACAAGCAACGGGACTAAAGAATTGAGAGGCTCTTGACATGTGGATATTTAGAAGAATGGGGCACATCTCATGGAAAGAGAAGAAAACAAAAAAAGGATGTCCAAGAAAAGCTAGGAATGAAAAGAGAATTAATGAAGGAGATCAAAATTAGGCAGCTAAAATATTATGGCCATATAAAAAGAAAAAACACCGTACTGAAGACCATAATAGAAGGAAGAGTTGATGGCAAACGTACAAGAGGAAGACAGCGCTATAAGTGGAAAGATAACATCAAGAGATGGACAGGAAAGAGTCTATCAGAGTGCACCATCAAGACAAGAGACAGAAGACGCTGAAGATCCATTACATCTGACCTACAAGGTGGAGATGGTAGCTGATGATGATGATGAGACTGGAGCGTGACGCTACTGTGCTTTGATCACGGAAACCAATAACTTTGCTGTGAGAGGCAAGAGCACTAACTGCTTACCCAATCTGACGTTCAATTCTTAATATACATAATTCTTAAAATACCCAGTTCTTAGAAAACATATTTCTTGGACTACCTAATTTTAAACAAAATACCCAGATTTCAGAATACATAGTTATTATCTAATTTTTTGCAGGGCTATATAGCTGTAGTTCTATTATTTCCTTCCCCAGGAACAACAAAGGCCAGTGTGAAACATGCTATTCAAAGTTTTTGGTACCACAAATAAGCTCATTCTGGGAGCCGCGCTGGTGTAATGGCTACAACGTTGTACTGGCGACCAGGTGTTCATGGTTCAAACCCGGGCGTCGGCGTTTGAAGAAATGTTTACGACCGGAAATTTGACTGAATAATCTGAACGGCTCCTGCACATAAATCCCGTGTGGATGGGAAGGAAAGAAGCTCCTAACCGGGTTGGAAGGAAAGTCCACTAACCCCCCAGCCTCGCAATGACATGTCATTGGGCCAAAAGGGCTAGAAAGCTCGAGTGCCGCTGGTTATAGAAAAAAAAAAAAAAGAAAAAAAAAGCTCATTCAAATTTCTCTACATCAGTTAGTAATTTTAAAGTAGTAAAACTGAACAGTTATCTGTGTTCAAAGACAGTATCTTTCCTATGAGATGTGGACACATAAATATATAAATATCTTGGCAGTAATACAAAGTTGAACCAACAGTGATATAAAAATGTTAGTGTTAATGTTAATCAGAATTGACGTCACTGCACTCTGGGCAAACCCATAGGTGCTCAGTCTCCATCAGCAAATGTCGAAGAGTATGAATGCTAATTGTTCCTGTTGCACACTGATTGTATACACGCCGGATGCGTCCTCTCATACGTCCATCCCTGCTGGTCTTACGTTTGATGCCAAATTCCAGCAGTCTTAGCCTTGATGATTCATCGATTGTAGTGTCATTCTCTAATAGGCGATCATGAATTGCCTTCAGTATTTCTCTCTTATCCATGTTCAATTCACCTTCTATGGGTGCTCTTGAAGCTAGTCTGTCAGCTCTTTCATTGCCACGTACCCTCACATGACCAGGACAGTAGATCCATATCAGCTTTTGAAGATTCGATGCTTCTATGGAGGTTTTTCATTCATGTCGGAGCCATCTATTTTGGACCTTTCGAAGCACGGATTGTGAGTCTGACACAATAACTGCCTTTGTTAATGAAGTCTCAGACAGCCAACTTAACTCTTTGACTCCAGACCAATGCTCTGAGCGTTGCAAAATTCAACGCGCCGTGCCAGCGCAACGCTCATAGTGTTGATTTTAGTTTATCATGAATTAACCCCAAAAATCGTCCTTTAATGCAGTTCATATTTTAAAACCCATAGAATGACTTCCGCTATTATTTAAACAACTAATTTGACTGTAGTTAAGCAGCACATGTGCATGTTTTGATGTTATTATCATAATTTGTGTGACGATTCCATACCTGTCAACCTGTACGAATTTTTCGTACAATGTACGTATTTTTGATACTTTTAGACTCGTTGTACGGATTTTTCCTCCCTCCCGAAAAAGAAAAAAAAAAATCGAAATTTAAAAAAAAAAAAAATTCTAAAAATATTTTCCAACCCAAGTTTTTTTAAATTTTAAATCAGAAAATATTTTCTAGCTCAGGTTTTTTTTAAACCAACTTTTTTATTCCTGGAATCTCAGCGTCTGTTTTTAAACTGAAGTCTCTCGCAGCAACCAATCAAATCCTTTTATACTCAACAATTCGGCAAAAACTTTGAATTCAGCCTCAAACACTTTCGGCTTTCAGCGTGACATGACGTATTTTTAAAGTTACCTGTTATCAGCTATGCTTGCCAAGACACTTCGACGCCAATTTGTTTAAAAAAAGCTAAGTACCTATAACTTTGTTAAATATTGCTGTTGTTTTGCTTTGTTGTAATTTAATCGCTGTCTTAATCTTTCCAGTTATATCTTGCCCTTCAGTATATTTCCAACAAATTAATATCATAATATTCTGTGTAGGCCCTGCATAACTAAACAAAAAAAGTTTGTTTGCGTTGAATAGGCCTACTTTATCCCGGCGATCGAGATTCACTGCTTTTTTTTAAATAAAGGGGCAATCTTCTTCTTCCTCGTTCGTCCTGAAAAGGACGTTGGTTGTGTTGTGTCTGTTTCCAGCGAAGCTGCGATATCTGCGCCTTTCGGCCGACACATCCGACTTCAGCACGGCATTTTTTAGGACCGGGTTTGCCTTCCCTCTTCGATCCGTGCTCGCTCAGCCAGCCTGCACTGCTGCAGACTGTTTCCAGGACCACCACGTGGAGGTGGAGCACGGTCTTGACCAGCTCTGGTTCGCTGGTCCTGACGCAGGCAGTCAAGCTATGAGTCGCTGACTGCGGTCTCTATTGCTGCGTCTTCTGGTCCCTAAAGGGGCAATCTATTATCACTGGTCTAGGCTACCAACTCTTAAATAATTTTGTAAATTTTTGGTGCTGTTTTTCTTCCTAGATTTGATATTCTGATCATAATTTGTTAAATTTTTTTCTTTGTTGCTGTTAGCTGTTTGCTTTGCTTTGTTGTATGTTTTTTTTTTTCCTCGTTCTCTTAATCTTTCGTTATATTTTGATCATTTAAATATTTCCAATACATTAATGTCATAATATTCTGTGTCGGCCCTACATAACTAGAAAAAAAGTTTGTTTGCGTAAACTTCGCTGCTTTATTTTTCAATAAAAAAGTCCACACAGACTGCAGGAGGTCCATGAATGCAGACACACTCACTTATTTTTTACAGTGTAAGATTAACATTGATACATGCTGTGCAGACTTTAAGCCCACAAATGCAATTCTGCAAAGTGCTAAAAGTGCATGTGTTGATTATAATACAAAACACTGTGCATCGAAAGAATAGTACCTCACGATCACTAAGTTTTTTATATGTAAAGAACAGCATGAGACTATTAGCATGTTTTATACCACACTAATTCAAATGCTAATAGATTTGTATGTGTCATTTCTCATTTTAAAACTGTATTGTGTATAATTTATTAATATATTTTTTGTGTAAGGATTTTTGGGTGTTTGTAAGGATTTTTTTGGTCCGGCGTACACATTTTTGTCTCAGGAGGTTGACAGGTATGCGATTCGCGTGTTTGCGTTTTTCGTTGTTATTGCTAGAGAAATATGTCACGCTTTATATTTACATTTTCTAAGTCTCCTAAGCAAATAATTGTGTCAAACTACTTTGAAACATTGCTGACATTGATGATGATTGTTTGGTAGTCACAGTTTCTTGTCAAAATACAGAATCAGTGCAGAAAAGCTAGACACATTAGATTTAGTTAATGAGTGGGCGTAGTCATATTCTGGCTGATCAAAAAGCAACAAAACTAGACCTACCGTAACATCTAATCACTAGTCCTAGGTAGAAGATTGAGCTTGGGATACTATTAAAACATTAAACAAGAGTAAAAAAATTTTTATATGACGTTATTCTTCATTTGTTTGAAAATTACGTAATGCACGATTGCATAATTTTTTTTTTTTTTTACAATGGACCACAGTAAAAACTGGTGTGAATAACACTAAATGTACTAATTGTGGCCATAAGCATGTTTTTTTTAACTTTGTATATGGATTAACTTGACGTCTGAAGACTAAAAAGAAAGTTTTATTGTCTACAACAGTAATTTGTCTTTGGTAAGATCGTATTCTACAGTTAACTTTTTAGTGTTTTTCAATTTTACATGCAAAATGTTTTAAGTATACCAATCACACTTGTGTTAATACTACCAAAGACTTTATATATTACAATTCTCTATCCATTTCCCTACAGTTTGGTATATAATAAGTACATGTTCACAAAAAAAGATTAACATAAAATTTACACTAAAAGACAGTACACTTCACCGTTTAGAATTCTTCAAAAAATAATTATGGCACAGGGTGGAAAATAATTATGGAGTCAAAGAGTTAAGGCAGCAGTAACTGCCTCAACCTCCATTCTCATGCTGGAGGTTGTTATCATGTAAGCCCCGCTATGTTCAGCGACGGTTCTGCCCTTTACTCTAGCAGTGAAGCCCCACCCTGATTTATTACAATGGATTACAGACCTATCAGTGTACACAATGGCATCATCCCCAGCATTAACAATTATAAGCTGATCAATTTCCAGCTTTGCTCTCCAATTGGCCCAAGTTCTGCACTCTCTACCAAGGCTGATGATGATTTGCTGGTAGTTCATCCAGCTCTCATCTGACTTACTCCACTCATCTCCCTTGAATACATTTTCAACTGGGGTCACCTGTCTAATAGTCTCCTCTGCCTGCGCCATCCATGACATCCCCCTCTTTATTCTTGCTCCCTTGATGTCAGCTATGTTCCCATGCAGGGGATGCCTTTTGTCTGTGGTTACTCGCATATACGCTTTTACCTGGGCCATCGTATATCGGGATCTAACTGACAGCAATCCAAGCATGTGCCACATCATCACAATGGGGGTATCTCGCGTTCAGCCCAAGACAATACGCATCCCTTCGTTTTGAAGCACCATGTTGATCACATCATACAGAAGTGCGAGAGGTCTGGCAGCCTTAAAAAAAGAATGGCTGCAGCACACCTGGAGCAGAGACTACTGTCTCTCCTGTATCATCAACTGGTCTTGTCTGTAATCTATATCAAAATAATAATACAAAATACAAGGGGAACTTTTGATACACTATGAAATTGATGGAAATCAAAAGGAATTAAGTTCAATACAAAAATGAGAATCTTTGACTCAAATATCAAGTCATTCCTATTGCATGGCTTTGGAGAAAAATAAAAATTAGATACATACTTCCCTAAATGGGTGCTTGCATGGAACAGACTTCAATAACGGCTGAATTCTTATTTGTTGCTTGCTGTTTTTGTTTCTCACTTGGTTCATAGCAAGCACAATAAATTAGTTCTCACCTGGTTCATAGCAAGCACAATAAATTAGTTCTCACCTGGTTCATAGCAAGCACAATAAATTAGTTCTCACCTGGTTCATAGTAAGCATAAATCTTGGCTGAGCCAGGTTTCTGCACTTCAAACTCCATCATTCTCTCCACCTGGGCTTGGAGACAGTAGCCATCACCTGGTGCCTGAGACAGAAGGCAGTGAATTAAAACTTTGCTCGCATTTTGTATGACACACTAACTCTCTTTTTACTTCCTTTTATAAATCAGCATCTTTCTTGTCTGACTGAACTTTGGTCCATGTGACGACTTGGCCAATCTTCTCTTCATTTTTTTTTTATTATTTACGTGACATCATTTTTTCTCATCCTCAATGCATGATTGCGAAGTCCCGGGAATTGTCACTTGCGGAAAATCTCCTAGCGTTCGGTATTTTCTCCTCGCTATTTTTAGATACGACGTCATTGTTGACCAATGACCTCGGTAGCGAGAAATCCGTTTTAATTTAGAACTGCTTGAACTTGGGAGAACCAGTTTAGGCCATTTAGGAAGACATCACGTGACTTTTAACATTATTGATTGGAGCGTCTAAAATGAGGCTAAGGTCACATGATGCACGCTACGGATCACGTGTCCAAGCGGAAATGACCCGCTAAAAGGCAGCAAAGCCAGCATTTTGTCACTTGCCCAGGAACCCTCAAGAAAGCTAGGTCTAAGCCAGATCGGCGAATTCTCGCATTAAAAGCACTGAAGCCACGTGTCTAATTGCGGGTTAGCGTCCATCTTTGAGTAGGTAAGTGAAATCTCGCTAGAATATAATGTGATGAAATGTGTAGTACCTTGCAAAATCGACGCAAGATTGGTATGTTTACTTTATTCATATTTCTGTTGTACGATCACATCCAGCCACATGTGATCGGGTATATTTTATGATCCCACGGGATATGTACATGTTCATAATATATGAACAGAGTAGGGCGACTGGGAAAAAACTAAATTTCCATTATCCACTTTTAGACTAGTATAACGGGAATATATATATATATATATAGCTATTAATTTCCATATTATTTGATTAATTTCGACCCGACGTTTAGACTAACGGAAATTAATATTAACGATAATGTTGACAGACCGTGACATATATTCATTATAAAAAAATTATATGACGATGCGACCAGACATGAAGTGTGTGATAATGTTGTCAGACAATTCTAAAACACGGATGTCCAATTAATTGTTAAATTCCTCATAATGACATGACGATTAGGCTAGAGGTACAGAAGTAGAATACTGTTGCCGACATTTCTATGATAAAAGTTGGTGGGTTTAACTGACATTTATAATAATTCATCGGGTTAAGCTGACGATAAATCAGTCTAAAGAATTATAATACTGCCACTGGGGCAGAGAAATATAATAAAGGACAGACAGGAGAAACTTGAATTCAAGATTGGACTCTAGACATATGATGTTAGAGACTAAATCTGAGGTGACTGGCAGAGGGACGGCCTTAGGGAAAGACTGCTTTCTAAAGCTAGAAAATTAATGAAGCCGTCGTATTTGTCTTCAGTCTATGGTGGAGCCTTGCACGACAGTCCAATCTCAGCGCAGAATACGGAGTCGAGCACAGAGAAGGCAAATCCGAACCATTCAAGACCTACCTGGGGCAACGTCAGGAGACCGGAGAACTAACCTCACTTCACTATCAGCCAGGGGCTGAAAAGCTACGTCCACGAAAAAGGGAACTCACTACATCAATGCCTAGTTTAGTCATCCATGATGAAAAACACTTGAATTGTGAGACACATAATACATACAGCAGACACTAATTCCATCGACAATACTATCATTCACCATCTATTCATTTTATTGCAATAAACCAATTGGGTGTATATACTGTACCCCACGCTTTGTTCCTTCCATTAGATGTTGAATATTGTCTATGTTTATCTTCCTTTATAAGGGAGGGGGGGCTCGTAAAATATAATATAAATAAAAAGAATAATAATAATAGATAACTGAGAAGGGGACGACGGTAGCGAGAGACCAAATATCTCCTTACAATCTTTTCCAGACCTGTCGAGTTAGGAGAATTTACCCTCTTCGTCACCCTTCGGAAGTGGGAAAACCCAGCAGGGATTCCTTGAGCCAAATCTTCCACATCAGATCTATTATTTCCTCTAAATAATTCTCTTATCCTTTAAACGCTACGTGACACTGGTGTCTCGGTCCGGGATTTGAACTTATGTATTTTATCATACCTCTGGGATAGTATCATCCATTCAGTCATTACAGTATACCATTTTAACACATGTATTTTCACACAGTGAGCTCTAGAAAGACAGAAAACATTTTTTCTAGAAATTCAGGCATTGATTGGTGAATCCCTTTATATATGTTGTGTTTAATTAAGTTAGTTCTTGATTTTGTATTTCATTGAATTACAGACCTTAAGTCTCCATAACTGTAGTAATTTCATTCTACAGCAGTCTGATAAATAATTAGTATTTACTTGTTGTTAGAAATACTATTGGAAGGTAGCACTAGCTTACTCAGTGTGGACTATAACAGCAAAAGATGGCTGAAATAGTTAAGCTTAAGGCAGCACTAGGGGAGGCCGGTTGAGATCTAGGTTATAGTGGGGTGGACCTTGCAAATTATGTCAGTGTTGAGACTGATAAGTATTACGCTCGAGAAACAGCGAAAGCTGAAAGAGAAGAGCGAATAAAGTTAGCAGAAATAGATGAGAGGATAAAAGCTGTAGACGCTAGAGAAAGAAGCGAGAGAGATGAACGTGAGCATGCATTGAAGATGAAGCAGTTAGAGATGCAGGGACAAGCTCAAAGAGTTGAACCGGTAGCCGGTGCGACCGCATCTACCTCCTCAGGCAACCTATCGCCACGGTCAGATGATATGCCCTCCTTGCATGCAGTGGGCACAGGACCTTTGCCATCCTCACCCATGTCAAACTTGGGACCCTTGACGTTTCCATTCAAAGCTTTCTCGGAACGAGTTGACTCGGTCGATGTGTATTTGGACAAATTTGAGAAGTTTGCCACCACGTTTGGTTTGGAGAAGAGCAAGTGGAACCTGAAACTGTCGCAAGGGCTTAGAGGAACTGCTTATGACGTGTATTGCAAGCTTCCTCCAGGTTTACAGGATGACTACGACTCTTTGAAAAAGGCACTATTGGTTCGTTATGAGCTACATGCTGACGCCTATAGGAAGAGGTTCCGTAACTCTAGGAGGGAAGTTGGCGAGAGCGTTGCTCAGTTTGCTGCGAGACTGGATTCCTACGTGGAGAAGTGGGGTGCCCTAGGGAATTTTACTCATGATTGGGAAGGCCTGAAGGAAATGGTCATGATCGAACAACTGAAGGACACCATGACTTCCGACATGAGAAGATTCCTGACAGAGAATGGGGCCAGCACTTTAGAATCCATAGTCCAGTTAGCGGAACGATATCAGGCAGCACTATCAGAGAATCCACCACCCAGACGGAAACAACCAGATTACGTACCTAGACAGACAGCTCAGTCACACATGGACCCCCAAGTGAAACCACCGTATACTAACTTCAAAAAGCATGACAAGCCAGACTACAAGACTACTCAGAGATCTAATTTCCAGCAGCAGAGGCAAGGGGAAAAATGGTGTAAGCACTGTAGAACCATCACCCACAATACGCAGGAGTGCAACCGGAAAACCCCACCTCATCATGCTGCCTGCTTACGTAAAAGTGCCGCAAGGGGAAATGGACCGGAAGAACCTCTGGACAAACCCCGACATCCCCCGGTCGTTGAGACAGTTCTCGTAAATGACCAAGAGGTGACCTGCCTTTATGATACAGGCCTTGCATTCGACGCAGTTGTCTGTGCATCCCTAGTCAAGCCTGACCAGATGACAGAAGACACTATAGAAATACAAGGACCTACTAAAAGTGCAGCACCTATGCGTTTGGCCATAGCCAAGATTAAGGTCAAATCAAAATATGTGACTGGGGAAATCAGTGCAGCGATCTTGGACGACCCTATTTATCCCTTGATCTTAGGGTGTAGGTATGTGTTCTTGGGAGAACCCATTCACCCTCTGGTTGTGGCGGCTGTCACCACTAGAGGACAGGCCAAACGGAATACGGAGTTGGAATCCCCACCCAACATCCTTCCTGAGGAATTAAAAAAGGCACAAACGGAGGATCAATCTCTAGCACCCTGCTACAAAAAACTACCGAGAGCGCACACTCCTCTCCAAAAGGGAGACTTCTACAAGAAAAATGGGCGGTTGCATCGGAAAGCAGGAAATGGAGGACAGGAACATGGGCAACTTGTGGTTCCATCAGCATACCGAGCCCAGGTCCTAGAAATGGGCCATGCCCTTCCGTTTAGTGGCCACATGGGCATAAGTGCCACGATTCAGCGTATTTCATGTCATTATTATTGGCCAGGTATCAACGCCGATATCCAGAGATATGTGAAATCATGCCCGCAGTGCCAGAGGACAGCGCCGAAACCCTGGACGGCCCCAGCCACTCTGGGAGAAATGCCAATCTTGGGCACACCCTTCGAACGAGTAGCGGTGGATATTGTGGGTCCACTTACTCGTAGCAAAAAGAGAAACAGTTATATACTCACGTTAGTGGATTGTTGCTCCATGTGGGCAGAGGCTATCGCTATGCCCGCCTGTGATTCCAAGCATGTTGCTGAGGCTCTGCTCACCATATTTACTCGGCTAGGGTTTCCGTCACAGATCCTGACAGATAATGGTTCGCAATTCCGAGGAAAACTCACCGAGGAAGTGTTTAGGATATTTCAGGCCCGACATATCCACACCTCTCCCTACCACCCCCAGGCAAATGGCCAGGTGGAGCGGTTTAACGGGACCCTTATTTCCATCCTTCGGAAACTTGCGCAGGAAAAACCAGAGAGCTGGGATCAATACTTACCTGCAGCACTATTTGCTTACCGCGAAGTACCCCACAATTCTACTGGGATGCCTCCTGCCACATTGCTGTTTGGTAGACCTATAAAAGGACCTTTAGAGGCACTGTTACGTACTTGGACAGATGATAAAGCTGATGAGACGGTCACCTCTGCATCCCAATACGTGAATGAGTTGACCCAACGCCTTAAAACAGGATGGGAACTGGCAAAGGAAAATGTACGCCGTGCCCGTCGTAAACATGCGCGTTACTACAACCGCACTGCGAAGGATAGGGAGCTAGAAGTAGGAGAACAGGTATTATTACTCCTGCCCAGTAGCAATAATAAACTGCAAATCGGGTGGAGAGGTCCATATAAAATTGTTGAGAAAATGTCGCGCACCAATTACAAGATTGCCATAAAGGGGAAACAGAAAATTTACCACATAAACCTGCTGAAGCAATATTATGAAAGACCGGGTGCAGAACCAGCACATTTCCTGACACTGGCTATTGCGACGGAAACTGAGGCAGAACCCCTGACCTCCTGTGAATACCTTCTTCGTCAGTGCGAAACTCATCAAGATGTTCAGATTAGATCAACTTTAACAGAGGATCAGCAGGCACAGGTGCAACAGTTGTTGAGAAAACACACTAGTACACTCACGGATAAACCTGGCATGACCAACCTGATAGAATTTGATATGAAGCTAACAGACCTCGCCCCGGTACGAGTTAAGAACTATCCTGTTCCTTATGCTAAGGCAAAGGCATTGAGTGAGGAAATCGAGTACCTGCTTAAGGAAAATATTATCTCAAAATCAGAGTCTCCTTATAGTGCGAGTGTGGTGTTGCTTAGAAAATCCACAGGAGAACATCGCCTCTGCATAGACTACCGAAGGCTCAACGCTGTAACGGAATTTCAAGCGGAGCCCTTACCTGATCAGAATCAGCTTTTCACCAAGCTGAGTAGAGCGCGATACTTTTCGAAGATAGACCTTAGCAAAGGGTACTACCAGATCCCGGTAAAAGAGGAAATTCGACACATGTTAGCATTTAGTACTTCTGAGGGCCATTACGAGTTTAATGTATTGCCATTTGGGCTAAGCAACGCCCCAAGCGTCTTTACTCGTATGATGAGGAAGCTACTGGAACCCCTGAACCACCCTGGGATAAGTAATTTCATGGACGACATACTTATCGCCACGAACACCTTTGAGGAGCACCTGGACGCAGTTTCCCTACTCTTCGAAAGACTTAGAGAAACAGGACTCACCGCTCGCCCTACAAAATGTCAAATTGCCTGCGAGCAACTAGAATTCCTGGGACACACTATCTCGCATGGATGCATGTTCCCAGATGCACGTAATATTGAGAAGTTACAGCGGGCCCCACGACCACAGACTAAAAAGGATGTAAGGTCATTTGTGTCTCTATGTGGCTTCTACCAGAGATATATTAAAGATTTTAATACCCTGAGTGCGCCACTGACCGCATTAACCAAGAATGGGAACCCGGACAAAGTAACCTGGACAGCGGAGTGCGAAAATGCCTACACACTGCTGAAGGAGAAACTCACAGCTAGGCCAATTCTGCGACTGCCTGACTTAACTCTGAACTTTACGCTGCGAACAGATGCTAGCAATATAGGGATAGGAGCCACTCTCCTGCAGCCTAGTGATAGACCTTCTGCAACTCTATTCCCCATTGCATATGCTAGTAGGAAATTGAACCCTGCTGAACAGAACTACTCTACCATCGAACGAGAATGTCTGTCGCTAATATGGGCTGTGCAGAAGTTTCAACCATATTTATACGGGAAAAAGTTCACGGTGCAGTGTGATCACCAACCGTTGATATTTCTTGCAGCGGCGAAGAACCTTAATGCCCGGCTTATGAGATGGTCACTACTGTTGCAGCCATATTCATTTCACATAGAATACATACCTGGGAAGAACAACGTAGGGGCAGATTTTTTGAGCAGACATCCGGACGCAACCGAGGAGATAGGAGAAACTGAAAAAGAAGAGGAAGACAGGACCAGAGGAGTTGGACGGAACGTCAAACTTGAGGAGGGGCTTGTGTGACGACTTGGCCAATCTTCTCTTCATTTTTTTTTATTATTTACGTGACATCATTTTTTCTCATCCTCAATGCATGATTGCGAAGTCCCGGGAATTGTCACTTGCGGAAAATCTCCTAGCGTTCGGTATTTTCTCCTCGCTATTTTTAGATACGACGTCATTGTTGACCAATGACCTCGGTAGCGAGAAATCCGTTTTAATTTAGAACTGCTTGAACTTGGGAGAACCAGTTTAGGCCATTTAGGAAGACATCACGTGACTTTTAACATTATTGATTGGAGCGTCTAAAACGAGGCTAAGGTCACATGATGCACGCTACGGATCACGTGTCCAAGCGGAAATGACCCGCTAAAAGGCGGCAAAGCCAGCATTTTGTCACTTGCCCAGGAACCCTCAAGAAAGCTAGGTCTAAGCCAGATCGGCGAATTCTCGCATTAAAAGCACTGAAGCCACGTGTCTAATTGCGGGTTAGCGTCCATCTTTGAGTAGGTAAGTGAAATCTCGCTAGAATATACGATCACATCCAGCCACATGTGATCGGGTATATTTTATGATCCCACGGGATATGTACATGTTCATAATAATGTATAACGGGAATATATATATATATATAGCTATTAATTTCCATATTATTTGATTAATTTCGACCCGACGTTTAGACTAACGGAAATTAATATTAACGATAATGTTGACAGACCGTGACATATATTCATTATAAATTATATGACGATGCGACCAGACATGAAGTGTGTGATAATGTTGTCAGACAATTCTAAAACACGGATGTCCAATTAATTGTTAAATTCCTCATAATGACATGACGATTAGGCTAGAGGTACAGAAGTAGAATACTGTTGCCGACATTTCTATGATAAAAGTTGGTGGGTTTAACTGACATTTATAATAATTCATCGGGTTAAGCTGACGATAAATCAGTCTAAAGAATTATAATACTGCCACTGGGGCAGAGAAATATAATAAAGGACAGACAGGAGAAACTTGAATTCAAGATTGGACTCTAGACATATGATGTTAGAGACTAAATCTGAGGTGACTGGCAGAGGGACGGCTTAGGGAAAGACTGCTTTCTAAAGCTAGAAAATTAATGAAGCCGTCGTATTTGTCTTCAGTCTATGGTGGAGCCTTGCACGACAGTCCAATCTCAGCGCAGAATACGGAGTCGAGCACAGAGAAGGCAAATCCGAACCATTCAAGACCTACCTGGGGCAACGTCAGGAGACCGGAGAACTAACCTCACTTCACTATCAGCCAGGGGCTGAAAAGCTACGTCCATGAAAAAGGGAACTCACTACATCAATGCCTAGTTTAGTCATCCATGATGAAAAACACTTGAATTGTGAGACACATAATACATACAGCAGACACTAATTCCATCGACAATACTATCATTCACCATCTATTCATTTTATTGCAATAAACCAACTGGGTGTATATACTGTACCCCACGCTTTGTTCCTTCCATTAGATGTTGAATATTGTCTATGTTTATCTTCCTTTATAAGGGAGGGGGGGCTCGTAAAATATAATATAAATTAAAGAATAATAATAATAGATAACTGAGAAGGGGACGACGGTAGCGAGAGACCAAATATCTCCTTACAATCTTTTCCAGACATGTCGAGTTAGGAGAATTTACCCTCTTCGTCACCCTTCGGAAGTGGGAAAACCCAGCAGGGATTCCTTGAGCCAAATCTTCCACATCAGATCTATTATTTCCTCTAAATAATTCTCTTATCCTTTAAACGCTACGTGACAGTCCATGTACAAGAAATATAGTCCTGTCCTTAGACAACCTGGTTCAACCCCATGTGGGTTATTATTTGGGTATTTAATGTTCATTATTCTATATAGCACAGGTCTGTAACCCAAGATGTGATGATTTCTTGATGAGAGAGACAGCCCAGAAACACAGCATAGTATTTTAGCCCTGCATATTTGGACAGCCTCTATGGGTGGCAGGGAATGCACAGTACATCACACTCCTCCCCCTTTCAGCTTAAAATCCCAAATAAGGATGCTTTAAATGTATGCTAAACAAGGATAAAATAACCAGGAAAGAAACTGCTCATGACTCCAGCTCAACAAGTTTCATCATCATCATCATTCCTTTCCATTCCCCGTGGAACATAGGGCAGAAACAGTTGCTCTCCATCGATTTCTATTCTTGGCTGTCTTTTTCAGCTGTGCCCAAGTCATTCCAATTTCCCTAGCCTCCTCTTCCCCAGTTCTTCTCCAAGCTCTCTTTGGCCTCCCCACTCTTCTTTTCCCTTGTGGGTTCCAGTCAAGGGCACCTCTGGCTATGCTTGATTGTTCTCTTCTGAGTGTATGTCCTATCCATCCCCACCTCCTTACCTTAATATCCATTTGTATTGGCTGTTGCCCGCATTTTATCCTTAGCTCTATATTTGTAATTATATCTGGCCATCTTATACGGAGGATCCGTCGGAGACATCTATTTACAAATATCTGTAGTTTGGAGGTGATACTCTTTGAGACATGCAATGTCTCTGAGCCATACAGCAAGACGGACTTTACATTTGAGTTAAAGATTCTGATTTTGTTCTCTCTGGATATAGCTGAGGAGTTCAATTTTGGTTGAAGGGCATTAAAAGCGCATCTGGCTTTATTTATCTTAGATCAGATGTCACCATCTGTTCCCCATCCTTTGTCAATGTTACTCCCCAGATATGTAAAGCTTTCTACTTCTTCAATAACTTGACCACTGATCTTCACCAAGTCCATCTGCCTATTATTTATCCTCATTTCCTTTGTTTTATTTACATTTATGTGTAGTCCCATCTTTGCTGCTTCTGTCACAAATTTATTTGTTTTCTCCTGCATATCTTGCTGTCTGTATGATAGAAGGCACAAATCATCTGCAAAGTCAAGATCCTCCAGCTTTTTGTTGAATGTCCACTGTATTCCTGTTTTCTCTCCTTCTGTTGTTTGTCTCATAATCCAGTCTATGACCATGAGAAAAATTGTTGGTGACAGCAGACATCCCTGTCTGACCCCGCTGTGTACTGTGAAGGGCTCTGATAGTTTTCCTTTGTGCACTACTTTGCTTGAGGCCTTCTGGTAGAAATCTTGGATGATTTTAATTAATTTCTCTGGGATTCCATAATATCTCAGGATTTTCCATATCACAGTATGGTCTATACCATCGAAAGCCCTTTTGAAATCCACAACATTTATATATAAGGGGGTCTGCCATTCATTTGATTGTAATGATGATTCTGAGTGTTGCTATCTGGTCTGTACATGATCTTCCTGCATGAAATCCTGCCTGTTCTTCTCTGAGTTTGTCATCAACCGCCTTCTTAATACGGTCCAACAAAACTCTGGTCACAATTTTGTCCAGCCACTGCTAGCAGTGTTATAGCCCTCCAGTTGCCACATTCAGTCAAGTTTCCTATCTGTGGCAGCTTGATAATGTGGCCTTCCTTCCAGCTCTTTGGGATGGCCTCTTTTTCCCAGATTTTCTTGAAGAGCTGGTGTAGCAACTCTGTATGTATGGTATATCTGCCTTCAGGGCTTCTGGTGGTATTCCATCTGGTCCTGCAGCCTTCCCATTTTTTAGCTGTTTTATTGCCTGAGAAATCTCTTGTTTAGAGGGTGGGTTCATGTTGCACTATAGTGGCTATTACAGTTTTTTACTTGTTGTTTGATGTCTCTTCTTTCTCTTATGAGGTTCCATGTGTTTTCTGTGAGCCATTCCTTCTGTTGTTTATTTCTTTTGCCAAGAACGTCTTCAGATGTATTCCTGTATGTTTCCTGAATTGTGTACCAATGATTATCTATACTTTCCTCTTCAAGGTTATCCAGTGCTTCAAATCTATTTCTCAACTTTTGGTTGAACTGAACTCTTGTGTTTTTGTTCATAAGGTAGTGGGTATTATATTTTGGGCTTGCTCTTTCTGCTCTGTCTTTGTGCGCCCTCAATTTTATCCTCAGTGATGCCAGGAGAAGGTGGTGGTCTGACGCTACGTCAGCTCCTCTCTTTACTCTAACATCTTGTAGGCAGCATCTCCATTTTCTTTCTATAGTGAAATGGTCTATCTGATTTTGCGTGTGCCCATCTGGGGAGTTCCATGTGGTCTTGTGTATGTCTTTGTGTGGGAAGAAAGTCCCTCCTATGACCAGGTTATTAAAATCACAAAAGTTTACAAACAGTTCTCCATGTTCATTTCTGTTTCCTATGCCATTCTTTCCCATGATTAGTTCACAGTTTTTGTTGTCTACTCCTACTTTTGCATCTAAATCTCCCATTACTATCTTAATGTCTCTCCTGTGTGTTTTATCTAATGTTCCTAGGAGTTCATCATAAAAATCTTGCTTCGTATCTTCATCCGCATTGTTTGTACGGGCATAACATTGAATAATGGTGATTTTTCTTCCTTTTCCCTGGAATCTTGCCGTTTTTATCCTGGGTGATATTGATTCCCATTCTATTAATGCTTTTCTGGCTTCCAGGGACATCATAATAGCAACCCCTTCTGTGTGTGTGTGGTCTTCATCCTCATGTCCTGAATATATGACATTTTCCCCTGTCTTCTTTTTTGATCCATAGTCGCTGACCATCAAAGTAGTCAGTGGCCATCATGCTTGCGTTAGAAGTGGCCATCATGCTTGCGTTAGAAGTGGCCATCACGCTTGGTGGCGTCTTGTAGGGCAACAACAAATTGATTCCTAGTTGCTCGGTCGGCGGCCATCCTTCGTACAGTGCCCCAACTCTGGTTCATTCTTTGCATCTCTGCTTCCACAGTTCTTCGCTAGGTTGTTTTTGGTCGGCCTCTCTTTCACTTTCCTTTGGGGGTCCATAGCATAGCTGTTCTTGTAATGGTATCAGGGTCCTTTCTGAGGATGTGGCCAACCCAACTCCAGTGTCTGCCAGCTATGATGGTGTGCATGTCCTCCTGGTTACTCCGAATAAGCAGTGCTTGGTTGCTGATGGTATTCGGCCAAAAGATTCGGAGAATTTTCCTTAGGCAGATTGTGTGGAAGGAGGACAGTTTCAACATTTCCTTCTGCTACTCTCCAGCATTCTGCACCATAGAGAAGCACAGAAAGTACACAGCTCTGATACAGTCTTAATTTGGTTTTGGTGCTGTACTGGGAAGACTTCCAAATGTTGTTGAGACTAGCAAAGGCTGTTCTCGCTTTATTCATTCTGTTGTTAATGTCCGTGCTTGTTCCGCCCTCTGGTGTTACTATGCATCCTAGGTAAGTAAATGTGTCTGTCTGTTCTAACTTCTGGTTCCTTATTCTTATTGGCTCAGGATTGCCCACATTGAGTGTCCTGACCTCTGTCTTCTTCAGATTGATGTTCAGACCAACCTGCTGGCTATACTTATTCAGTTTATCTGTTTTTTTCTTGGATGTGTTGATGTGAATGCACGAGTAGTGCAATGTCATCTGCATATTCCAGGTCTTCCAGTGTAGAAAACGTTGTCCATATAATTCCTCTTGGACTGCCCTCTGTTGTCTGGTGCATCACCCAATCTATGGCTGTCAAAAATAATGTTGTTGATAAGGGGCATTCCTGTCGTACTCCTGTTTTCACTTCGAAAGTTACATTACTCAATCCAACACTGCATGTAAAGTTAGAATAGAGGCTTTTTATAATGAAAACAATGCAGCTGGGAATTCCATAAGCCCTCAGTATTTTCCATAGGCTGTCCCTGTGTATGCTGTCAAAAGCCTTTTCAAAATCAAAAAAATTAATGTAAAGCTGTCTCTGCCATTCTGAGCACTGCTCTATGATGTTCCTGAGGGTGAATATATGATCTGCACATCTTCTGTTTTTTCTAAAACCTGCTTGTTCTTTCCTCAGTTTATGGTCAGCTGCTTTTGAAATTCTCCGGATGATTATCCTGCCTAGTATTTTACTGGAAACTGAGAGGAGAGTAATTCCTCTCCAGTTGTTGCAGTCTGCAAGGTCGCCATTTTTGGGCAATTTGACAATTATTCCGTTACTCCACTCTGTTGGTGTTGTCTCAGTTCCCAGACTTGTGCAAATAGTGGTTCTAATAGTTCTGCTGCTAGTTCAGGGTCTGCCTTGAATAACTCAGCATTTAAGTTATCGTGGCCAGGAGCTTTTCCATTCTTTAACCCTTTGATTGCCGTGATGATTTCTTCCTTTCGTGGAATGTCTGTATTAACATCTAGATCATTTTCAGCCTCAGGAACATTAAGCTGTGTCTCTGGTGGTTCCTTGTTCAGAGTTTCTCTGAAATGCTCTGCCCATCTTGTTTCCTGCCCCTGTACTAAGGTGATGAGATTTCCTTGCTTGTCTCTTACTAACGTTATATTGTTTGCACCTCGTTTTCCACTGATAGTTTTAGTTATTTTATAAACTATTTTCCCCTGTACTGGTTATGAATTCATCAGTTTCATTTATTCTTGTTTCTGCTAGTCCTAAGAGTTTTATTCCATATTGTCTCATTTCTCCAGCTACCTGTGCTGTCCTTCTGGCCTGCTGCATTATCTGTATGTTCCAGGTACCTATTCTAATTTTTGCGTTCGTCGTTAGAAGTGGTGTCAGCAGCCTGACTTCCATTGACTGGCTTTCATCAGGTCTCTGCATCATACGTCCCTCTTTCGAGGATTCTTTCTGACTCTGGCTTTTATTTCTTTCCTCAACTGTTTCAGTTTCTGTAACAAATAGGTTTTTCCGGCATGGTTGTCAGCCCTATTCTCCAACCTCCTTTAACCTGGAGGAAGGGGGTGTGCCCACTTTGTCTGTCCCTTCCATTTTGACCTCCTCAGCATGGTTGAACCTACCGGGAGCAAAAGCTCCCACTGATATAGCTCACAATATCATCAAGGCACTCAAGCTGACCCATCACTTCAAGGTGGGGCACCATGGGTCGGCAACAAGTTTCAGAATGACAAAAAAGTCACAGGAAAGCCCTAGATCTACAGTGTTGATAAACCAAGTGTTCTTGAACTTAGCACTAGCTGCAAAAGAGTGACAAGGTCAGTAGCCATAGTTAAATGACAACAACATCTATCTATCATCAAACATGATAGGCAACAGATTTCCTGAAACCCTGTCCATCATTGAAAATGGCATGTAAAGTGTGAAGTACCCAGAGAAAAAGTATCTAAAATGCACAGAAGAAAATAGCTTACCTCATTCATGTAGAAATGGATTAGTCCTTCGCTAGTCTCCACCCTGGAAGCTTTGGGATTGTTGGTAAGGATTGTGGATGGATCATCAAAAGCTTCCTCTCCTGATGGCAAGGTCAGAGTTGTCACAAACATGCCGTTGTACTTCAGAGTGTTGGAACTGTCAATCAAAAATGACACATTTGTATGCATTATTTTCTTCTTGAGGTACATTTTTGTTGTTATATTCCTCCACCAAACCTCAGAAATGAGGTATCTTAGGAAGGTGGTTGAAGTAACAAGAAGAGACATGGTCCGCAACCAGACGATGCGTCAAGGCCTAAAATCCCACCCCCTGCAGACCCAAGTAGAACAGTCCCAACTAAGATGGTTTGGCCATGTCTGCAGAATGGGAGAAGATCGGCTACCATGACAAGCATGGGAAACAAAGAGCCAAGGATCCAGACCCCCAGGATGACCCAGAGTCCGCTGGGAGGACAACATTAGACAATCTTTGAAGGACCGAGGACTAGAATGGAACCAGGCCAGGAGGAAGACAGCCGATAGGATAGTCTGGCGCTCTCTTCCAAACCTCTACACCTCACGGTAGAAGGGGAACGACTAAGTAAGTAAGTAATATTCCTCCACCCGTTGCCTTGGGGTAACCCAAAGACATATCTCATGTTGTTTCTGCACGTCTTTGAGGAGATATAGAAAGAATAGATCAATTGGTCTCTCAGACATGTTGTATAAGATGACATTCTGCATGGGGCTGGCAACCTCATCACATTAAAAAAAAATGTCAGAAACTACTGCTGCAAGAGCCCGTGAATGCTTTGGTGCAGGCTTACAGGGGACCAGCTGCAGGCTTACAGGGGACCAGCTGCAGGCTTACAGGGGACCAGCTGCAGAAGGAAAACTATGATTAGACTAAAGACATGTTGGGCAGACAATGTTCAGAAATGGTTAGGAAAGATCTTTGCAGAGATGGAAAGATAATCTTTACCTTTAGTGCCGTCAAGTATGTATAACATGTGTATTTTCGTACCATTTAGAGTTAGGGTTGGGGTTAGGGTTAACCCCCCTAACCCCAACCCTAATCCTTACCCTAACTCAATACACATATTATACATACTCGACGGCACTAAAGGTAAAGATTACCGATAAAACTACAAACAGATAAATATAGAAACAAGGAATCAAGTGACCAACACATAGTAGCCTCCTTCAGTCATAAAACTGACTATGGGAACACTTCCCATGTTGTACTGATACCATAGGGTGAAGCTGGATTGTCCTTCCAGGGCATGAGCTTGAGCAGTTTTATGGAGATCAAGCTGTTGCCCATGCAGCATGTTCCCCGTCTCCACGCAGCCAGTAGATCCAAAGGAACGGCAATAGCCGATACAGTTTGGTACCAGCCATGTCGCAGGAGTCGCCAGAATAATGATGAATCAACATTAACCTGCCTTAGGGACTCCGACTCCCGATTTATCCTCAGGGTTTATTCCCAAAGCCTTTCCTGTAAATAGATATTTCCGCAAGGCAGCAGACGTTTCAAATCTGAGTTTTTACCTTCTCCCGGACTGGGTCCCAACCAAGGATCATGAGCTCCATCTGTCACAGTCTCCTCATTTGTTCGGCGTCTCCTGTAATGTAAGAAGCTACTAATATGAGGTTGTGCATGAGGTTGGCAACCTCATCATGTCAAATACATTGCTACATAAACCACTACTGTGAGTGTGCGCACGTGGAAACTTTGATGTATGCTTCCTGCTAGGGCACTAGGTGCAGTCTTGGTTCCATGCTCCATAATAAGCGAAGAGGGAAAAAAAAACAAAAGAAGAACATGGTGATGATGACTGATGATGATGATGTTGGTGATGGCGATGATGGTGGTGATGACTGATGATGGTGGTGATGACTGATGATGGTGATGATAATGATTGAAGATGATGACGGTGATGATGATGTGATGACTGATGATGATGGTGATGATTGACGATGACAATGATGATGTGATGATTGATGATGGTGATGATGACTGATTATGGTGATGATGATTGATGTTGATGATGATTGATGATGGCAATAACTGATGATGATTGATGATGGCAATAACTGATGATGATTGATGATGATGATGACTGATTGATGATGACTGATGACGATGATGATGGTTTTTTTCTTCTTTCCTAGCTGCCCTTTCATTCTTTCCTCCCAGTTTTTCCAAGTCAATGTCTGCAGAGGTTAGAATCTCCAGGACATGTACGACAAAGAAACCCATGTTGTTAAGGAAACTGAACATACCTCTTAACACAAGCTTCCACTTTATGAACGTTGTCGGAGACTTTTAATGTCTTCGTATACACAGATACCTCTGGCTCTGATGGTGCCATGTCGTCATCTCCAGCCAAGGTGTAGTAGGTGTAAACAACCTGAAGGGAAGGTCAAAGATCTGACATTTAGCAACTGACTGCATAGGAGTATTCAACACAGAAGTAGCTGTGATCTGCATTTGAGTACTCAAAGCAATAGCAGTTAAAGGTGCCCTGTTTTCATAAATTTTTAAGAGGTACTGGGTGCACAAGAAATAATATATTTGTTTCTTTAATAACTTATTGTTTTATTCTATGGATCCAGTGCATTTTCTGTGGCCTTGTGTGCTATCACACACAGTTTATTTTAAGATGTCTGTTACCTCCCTTTGATCCAATTTCTCCTGGGTTGTCCTTTATTCCTGATAGCTTCATCAGTGTTTCTTAACCACTTAGAGATCCCGCACACCTTTACAGCATCTTAAGAAGCCTTGCACCCCTTTAAAGCATCTTAAGATGCCTTTCACCCCTTTACAGCATCTTTATCTTTTAGCTAGCAAAATATGCCAAAAAATGCTTAACACATTAACTACTGCAAGCCAGTGGAACCGGCTTTTGAAATCCTATCATTTGGACCGTGAGCCGCTCAGAGCGTCAATCTAAATTTAGTAACAAAACGAATGAAAAATGTACTGAAACACTTTCTGATCTGGTTTGAGATTTTAAGTTGCCACTGGAAAACAAATTCCCAAAGCATGGTTGTTGTAGAACACTGGAAAATTGATATTATGTTCATATTTTTTAGCGTTTTGGGTTAGTTACCAAATCGTGTAAAACTGTTTACCGTGGCAACTAGTGATAGGACCACAAAAAATGCGTGTACATCTCGTCTAACAGCTGAATAGGCTAGAAACTTGTTTCAACAATTGACTGATAGATCTAGCGACGAGGATAAGAGTGAAAATGGTGTGCACATTGTTTGAAATAGTGATTTTGATAGAGATGGGCGCAAGCAGTTATAATTGTGAAAATATTGCAAGTCATCGGACATCCGTTAAATAGCAACAACCAGTATTAGAGTCAATGGTGCTTATTGTAACAGTACATTCATTTATCTTTAATATGACGTGTAATTAATAAAAATATGTAAACAATGACGAAAACTACAGCTTACTTTGTGCAAACACCTACAGGATGAAAATGGGAAACAAATTTTATTCGGCCACAGTGTGTTTGTCAATTCGGTAGTTAATGTGTTAAAAGAAAAAAATTTATTTTGAGAAAATGTTATTTACAAAATGTGACTAAGGTACTGTATCTAATTCACGTTGTCAACATTTTTTTTTTTAACGTATGAGCGCTATTACTCAAGGTGAAATTTCCGGTTAGTATGTCTAACCTGAGACTGATTTTTATGTGAGAATCCTATTTTCCCTGTACGCTGACAGGGTGTCCTCTCGCCATTCAGGCAGATACTCGCCGTCTTCGGAGAGTCAATGTTCTATTTAGTACAAATACATCTGAGTTCTGTGTATTATATAATGTTAATGATGATTAACGTTCTAAAATACCTGGCATGTCTCGCACCCCCGGAAGATGAGTCTCGCACTGTTACGGTGTTATTTTAAATGACGGCGTCTGCTGGGGTTTAGCCGTGCGCAACGTTTAGGGGTCATTAACATTTATAGCATATGTCAATATTTTACGGTATACTGAACGCGAAATATATGCGGAGATTATGACGCATTCGCGTTGGGAAGGTCACGCTGGGTGACTTGGTTACATGGCCCTTGTTACGCTATCCGTCAAGCAAGAAAGTCGTGTCTTGTATTTCTTCCAAGGAAAAAGGCTTAGTATATAGCCTATATTATATATATGAATCGATGTAGAACTCAGGGTCAGTTCGGATATTAATCTAAGTATGAGATTAATTAAATTAAATTAAATGATGGAAGGAGAATCGCATTATGATTCAAATTATAGCTGTCAAGAACTCATGCGCTCATTTCTGGCTGTTGACTACAACAGCGCACGTATATAGCCACGATGTTCATCTGACATATTGTTTTGACACGGACGGATACTTACTGATATTATTTGGAATTCATTGTTATGCTGAACTGTACATGAAGTTTTGTGAATGTCGGATATCGTCTTTTGTATGAATACATGTGGACTCAGAACAGAAGGCTTGATCTTTACTTACGTTTCGGGTTTGGTTCACAGCTGTAAATGTTTACGTTTTCCAGCACGATAGTGTTACGGTATATGTTATTAACGCCGTCTGCTAAAGGTTAGCAGACGTGCAATTGTAAAGGTTAAGACATTTAATATATTGCGATAGATGTTTCAATTATTGAACGCTCCATACACGATCGATTATGACGTGTCTAGCGTTGTTTGGGTCACAGTCGGTAACTAGGAGACGCTACCCTTTGTTACTTGACCGCCAAGCTGAATAGCTGCGTTTTCTAACCTTCCAATTCAATGGCATGATATAGCCATTTATATGTGCATTTATGATGGACCAGGGTCAGTCCTAGAACTCTATATGAGAGGAAACTTACGGAGGTTAGTGTTTAACTAGAATCCTCAGAAGGAGGAGAATAATCGTCCAATTCGTATGAAATATTCAGACTCGCAGTCTCACTGTCGGCAGGTAGCCATGTCTATCTGCGCGTGCATATAGCTGTGATGTTCTGACGACAATACTGCATTGTATCCTTAAACGGACATTGACTCGTAAACCAGCAGTCTACGTTATTGATTAATTTATGCATGACTTATACGGACTTATGTTCTGCTCATATTTGAAATGATCATCCTGTGTGTACATGTGATTAAATATTACGGACTCAACCTGAAGGCATTAATTACTTCATTAATGTTGCTGAGTTCAAGTATTACATGTTACTTCTTCATATCATGCTACTGAGTTGTATGAACGCTTCACCCTAATTCGCGTAATGATAAAACAAGCACGATCAACAAGAAATCATTAAAATAACTATACTCAGCACATGATCTTCAACCGGCAAATAACTCAGCAACAAAGTGGCGGCCGAATGCGGGGAACGACAGAAAAAAGAAACAAACTTCTGTTCCTTACGCACATGTTAACCATAATATTTACGATCAAGTTTCGATCACATGATCCAGTCGAAGATGACGTTGTACTCATTCTAATGCCTAACAACGTGACGTCACCGAAGGTCGTGTAGGTGAACTGTCGGAGAAACCAAAGCCGTTTTCTAAGTCTAACCAGGGGAAACATGAGCCATTGAAGCAAACACACGATATGGACTACAGGAGCAGACAGTCAGGGGCATTAGCCTAGCTGTTGACGACCTCTAGCACTGATCTAAGCAACGGAAAAGATAAGTCTAGTTGTTTTAATACTGTCATCATTGCAAACAGTAATACTGAGTCCATGCCTTTTGCCTGCATAGGCATGTCTTTTCTGAATGTGTTTCATGTATTTTTTTGGGTTGTTTTAATGTGTTGTTAATTAGCGGGCCGGTTGGAGGGAACTGAAATCTCTGGGGAATGTCGCGAACAGCTGACCACCTAGATTTCAGTCGGTCTTAGGGCAGTTAAACGATCGCACTTTTTGGGAGCTCCATCGAAGATTCTGCCGAATGGACTGCCTGTCCAAATCTGCTGTCGTTTGACGATTGTGTTAGCTGTACCGTTCCGTAGATAACTGGTGTATTTTATTTGTACTAAGTTCACATTTTTATTCAGTTTTGTATCATGTTCGTTAACTATTTCGTCCAGTCTACTCTTACTATCATTTATTTGATGATTGTTAAATGTTCGTCCGTTATGAGTCCTGTGATGTCATCATTTTTTGCAGTCATTTTTTTTTTGTGTACTTTGCATATTCAGTTGACCTCGGGTCAATCTTTGACCCTTCGTTTTCCGTGTGACACTTCCGCTTGTTTTATTTAGTTCATAAATTCATTTTTTAATTGTGAAAATGTCTTGACATTGTTTGTACCCTTTAGTTGCATCATTGTTTTGTTTGTCCTCATGATATATATTAAATACTACATTAATAATATGATATTATATTCAATAATACACTTGTAATTTAATTTAATTAATTTTTTCTGACATTTAAGGTTAATATGGGACATTGCATAATTATGCAGTGATAGTCCAAGAAATTAGCACTACAATTTATAAGAGATGCCTAGGGCATCATAATAATAATAATATAATATATATATTGACCAAATAAAATAATCTTATAGTCTACCTTTGAGGTGACAGACCCATTGTATATTATTTAATATACTTTTCTGGTACTAAGAGAGTGACTTAGTACATTGAACAATATAATTACTAGGAATCATACCCAACATTATTGGATATTGAGATTAATTGTGTGATGTAATTACATTATAGTTAACAGATATCATAACTATTTATGATATAGTTAGTACTTAGATACAATATTGTTACAAAATATTGTCTATTAGTTGAACTTAGACATAAGAGTTCAGTACTATTGTGATTATTTATATTGAATATTCCTAAGTTGAGTAAGTATAATAATTACTCTGAAGCTACTATTGACTATTTTAATCAGTAATTATCAATAATTACTTACCAGATAAAAGTCAAAATGCTTACTATAGACCATTTCGTTAAAATTGGTAAGGAATATGGTTATAAATCTCAAGAACTTCGTCAGTTTGCTGAGGCAGAACTGGAAAAACATAAAGCAGAAATGGAGGAACGTGAAAGAAAAGAAGCAGAGAAAAAGGCTGCATTAAAGAAAGAGGAGGAGGAACGTGAAAGAAAGGAAGCAGAACGTGAGATGAAGCAAATTGCCAAGGAAAATAGATTAAGAGAAATTGCTCAACAGGAAGAAGAGAATAAATTGAAACGAGAGGAAATTATTTTACAACAAGAAATGGAATTGGCGCGTATTAAATTGGAGACAGCAAGATTACAAGCACAAAGTGCTGATGCAAACCAGAATAATAACGCACAAAATGGATCGTCATCCAGCCAAACTAAATATTTCTACAACTTTAAATTACCCACTTTCAACTTAAACGTGGACGACCTTTCATCGTTCCTGTCACGTTTTGAACAGACTTGCAAAACAAATCATTTGCCCGAAGAGTCATGGGTACTCAAGTTAAATGAATTCTTGGTTGGAGAACCATTGACGGCTTCTCAAAATGCTGACCCATCAATAGCAAATAACTACGGTGCTATTAAGTCCTTGCTTTTACGAAGGTTTCACCTGGACGAGGAACACTGTAGGTTGAAATTTAAGGGAATTTTACCTGAATCTCCAAAAGATTTTGCAGGATTCATTGCGAACATACGCAATACATTTAATAGATGGGTTGAACTGGCAGAAGTCAACAAATCGTACGACAAATTAGTTGATTTGCTACTACGGGATAAGGTATTATCTTCGGTTAGCCAGCCATTCTTTGCATATTTGCAGGAGCGTAAACCAGGTACTATTGACGAGTTGGAAAAAATTTCTTTAAACTACTGTTCAGCACATCCGAATGCAACCATTTCTAACTCCTCATTAAGAGAACCTCTACCTGTGGCGTCTAATATGGCCTACAATCATAATAACAAACAAAGACATCACAGTGTAGACAGAAGTAGGTTCCAAAGAAATCACAATGTTAACTTTCAGAAGGGACATAATAATGATTTCAACAATAAAAATGAGTTCAACAGAGGTAGATCACGAGATAGAAATTATTCACCTCAAACAAACTACCACAATAGTCAACATAACACTAATTATAATCGATCACATACCCCGAAAAATAACAATAACTGGAATGGTAATAATCATGGCTCGAGACATCGAGATAATAGTTACTATAGAGGACGACGAGATAATTCTAACAATTATACTCGGAATCGATCTCATTCTCGGGGATCATCTCATTACAACCATAATACAGGGGCGGCAGTTACAAATAATACTACCCCTATAGCTCAGGTCCCACTTGACAATAATACAACACAGTCTTCTGCTGCATGTTTTGCTATTAATTATAATGTGGCAAATAGTTGCCAAGAATGCAATCTTATTTTTCAGAAGGCGAAAGAAACAGTGCTTAACTGCGGACATATTACACCAGAGGTAGGTCTTGCAGTCAACGATGGAACAGGCTTACTAATTTTTAACAGGGGAATCGTTAATGGATCCGTCGTCTCAGTGCTGAGAGATTCAGGATCCACGACGATTGGTGTACGTCAGTCGCTGGTACATCCTAGCTGTGCGACAGGAGAATACGTCCGCTGCATGACATTTGGTGGAACTATTGAGTTTTACCCCACAGCTATTGTTCATATTAGAACACCCTTTTTCACAGGGAATGTAAAAGTATGTATGCTAAAAAAGCCTATTGCTGATCTGATGGTTGGTCGTATACACGGCAGTAAAGATTGTACTCCAGATGAGATCATAGAATGGGAGAAACATAACCTATGCACTGGAAACGCCGTGACGACTAGAGCGCAGACTCAACTCATGGAGAAAGTTGGTGATAATAAAATGGATGTAGACAACCAAGAGGAATTTGTAGTCAATTCACCTATTGACAGGGAAACATTTGCAACCAAACAAAAAGAGGATAAATCTTTAAAAAAATTTTTTAAGCTGGTTGATAAAGTTGACAATCTATCCTCAGGTAATAATAACAAACATTGGTTTGTTATTAAAAATGACATATTGATTAGATGTTTTAATGACAAATCACAAACGAAACAACAAGTTATGGTCCCGTATACTTTTAGATGGTACATTCTTCAACATGCGCATGACTCACAGTGTGCTGGACATATGGGATATACTCGAACACGATCTCGAGTACTGTCTTCATTCTTTTGGCCAGGAGTGTCAAGAGATATTTTGCAGTATGTACGTTCCTGTACTACATGCCAAGAAGTGAAAGCACGTGGAGCTTTTCACATGGCGCCTATTCAGGCTTGCGATATCTCAGTAAGACCATTTGACAAGATGGCCATAGATATTATTGGTCCATTGCTACCATCGGCCAGAGGACATAGATTCGTCCTTACGTGCATTGATTTGTGCACACGATGGCCAGAAGCTATCCCATTAAAGACCACCACTACCACAGATGTAGCTGATGCACTACATCTCATCTTTTCTAGAATAGGGTTTCCTAGAAAACTTTTATCAGACCATGGGTCACAGTTCATATCTGACACCATGAAGGAAGTCATGAAAACTTGGAACATTGATAGGAATTTAAGTAGTATTTATCATCCTATGAGTAATGGTGCAGTTGAAAGACTTAACCGTACACTTAAACAACTACTACATAAGGTTACTGTTAAGCACCCTCATGACTGGGACAGAGCACTCCCAGCTGTTCTATTTGCTTATCTGGAGGTACCGCATGAACAAACTGGCTTCTCTCCCTTTGAATTAGTTTTTGGTGCTCCCCCAAGAGGTCCTATGGGACTAATAAAAGACTTATTAATTGACGCGGAGATGACTCAGGACACTCAGTCATCTTACGAGTATGTGATTAATCTTCGGAAGAACATTATTGAGTCTTGCCAGTTGGCAACAGCTTCTTCTGAGGCTGCAAAAGCTAAGGCTCGATCTCTACAAAATAGGTCTCGACGATTACGCCAATTATTCCCAGGCGATGAGGCTTATGTGTTACTTCCTCACAATAACAATAAATTATTGATATCTTGGAATGGTCCTTACAAAGTCATTGATAAAATTTCCGACGTTGATTACGTCTTAGATATCAATGGACACAAAAAGATATTTCATATTAACATGCTCAAGCAATTTCATACACGTCCTGAACACTTACAGTCAATTTTTCATGAACTAGATGACAACACAGTATCTACTTGTTATTATTCCAACTTATCCGTCATCCAGGAAGAAGAATCTTCTTTTCCTGAGGTACAGTTACCGTTACCGGTACCAGTAGTTCAACCTACTGAATCTTGGCGGGATGTAACCATCTCTTCAACGGTTACACCGCAACAGCGTCTACAGATTGCTAATCTATTACAATCTTATCCAGATGTGTTGACCGACGTCCCGGGTCGCACATCGGCTATCAGTCATGACATTACTCTCAATGACGATACACCTATTCGTGTACATCCCTATTCGGTTCCTTTACATTTCCTTGCTAAAACTACTAAGGAACTTGAACAGATGTTGTCTCTGGGAATCATTGAGACTAGTAATTCGCCATTCTCTTCTCCATTAGTGATTGTCCGGAAGAAGGACAATAACATCAGACTATGTGTTGACTATAGAAAATTAAATGCTAAGACTATAGTTGACAGCGAACCACATCCACTTATCGACGACTTACTGCCACGTCTATCCAACGCAACTATATTTAGTAAGATAGACTTAACTAAAGGTTATTGGCAGATACCACTGACCGAAAAGGCTAAGTACTACACCGCATTTTCCACTCCACAAGGTCTATACCAGTGGAATGTGATGCCTTTTGGGCTTGTTAATGCGCCAGCTACCTTCATTCGCCTGATGCGACAAATTTTATCAGGTAGACCAGACGTTATTACATATATTGACGACATATGCTTGTTTAGTTCGTCGTTTGAGGAACATGTTTCGGGACTTAGATATGTTTTCGACACTCTAAGGAATTATCATCTAACTGCTAAACCTACAAAGGTGCAGATCGCGTGTAATGAGATAACCTTTTTGGGACATATCATTGGAGCGGGATATATCCGAACGTTACCTAGTACGGTCTCCAAAATTCTAAACATAGCAGTTCCTCAGACGAAGAAACAGGTCAGGAGTTTGTTAGGACTTGTTCAATATTACAGTAGATTCATACCAAACTTGTCATCCATCACGGCTGTATTGTCTTCATTGTTAAAAAAAGACATGCCGGTGAAGGTGACATGGACTGGTATATGCAATGAAACTTTCAACAAAATTATAAATTTGTTTTCGCATGAACCAATTTTAAGACTTCCCGATGCTTCCAAAAGATTTTTCTTACGAACAGATGCTAGTAACTACGGCATCGGTGCATGCCTGCTCCAGAACCATGATGGCGTTCTACATCCTACATTATATATTTCAAGAAAGCTAAAGCCGGCAGAAACAAAGTATTCCACAGTGGACAAGGAACTTTTGTCAGTTATATGGGCAATCACAAAACTGGAAAAGTTCTTGCTTGGTGCTCCATTCACCATTCAGACTGACCAGCGTGCTGTAGCATCTTTGCGTAGATCAAACCACAAAAGTCCAAAACTCGCCAGATACGCGATCATCCTGCAGCCATTTGAATTCTCCATTGAACATATTCCTGGCACTGAAAACATTGTGGCGGATGCGTTGTCACGTAATCCTATTGACGACGAATAATCAACATTGACATTCCTAAACTACGTCAATCATCACTACATTGGATAGAACGAAGTATCAACTATAAGGGAACTAACCTTGACTTCAATTTAATAATTATAAACACTATATGCATCAAAGAATTGAACTAAAGACAATCAAGGTATACATATTGACATTGAAACTTCGTCTAACGTCCATACACGATATATGAATATTCGTTGAACAATCATGGAACAATATCTGACGACAAGTCGAACTTATTATCCTATGTGCACTTAATTCTTGGATCCTAGGATAATTGACATTTCTGTCCGACGGAAACGTTTCAACACTTTGTCTAAAAGAATTCATCAGGATCAGGACTACGGATGGATCATCATATCCTATACTAATTAATTAGTTAACTTAACTTCTTAATTGAATTATTATCAATAAAATGAAATGTGAGAAAAAAATGAAATGAAAAAAACAAAAAAAGAGAACGAAATATAAAAAAGAAGAAATTATGAAAAGAGAAAATAAATCTCACACAAGTATTAGATTAATATTTTTTTTAATGTACCTATACGTTATTTAGTTAGTTAAATTAGATAGTTATTATTCACTAACACTTAACACACACAATTAAGTTAAACTTATATTCGAATTTCTTTCTATTTCTTCTCACTTATTTGTCTTTTCTTCTCTCATAACATCGTGTTACATTAGAATCTTAATAATTTAACTCTTAGTTTAATTAATTAATTTAATTTTAATTAGTCAAATTAATTCCTATATGACATACTAATACGACAGACCTTACTTTAATTTAATTCTATCATTCACTATTGACATTACACATTTTATTTAGTTGATATAATAATATGCATAATATTGATATATAATATGATTAATGTTAGATGACTATGACAAATAGTTAGTTGACATGACCGCGACACGGTTCTACTCAGAACATCGTCGGCCATATGTCACAATGGTGTTAAATTTTTTGAAAAATTGTTAAGTCGGATAGATCTTGAAAAAAAAATCTATCGATTTTTTTTTTCCCCGGTGTACAGGGAATTGTTACGGTATATGTTATTAACGCCGTCTGCTAAAGGTTAGCAGACGTGCAATTGTAAAGGTTAAGACATTTAATATATTGCGATAGATGTTTCAATTATTGAACGCTCCATACACGATCGATTATGACGTGTCTAGCGTTGTTTGGGTCACAGTCGGTAACTAGGAGACGCTACCCTTTGTTACTTGACCGCCAAGCTGAATAGCTGCGTTTTCTAACCTTCCAATTCAATGGCATGATATAGCCATTTATATGTGCATTTATGATGGACCAGGGTCAGTCCTAGAACTCTATATGAGAGGAAACTTATGGAGGTTAGTGTTTAACTAGAATCCTCAGAAGGAGGAGAATAATCGTCCAATTCGTATGAAATATTCAGACTCGCAGTCTCACTGTCGGCAGGTAGCCATGTCTATCTGCGCGTGCATATAGCTGTGATGTTCTGACGACAATACTGCATTGTATCCTTAAACGGACATTGACTCGTAAACCAGCAGTCTACGTTATTGATTAATTTATGCATGACTTATACGGACTTATGTTCTGCTCATATTTGAAATGATCATCCTGTGTGTACATGTGATTAAATATTACGGACTCAACCTGAAGGCATTAATTACTTCATTAATGTTGCTGAGTTCAAGTATTACATGTTACTTCTTCATATCATGCTACTGAGTTGTATGAACGCTTCACCCTAATTCGCGTAATGATAAAACAAGCACGATCAACAAGAAATCATTAAAATAACTATACTCAGCACATGATCTTCAACCGGCAAATAACTCAGCAACAGATAGCTCTCCCACAAGGGAAATCAACTAATATATAATATGCAAATCAGAACGTCGAAGGGATGTTCTGATGGTCAGAGCTAACAATCAATACCAAACATTAGCTACATCTAGAGAGTGATTTTACTCTTCAATCAATAATAGAAGAACGAAGGAACAGCAGCAAACACGCCAACCCAACCCGTCACAACTGGTGGCCGTTAGTGGTCTTGAAATTTTCAAAAGAGCGAACCTCAAAAAAATAAGACATTTTTCCTTTCGAGCCAAAACGGACATTATTATGCAAAAACACCGGTGACGTCATGCCCTTGACAACAGTATGAACGGTTGCAAAAGTCAGCAACATTCAATGTCCTTCAAAAAAATTTATTTGGAGCTCTCAAACAGCAAATGAAACGTATTACTAATGCCTTCAATGTTTCAAACAAGCTCGCGAGTCTGTTGGCGAAGCAGATAATGTACTGTATTACTGCCAAAAAAAGATAAGTAACTGATTTTAAACGTTACCATATTTCGTCCTGTTTGTCCGATAACGCCATGTTCTTTTTTTTTTGTAGCCATGTTAAATATTGTTTCTGTCTTTTTACATGTAGCGGGAATGGATGGGCGGCGAATTATAATCAGTTCTATAGCTCCTTGGATGCTACGAATTGATTGTAATTGTTCTTAAGGCCGTGAATTAATAGCATTTCGCGAAGAACGCGTCGAATACATTGTCGGTGATCGTGTCGTTCGGACTTGCATTAATTCACCTTGCACGTTAGGTGTATAGTCGTGTTATAACTGTGGTATTCTAGTGTATTTGGTTCTAATTTTTATTCAGTTCTTTAACAATGTTTGTAATCTATCGTGTTTTTTCTGACCTTACTATCATTCAGTTTATATTTTTGTTGTACGACCGTTAATGAGTCCATGTATACGTCACTAATTGTTGTGTATGCAGGTTAATTATCTATTCAGTTCATTCTTAAATTCTCACTTCCGGTCTAGTCAACTTAGTTGTAAATGCATTTTTATTGTGAAAATGTCTTTGGTGTATGTTAATAATGTTCTGTAATCCTTGGTTAACCCATTGTATTGTTTGTCTTCATTTCATCCCTTTATAATTTAATATTAATGCTATAATTTATTCTTTAAGAAGAGTATAGATTAATATGATTAAATTTTTATGAGTTTTAAAGAGGAATTAGGGACTTTGCACCAATTTGCAGTGATGGTCCAAGAAATGGGCAATGCACTTTATTGCTCATGATTATGACATAATATACTATGTTATTATTATAACTTTATAACATATTAAGACATATTAAATATTAATTAGTACACTTTCTCAGTACTACATTGGGAACTTAGTCTCAATTAAGATTAAATAACCTAATTATTTAATAATAATACCCATAATTATTGAATATTAATATTAAGTGCATGATATAATTTCAGCACCTTATATAACTAACTATCATAACTATTTATGATAGATATTAGCGGGTATATATATATATATAATATTTTTACAAAATATTATAGATTTGTGGAACTTATAAATAACAGTGCGGGAATACTGCAGTTTCTTATATTAATTATTCATTCGTTGAGTAATTATAATTATCGACATAGATTCTAGTGGTGATTACTAGACATAAGTAATTGAATACTTAAATAAATTAACTTCAAGATGCTTAACTTAGACTATTTTATTAAAAATGGTAAGGATTTTGGAAAAAAAGGAGAACTTCTAGAGGCTTATGCATTGGCTGAATTTACAAAATATAAGGCAGAAGAGGAGGAAAGGAAATCTATTGCTAAGGCAGAGATGGAAGAACTTGAAAGAAAAGAGGCTGAAAAGAAAGCTATTGCTAAGGCAGAGATGGAAGAACTTGAAAGAAAAGAGGCTGAAAAGAAAGCTATTGCTAAGGCAGAGATGGAAGAACTTGAAAGAAAAGAGGCTGAAAAGAAAGCAGAATTAAGACAAGAAGAAGAAAGAAAGATGGCAAGAGATGAAATCCTACGGATTGAAGAAGAGAATAAATTGAAACGACAGGAAATCATACTGCAGCAAGAAATGGAATTGCAACGGCTTAAATTGGAAACAGCAAAACTTAATTCACAGGGTGCTGCAGCAAGCCAAAATGATAATGCTCAATCGGGATCTTCATCCAACCGACTTAAGGGCAATTATTACTTTAAGCTACCACCTTTCAAATTACACGTGGACGACCTATCATCATGGCTGTCGCGCTTTGAGGATATATGCAAGGTCAATAACCTTGACAAAACTGCATGGGCACTTAAACTTAAGGAATTTCTGGATGGCGAACCTGCAAGTGCAGCACAAAATATTGATCCTACATTAGCCACAGACTATGAGGCCATTAAGACTTTGTTATTACGTCGTTTCCACTTGAACGAAGAGGCATGTAGATTACGTTTCAAAAGTTTGTTGCCAGATAATAATAAAGATTTTACAGGATTTATTGCTAACATACGCAATACTTTTAACAGATGGGTTGAACTGGCAGGTGTCAACAAATCTTACGACAAGTTAGTCGATTTGTTATTGAGGGATAAAGTATTATCTTCTGTCAGCCCACCATTCTTTGCTTATCTGCAAGAAAGAAAACCAGAAACTATTGATGAGTTAGAAAAAATTTCTTTAAATTACTGCACAGCTCATCCGAATGCTAATATTTCTGGCTCGTTGATAAGAGAACCTCTTCCTGTAGCCTCCAATATGGCATATCATAGTAATAACAAACCAAGAACACACAGTGTAGACAGAGGTAGGTTCAAAGGAAACTATGACATTAATTTTCATAAGGGACAGAATAACTTTAACAATAACTTTAATAGAGGAAGACAACAAAACAGAAATTATTCACCTCAGTCAAGATACAACAGTAATCCACGTAATTCAAGTTATAATCGGTCATATCAATATAATAATGGTAACAATTGGAAGAATAGCGATAATTATAACTCGAGACATCGAGATAACAATTACAATAGACGACAACGGGATAATTCAACTAATTATTCTCGTAATCGTTCTCATTCTCGTGGATCTTCACATTATAACCATAATACCGGGGCAGCAGTTACAAATGATATCACCCCTAAGGTTCAGGTTCCACCTAACGATAATACAATGCATTCTTCTGCTGCATGCTTTGCTATAAATTATAACGTGGCGAATAGTTGCCCACAATGCAATCTTATTTTTCAGAAGGCAAAGGAAACAGTGCTAAACTGCGGACACATTCCACCAGAAGTAGGTCTTGCAGCCAATGATGGAACAGGCTCTCTGATTTTTAACAGAGGGATAGTTAACGGTTCTATAGTTTCTGTATTGAGAGATTCGGGGTCCACAACCATTGGAGTGCGAGAGTCGCTGGTACATCCTAGCTGTGCAATGGGGGAATATGTCCGTTGCATGACTTTTGGGGGAACTATTGAGTTTTACCCCACAGCTATTATCCATGTTAAAACACCTTTTTTCACAGGGAACGTGAAGGTATGCATGCTGAAAAAGCCGATTGCAGACCTTATGGTGGGTCGCATACACGGCAGCAAGGATTGTTCACCAGAAGATATTATTGAATGGGAGAGACACAATCTATGCACTGGAAACGCCGTGACGACTAGAGCTCAGACTATGCTCATGGAAAGTGTCAATATAATAAGATGGATGCAGAGAAACAGGAGGATATTGAGGTCAATTCACCTATTGACAGGGAATCATTTGCAAACAAACAAAAAAATGACAAATCTTTAAATAAATTTTTTAACCTAGTTAATAAGGTTGATAATTTAACATCAGGTAATAATAACAAACATTGGTTTATTGTTAAAAAATGATATACTGATTAGATGTTTTAGTGATAAATCACAGGTAAAACAACAAGTGATGGTACCGGCTGCTTTTAGACGGTACATTCTTCAACACGCGCATGATTCGCAGTGTGCAGGACATATGGGATATACTCGAACACGATCTCGAGTATTGTCTTCATTCTTTTGGCCAGGAGTATCACGGGATATTTCGCAGTATGTACGTTCTTGTACTACGTGCCAGGAAGTGAAAGCACGTGGAGCTTTTCACACGGCGCCTATTCAGGCTTGCGATATCTCAGTACGACCTTTTGACAAGATGGCCATAGATATAATTGGTCCACTTCTACCATCTGCGAGAGGACATAGATTTGTTCTCACGTGCATTGATTTATGCACACGATGGCCAGAAGCCATTCCATTGAAGACCACCACTACCACAGATGTAGCTGATGCATTACATCTAATTTTTTCTAGAATAGGGTTTCCTAGAAAATTATTATCTGACCATGGGTCGCAGTTTATATCCGATACCATGAAGGAGGTAATGAAAACCTGGAACATTGATAGGAATTTGAGTAGCATTTATCATCCCATGAGTAACGGTGCAGTTGAAAGACTTAACCGTACGCTTAAGCAACTTTTACATAAGGTTACTGTTAAACACCCTCAGGACTGGGACAGAGCACTCCCAGCTGTCCTGTTTGCTTACCGAGAGGTGCCACATGAACAAACTGGCTTCTCTCCCTTTGAGTTAGTTTTTGGTGCCCCTCCGAGAGGTCCTATGGGACTGATAAAAGATTTATTAATTGATGCAGAGATGACTCAGGACACTCAGTCATCTTATGAGTATGTGATTAATCTTCGAAATAATATTATTGAGTCTTGCCAATTGGCAACAGCTTCTTCTGAGGCTGCAAAAGCTAAGGCTCGATTTATACAAAATCGATCTAGACGATTACGCCAATTATTCCCAGGCGATGAGGCTTATGTATTACTCCCTCACAATAACAATAAATTATTGATCTCATGGACTGGTCCTTATAAGGTTACTGATAAAATTTCAGACGTTGATTACGTCTTAGATATCAAGGGACACAGAAAGATATTCCATATTAATATGCTCAAGCAATTTCATACACGTCCTATACACTTACAGTCAATTTTTCATGAACTAGATGACAATACTGTATCTACTTGCCATTATTCTAATCTATCTGTTATACAGGAGGAAGAATCTTCTTTTCCTGAAGTGCAGATGCCTTTACCTGTACTTATTGTCCAATCTACTGAATCTTGGCGTGATGTGACCATTTCTTCTACGGTTACACCGCAACAGCATCAACGCATTGCTGATCTTCTACAATCTTTCCCAGATGTGTTAACGGATGTACCGGGTTGCACATCTGTAATTAGTCACGATATTATTCTTAACGATGATACACCAATTCGTGTTCATCCTTATTCTGTACCTCTACATTTTCTGAGTAAGACATCTCAGGAACTCGAACAGATGATATCATTAGGTATTATTGAGACTAGTACATCTCCATTTTCTTCTCCTTTAGTCATTGTCCGGAAAAAGGACAACAACATACGTTTATGTGTTGACTATAGGAAACTTAATGCGCAGACAGTACCTGATAGCGAACCACATCCTATCCTTGACGATTTACTTCCTCGTCTATCCAATGCTACACTTTTCACTAAAATTGACTTAACCAAAGGTTATTGGCAGATTCCACTAACCGAAAGAGCCAAATACTACACAGCATTCTCAACTCCACAAGGTCTTTATCAGTGGAACGTGATGCCTTTTGGGCTAATGAATGCTCCAGCTACCTTTATTCGCATGATGCGAAAAATTTTAGCAGGTAGATCAGATATAATTACCTACATTGACGACATATGTTTGTTTAGTTCATCATTTGAGGAACATTTTTTGGGTCTTAAATCAGTTTTGGAAATATTGCGGGATAACCATTTAACCGCTAAACCAACTAAAATTCAAATAGCGTGTAATAACATTCCTGGGACACATTATTGGATCAGGACGTATCCAAACAATTCCCAGTACGGTTTCTAAAATATTAAATTTATCTGTTCCTCAAACGAAGAAACAGGTTAGGAGTCTGTTAGGGTTAATCCAATACTATAGGAGATTTGTACCTCACTTATCATCCATCACGGCTGTCCTGTCATCGTTACTAAAGAAGAACATGCCCTTAAGGATAAATTGGACAGACGAATGTGACAAAACTTTTCGCACTATCTTAAACATTTTTTCATGCCCACCTGTTTTAAGATTATCAGATGCCTCTAAAAAGTTTGTTCTACGTACAGATGCGAGTAATTACGGACTCGGGGCTTGTCTACTCCAATATCATGATGATGTCCTTCACCCTGTACTTTATATCTCACGCAAGCTGAAACCTCCGGAGACTAAATATTCGACTGTAGACCGAGAATTGCTCGCCGTAATCTGGGCAATTACCAAACTAGAAAAATTTTGCTGGGATCTCCATTTCTGATCCAGACTGATCAGAAATCTGTGGCAGCATTACGTCGTTCTAACCATAAAAGTGCAAAACTTGCACGATTTGCTATTGCGTTGCAACCATATGAGTTCGAAATACAGTCGATACCAGGAACTGAGAACGTCATAGCCGATACGTTGTCCAGACATCCTACGGATTCTGAATGAATATTATTATTTCAAGAAAATTTTCTGACTAATCAAGCATTACATTTGCAATGAACGGTATTAATGCCACGTCAGAATATACAACACTTCAGTTGGACTTCCTACTTAAATAAGGACATTTCAAAATAAACTATTGTGATCAAAATATCACATTTTACGGATCGTTTGAAAATTTGGACTTCACTTCCACTTTGCGTATCACTCATTTCGATTGAAAACTGTTAAAAAGGAACAATCTCTGATGTAGAAGGGACATATAAGGTGATGACTTGTTCAATTTACGTTCAAAGTTTAATAAAGGAACTAACAATGATTGGATAATCATATCATAATTCGATAATATGAACCTTGGATTTTAATGAACTTTCATACAAGTCAATAGGAGGTAACAACGATTGGATCTTCATGACTGATACTGTTAAATTTTCTAGTTATTAAATTAATACATAATAAAATAAAGTTAAAGTGTGATGAAATAAAAAAATAAAATATACTAAGAAAAGATGAAACAAAATAATATCACACCAATTAATATTTTAATTAGTGTAATTATTAAGGTAATAGATATTACATTATGACATTTCATATTTATAGTTAAAATGTATGAATTTTTTCTGTTCTTTTCTTCTGATTGCTTTAATTTAATTAGGTATCTATCCTTACACTTCATTTTCACACGCATTCTAATTTAATGTATACTTTAATATTTAGTTTTAATTGTCCGTACTTCTCAATTTTTATTTCTTTTACTCTCTTATACTATTTCTCATTTTCTTCAATTAGATATTAATTAGTTAGTACCATACGTACATATATTATAATTAATTATTTTAATTTTAATTAGTTAGAATAATTTTTAATAACACCTCACATTATTAGTTAGTCGATACATACAACAAATTAATTAGTTAATTAGTTAGTGACAGTGACATTTCCTTGTTTAATATAAGTTATATGTATGATATGACGTTGATTTTATTATAAGATATTACTGACATGACCACGACACTGTTCTAGATAGAACATCGTAGGTCATACGTCGGGTTTTGTTAAATTTTTGATAATTTGATTAATATTGTTCAAAAAAAAAAATCTATTTAATAGATTTTTTTTTTTTTCCCCCCCCGTCTGACAGGAAATCTGTTACGGTGTTATTTTAAATGACGGCGTCTGCTGGGGTTTAGCCGTGCGCAACGTTTAGGGGTCATTAACATTTATAGAATATGTCGATATTTTACGGTATACTGAACGCGAAATATATGCGGAGATTATGACGCATTCGCGTTGGGAAGGTCACGCTGGGTGACTTGGTTACATGGCCCTTGTTACGCTATCCGTCAAGCAAGAAAGTCGTGTCTTGTATTTCTTCCAAGGAAAAAGGCTTAGTATATAGCCTATATTATATATATGAATCGATGTAGAACTCAGGGTCAGTTCGGATATTAATCTAAGTATGAGATTAATTAAATTAAATTAAATGATGGAAGGAGAATCGCATTATGATTCAAATTGTAGCTGTCAAGAACTCATGTGCTCATTTCTGGCTGTTGACTACAACAGCGCACGTATATAGCCACGATGTTCATCTGACATATTGTTTTGACACGGACGGATACTTACTGATATTATTTGGAATTCATTGTTATGCTGAACTGTACATGAAGTTTTGTGAATGTCGGATATCGTCTTTTGTATGAATACATGTGGACTCAGAACAGAAGGCTTGATCTTTACTTACGTTTCGGGTTTGGTTCACAGCTGTAAATGTTTACGTTTTCCAGCACGATAGCTCTCCCACAAGGGAAATCAACTAATATATAATATGCAAATCAGAACGTCGAAGGGATGTTCTGATGGTCAGAGCTAACAATCAATACCAAACATTAGCTACATCTAGAGAGTGATTTTACTCTTCAATCAATAATAGAAGAACGAAGGAACAGCAGCAAACACGCCAACCCAACCCGTCACACGCACCCCTGGTTAAGAAGCACTGTCTTACATTCTGAGATTATATTTCTGTACTGCTTGCTGACCTCAAATCATCCTCATATTCAACTCCAATTTCTCTTGACATACTTCTTCTTTCAGATCAGATCTGATGAGCTACCATCTTCACATCAAAGCTGCACTGGACCTCCAGTGTCTTCTGTCTCTTGTCTTGATGGTACTTTCTGACAGACTCTTTCCTGTCCATTTCTTAATTTTATTTTCCCAGTTACAGCACTGTCTTTCTCTTGCACACGTAGCCCATTCACGTTATGAAGTACAGGTTACCAATTCTGTACAGTTTTTTTATTTGTTTTCAGATCTGTACAGCTGTACATACTTTCTGTACAAGTATTTTGCTTAATTTTATATGTATGTATGTATGTATGTATGTATGTATGTATGTATGTATGTATGTATGTATGTATGTATGTATGTATGTATGTATGTATGTATGTATGTATGTATGTATGTATGTATGTATGTATGTATGTATGTATGTATGTATGTATGTATGTATGTATGTATGTATGTATGTATGTATGTATGTATGTATGTATGTATGTATGTATGTATGTATGTATGTATGTATGTATGTATGTATGTATGTATGTATGTATGTATGTATGTAGGTATGTATGTATGTATGTATGTATGTATGTATGTATTTGTGTATGTATGTATGTATGTATGTATGTATGTATGTATGTATGTATGTATGTATGTATGTATGTATGTATGTATTAATGTATGTATGTATGTATGTATGTATGTATGTATGTATGTATGTATGTATGTATGTATGTATGTATGTATGTATGTATGTATGTATGTATGTATGTATGTATGTATGTATGTATGTATGTATGTATGTATGTATGTATGTATGTATGTATGTATGTATGTATGTATGTATGTATGTATGTATGTATGTATGTATGTATGTATGTATGTATGTATGTATGTATGTATGTATGTATGTATGTATGTATGTATGTATTTAATGTATGTATGTATGTATTTAATGTATGTATGTATGTATGTATGTATGTATGTATGTATGTATGTATGTATGTATGTATGTATGTATGTATGTATGTATGTATGTATGTATGTATGTATGTATGTATGTATGTATGTATGTATGTATGTATGTATGTATGTATGTATGTATGTATGTATGTATGTATGTATGTATGTATGTATGTATGTATGTATGTATGTATGTATGTATGTATGTATGTATGTATGTATGTATGTATGTATGTATGTATGTATGTATGTATGTATGTATGTATGTATGTATGTATGTATGTATGTATGTATGTATGTATGTCGGTATGTATGTATGTATGTATGTATGTATGTATGTATGTATGTATGTATGTATGTATGTATGTATGTATGTATGTATGTATGTATGTATGTATGTATGTATGTATGTATGTATGTATGTATGTATGTATGTATGTATGTATGTATGTATGTATGTATGTATGTATGTATGTATGTATGTATGTTTGTATGTATGTATGTATGTATGTATGTATGTATATAGTTGGGTATGTATATTTTATGTATTATTTAGCAGAATATGTAATGACCTGTATGTATGTAGTCTATACTGTATGGTACCAATGTATAGTATGTATTAATGTAAACTGGTAAAATGTAATTAAACTAATATTTATATGTATGTAATGTATGTAAACTTCATATGTATGTACAACGTGTAGTACAGATGTATGTTAAATACACAATGAATTATGTATTATGTATGTATGTATTATGGTAATATGTAAACTGATGTTTTGTATTTATTCCAATGTATGTATGTATTATCAATATGTATGTACCAAAAAGTATGTATTTATCTGTTGACTAAGCTGTATGTATTTGTAATGTATGTATGTAATACTATGTATGTTGATGTAATTTAACTGTATGTAATGTAACGTATGTATGTAAGTAATAAAATTGAATATATGATGTATGTCTGTCTGTAATGTATGTATGGCTATTCAAGCCAATGTATGATGATAATGTATGTATGTATGTTTGAAAGTTTGAATGCTGTATGTATGTTTCAAGTGTAACTCAATGTAATGGTATACTTAAAAGGGTGTAATGTATGTTGTATACAATCTCATGTAATTATGATTGCTAAATATGTATGTATTCATAGTTATGTAATTAATCCCGTATGTTTTTGATAATGTATGTATGTATGTATGTATGTATCTATGTCGCAATATGAAATGTATGTATGTATGCAAATGTATGTATGTAGTAATGTTTGTATTGGGGTAAACTTGAGTAAACCCAATGTAACTGAATGCCTGTTGTTATTTAACAAATGTTGTAGGTATTGAAATGGTGTAATTATGTATTAACGAATAAATATATAATTGAATCATCCTGGCTTTCACTGTATATAAAGCTATGGGCTTATATAATAGTATATATATCATATATATGATATATATAGAAATATATTATATATTTAAAATCTATTCTTATATACTATTATATTACATACTATATATGATTGGATTATTATATAAAATATGTATGAGTTTATATTTCTATTAGGCGTATATATATATTATCATACATCTATGGCAAACGTTAACAAGTGTTGCCCAGCTTGATAAAGGGCGGGGACAGATAAGGCCGAGCTGGTTTAGAGCTGGTTATGTATTTTGTTCAATCGCGAATGCGTGCTTCGTCCGGTTATCATCTTGGAGTAAGGGTCAACGTTATATTGATTAATCATTTGTTGAATGTCCAAGAATACATTCGTTCCTTTCGGAGCTCATCATTATAGGTACATATTTTTCCTATCAGAAGAGTTCTTCATTTGCATAATCATCAACATTGGCAAATGCAGCAAATAGCTGTAACGTATCGATGTGATAAAGTCCTCAATTCAGAGTCCATGAATTTATTTACAGTTCACACATAAGACATTCACGTAGGTACACGTTCATATATAGTTCATATATAGTTCATTAGGAATTACATGCATAGTATTCATGTCCGTCCGTGTCAAAACAATATGTCAGATGAACATCGTGGCTATATACGTGCGCTGTTGTAGTCAACAGCCAGAAATGAGCACATGAGTTCTTGACATCTACAATTTGAATCATAATACGATTCTCCTTCCATTATTAGTTTAATTTAATTAATCTCATGCTTAGATTAATTTCCGAACTGACCCTGAAGTCTACATCGATTCATCTATATAATATAGGCTATATACTCAGCCTTATTTCCTTGGAAGAAATACAAGACACGACCTTCTTGCTTGACGGATAGCGTAACAAAGGCCCTGTAACCAAGTCACCCGGCGTGACCTTCCCAACGCGAATGCGTCATAATCTCCGCATATATTTCGCGTTCACTATACCGTAAAATATCGACATATTCTATAAATATTAATGACCCCTAAACGTTGCGCATGGGTAAACCCCAGCAGACGCCGTCATTTAAAATAACACCGTAACAGATTTCCTGTCAGACGGGGGCAAAAAAAAAAATCTATTAAATAGATTTTTTTTTTTTTTTTTGAACAATATTAATCAAATTATCAAAAATTTAACAAAACCCGACGTATGACCTACGATGTTCTATCTAGAACAGTGTCGCGGTCATGTCAGTAATATATTATAATAAAATCAACGTCATATCATACATATACCTTATATTAAACAAGGAAATGTCACTGTCACTAACTAATTAACTAATTAATTTGTTGTATGTATAGACTAACTAATAATGTGAGGTGTTATTAAAATTATTCTAACTAACTAAAATTAAAATAATTAATTATAGTATGTACGTATGGTACTAACTAATTAATATCTAATAGAGGAAAATGAGAAATAGTATAAGAGAGTAAAAGAAATAAAAATTGAGAAGTACGGACAATTAAAACCAAATATTAAAGTATACATTAAATTAGCATGCGTGTGAAAATGAAGTGTAAGGATAGATACCTAATTAAATTAACGCAATCAGAAGAAAAGAGCAGAAAAAAAAAATTCATACATTTTAACTATATATATGAAATGTCATAATGTAATATCTATTACCTTAATAATTACACTAATTAAAAGGTTTAATTGGTGTGATATTCTTTTGTTTCATCTTTTCTTAGTATATTTTATTTTTTTATTTCATCACACTTTGACTTTATTATATATTATATATTAATTTAATAACTAGAAAATTTAATAATATTGGACATGAAGATCCAATCGTTGTTACCTCCTGTTGAATTGTATGAAAGTTCATTAAGACACAAGGTTCATATTATCAAATTATGATTTGATTATCCATTAATCGTTAGTTCCTTTATTAAACTTTGAAAGTAAATTGACTAAGTCATCAACGTATCTGTCCTTTCTACATCAGAGATTGTTCCTTTTTAACAGTTTTCAATCGAAATGAGTGATACTCAAAGTGGAATTGAAGTTCAAATTTTCAAACGATCCGTAAAACTTGATATTTTGATCACAATAGTTTATTTCGAAATGTCCTTATTTAGGTAGGAAGTCCAACTGAATTGTTGTATATTCTGACTTGATATCAATAACGTTCATTGCAAATGTAATGCTTGACTAGTCAGAAAATTTTCTTGAAATTGTAATATTCATTCAGAATCCGTAGGATGTCTGGACAACGTGTCGGCTATGACGTTTTCAGTTCCAGGTATCGACTGTATCTCGAACTCGTAGGGTTGCAACGTAATAGCAAATCGTGCAAGTTTAGCACTTTTATGGTTTGAGCGACGTAATGCTGCCACTGATTTCTGATCAGTCTGGATCAGGAATGGAGATCCCAGCAAAAACTTTTCCAACTTGGTAATTGCCCAGATTACGGAGAGCAATTCTCGGTCCACAGTGGAATATTTCGTCTCCGGAGGTTTCAGTTTGCGTGAGATATACAGTACAGGGTGAAGGACATCATCATGATATTGCAGTAGACACGCCCCGAGTCCGTAATTACTCGCATCTGTACGTAGAACAAACTTTTTAGAAGCATCTGGTAATCTTAAAACAGGTGGGCATGAAAAAATTTTTAAGATAGTGCGAAAAGTTTTGTCACATTCGTCGGTCCAATTTATCCTTAAAGGCATGTTCTTCTTTAGTAACGAAGACAGGACAGCCGTGATGGATGATAGGTGAGGTACAAATCTGCTATAGTATTGGATTAAACCTAACAGACTCCTAACCTGTTTCTTCGTTTGAGGAACAGATAAATTTAATATTTTAGAAACCGTACTGGGAATTGTTTGGATACGTCCCGATCCAATAATGTGCCCAGGAATGTTATCTCATTACACGCTATTTGAATTTTAGTTGGTTTAGCGGTTAAATGGTTATCCCGCAATATTTCCAAAACTGATTTAAGACCCAAAAAATGTTCCTCAAATGATGAACTAAACAAACATATGTCGTCAATATAGGTAATTATATCTGATCTACCTGCTAAAATTTTTCGCATCATGCGAATAAAGGTAGCTGGAGCATTCATTAGCCCAAAAGGCATCACGTTCCACTGGTAAAGACCTTGTGGAGTTGAGAATGCTGTGTAGTATTTGGCTCTTTCGGTTAGTGGAATCTGCCAATAACCTTTAGTTAAGTCAATTTTAGTGAAAAGTGTAGCATTGGATAGACGAGGAAGTAAATCGTCAAGGATAGGATGTGGTTCGCTATCCGGTACTGTCTGCGCATTAAGTTTCCTATAGTCAACACATAAACGTATGTTGTTGTCCTTTTTCCGGACAATGACTAAAGGAGAAGAAAATGGAGATGTACTAGTCTCAATAATACCTAATGATATCATCTGTTCGAGTTCCTGAGATGTCTTACTCAGAAAATGTAGAGGTACAGAATAAGGATGAACACGAATTGGTGTATCATCGTTAAGAATAATATCGTGACTAATTACAGATGTGCAACCCGGTACATCAGTTAACACATCTGGGAAAGATTGTAGAAGATCAGCAACGCGTTGATGCTGTTGCGGTGTAACCGTAGAAGAAATGGTCACATCACGCCAAGATTCAGTAGATTGGACAGTAAGTACAGGTAAAGGCATCTGCACTTCAGGAAAAGAAGATTCTTCCTCCTGTATAACAGATAGATTAGAATAATGACAAGTAGATACAGTATTGTCATCTAATTCATGAAAAATTGACTGTAAGTGTATAGGACGTGTATGAAATTGCTTGAGCATATTAATATGGAATATTTTTCTGTGTCCCTTGATATCTAAGACGTAATCAACGTCTGAAATTTTATCAGTAACCTTATAAGGACCAGTCCATGAGATCAATAACTTATTGTTATTGTGAGGGAGTAATACATAAGCCTCATCGCCTGGGAATAATTGGCGTAATCGTCTAGATCGATTTTGTATAGATCGAGCCTTAGCTTTTGCAGCCTCAGAAGAAGCTGTTGCCAATTGGCAAGACTCAATAATATTATTTCGAAGATTAATCACATACTCATAAGATGACTGAGTGTCCTGAGTCATCTCTGCATCAATTAATAAATCTTTTATCAGTCCCATAGGACCTCTCGGAGGGGCACCAAAAACTAACTCAAAGGGAGAGAAGCCAGTTTGTTCATGTGGCACCTCTCGGTAAGCAAATAGGACAGCTGGGAGTGCTCTGTCCCAGTCCTGAGGGTGTTTAACAGTAACCTTATGTAAAAGTTGCTTAAGCGTACGGTTAAGTCTTTCAACTGCACCGTTACTCATGGGATGATAAATACTACTCAAATTCCTATCAATGTTCCAGGTTTTCATTACCTCCTTCATGGTATCGGATATAAACTGCGACCCATGATCAGATAATAATTTTCTAGGAAACCCTATTCTAGAGAAAATTAGATGTAATGCATCAGCTACATCTGTGGTAGTGGTTGTCTTCAATGGAATGGCTTCTGGCCATCGTGTGCATAAATCAATGCACGTGAGAACAAATCTATGTCCTCTCGCAGATGGTAGAAGTGGACCAATTATGTCTATGGCCATCTTGTCAAAAGGTCGTACTGAGATATCGCAAGCCTGAATAGGCGCCGTGTGAAAAGCTCCACGTGCTTTCACTTCCTGGCACGTAGTACAAGAACGTACATACTGCGAAATATCACGTGACACTCCTGGCCAAAAGAATGAAGATAATACTCGAGATCGTGTTCGAGTATATCCCATATGTCCTGCACACTGCGAGTCATGCGCGTGTTGAAGAATGTACCGTCTAAAAGCAGCCGGTACCATCACTTGTTGTTTTACCAGTGATTTATCACTAAAACATCTAATTAGTATATCATTTTTCATAATAAACCAATGTTTGTTCTTATTACCTGAAGTTAAATTATCAACCTTATTAACTAGGTTAAAAAATTTATTTAGAGATTTGTCATTTTTTTGTTTGTTAGCAAATGATTCCCTGTCAATAGGTGAATTGACCTCAATATCCTCCTGTTTTTCTGCATCCATCTTATTATCATTGACACTCTCCATGAGCATAGTCTGAGCTCTAGTTGTCACGGCGTTTCCAGTGCATAGATTGTGTCTCTCCCATTCAATAATATCTTCTGGTGAACAATCCTTGCTGCCGTGTATGCGACCCACCATAAGGTCTGCTATTGGCTTTTTCAGCATGCATACCTTCACGTTACCTGTGAAAAAAGGTGTGTTAACATGGATAATAGCTGTGGGGTAAAACTCAATAGTTCCCCCAAAAGTCATGCAACGGACATATTCCCCCGTTGCACAGCTAGGATGTACTAGCGACTGTTGCACTCCAATGGTTGTGGACCCCGAGTCTCTCAATACAAAAACTATAGAACCGTTTACTATCCCTCTGTTAAAAATCAGAGAGCCTGTTCCATCATTGGCTGCAAGACCTACTTCTGGTGTAATGTGTCCGCAGTTTAGCACTGTCTCCTTTGCCTTCTGAAAAATAAGATTGCATTGTGGGCAACTATTTGCCACGTTATAATTTATAGCAAAGCATGCAGCAGAAGAATTCATTGTATTATCGTTAGGTGGAACCTGAACCTTAGGGGTGATATCATTTGTCACTGCTGCCCCGGTATTATGGTTATAATGTGAAGATCCACGAGAATGAGAACGATTACGAGAATAATTAGTTGAATTATCTCGTTGTCGTCTATTATAATTGTTATCTCGATGTCTCGAGTTATAATTATCGCTATTCTTCCAATTGTTACCATTATTATATTGATATGACCGATTATAACTTGAGTTACAAGGATTACTGTTGTGTCTTGACTGAGCTGAATAATTTCTGGTTTGTTGTCTTCCTCTATTAAAGTTATTGTTAAAGTTATTCTGTCCCTTATGAAAATTAATGTCATAGTTTCCTTTGAACCTACCTCTGTCCACACTGTGTGTTCTAGGTTTGTTATGATTATGATATGCCATATTGGAGGCTACAGGAAGTGGTTCTCTTATCAACGAGCCAGAAATATTAGCATTCGGATGAGCTGTGCAGTAATTTAAAGAAATTTTTTCTAACTCATCAATAGATTCTGGTTTTCTTTCTTGCAGATAAGCAAAGAATGGTGGGCTGACAGAAGATAACACTTTATCCCTCAATAACAAATCGACTAACTTGTCGTAAGATTTGTTGACACCTGCCAGTTCAACCCATCTGTTAAAAGTATTGCGTATGTTAGCAATAAAACCTGTGAAATCTTTATTGTTATCTGGCAACAAACTTTTGAAACGTAATCTACATGCCTCTTCGTTCAAGTGGAAACGACGTAATAACAACGTCTTAATGGCCTCATAATCTGTGGCTAATGTAGGATCAATGTTTTGTGCTGCACTTGCAGGTTCGCCATCCAGAAATTCCTTAAGTTTAAGTGTCCATGCAGTTTTGTCAAGGTTATTGACCTTACATATATCCTCAAAGCGCGCCAGCCACGATGAAAGGTCGTCCACGTGTAATTTGAATGGTGGTAATTTAAAGTAATAATTGCCCTTAAGTCGGGTGGATGAAGATCCAGATTGAGCATTATCATTTTGGCTTGCTGCAGCACTCTGCGAATTAAGTTTTGCTGTTTCCAATTTAAGCCGTTGCAATTTCATTTCTTGCTGTAGTATGATTTCTTGTCGTTTCAATTTATTCTCTTCTTCAATCCGTAGGATTTCATCTCTTGCTATCTTTCTTTCTTCTTCTTGTCTTAATTCTTCTCTCTCTGCTTTAGCAATAGCTTTTCTTTCCTCCTCTTCTGCCTTATATTTTGCAAATTCAGCCAATGCATAAGCCTCGAGAAGTTCTCCTTTTTTTCCAAAATCCTTACCATTTTTAATAAAATAGTCTAAGTTAAGCATCTTGACGTTAATTTATTTAAGTATTCAATTACTTATGTCTTGTAATCACCACTAGAATCTATGTCGATAATTATAATTACTCAACGAATGAATAATTATTATAAGAAATTGTAATATTCCTGTATTGTTATGTATAAGTTCCACAATCTATAATATTTTGTAAAAATATTATATATATACTCACTGATATCTATCATACATAGTTATGATAGTTAGTTATATAAGCTGCTGAAATTATATCAAGCGCTTAATATTAATATTTAATAATTATGTGTATTATCCCTAAATAATTAGTCTTAATTGTCACTAAGTTCACAATATAGTACTGAGAAAGTGTACTAATTTATATTAAATATGTATTAATATGTTATAAAGTTTTAATAATTAATCATTATATATTATGCCATAATCATGAGGCATAAAGTGCATTGCCCATTTCTAGGACCACTACTGCAAATATGTGCAAAGTCCCTAATTCCTCATCAAAGCTGATAAAAATTTAATCATATTCATCTACACTATTATTAATGAAGAAATTATAGCATTAATGTTAAATTATAGAAGGATGAAATGAATACAAACAATACAATGGGTTAACCAAGGATTACGAAACAGTATTACCATACGACAAGACATTTTCACAATAAAAAATGCATTAATAACTAAGTGGTATAAAACGGAAGTGAGAGATTAAGAATGAACTGAATAGAAAGTTAAGCTGTGTACGTAACAAATAGTGACGTCACAGGACTCATTTGACGTTAATACAATACATTTAATTAAAATTAAAGATAGCTAGATCAGAATAAACAAGATAGATTACGAACATAAGACTGTAAATGAATAAAAATAAGAACCAAATACACCAGAAAACACCAGTTATAACATGACTATACACCTAACATGCAAAGTGAATTAATGCAAGTCCGAACGAAACGATCACCGATAATGATAACACTGACTAACAAAAAAAAACTTTTTTTTTCTTTCTCTAACATTTCTATGTTTTTCTGGTCAATTTTAATGCGCTGTTTTTAAATCTGCAAACCGTTTTTCTCTATCAGGTCGGGATCTCTAGAAATACGCAATTGAAGTTTTTTAACAACGCATACAGTATTACAACATCATTCGTACAAGAAGTATAACAGTTATGTAGGCTTGAATTTCTTTGCAGTCGACTTTCGTCGGTGAATGGCATGTGGTACATCGCGATGAAGCATCCAATAATAATCGGCAAGCATGGTCACACTCCACCGTCCTTGATAACGTGACTCCATTACGGCGATATCTTGATGGAATCATTCTCCATGTTCATCGCTGACTTCGCCAAGGTTGTCAGGGAAAAAGTTAAGATGCGAATCGAGCAAATGGATTTTGAGGGACATGTTACAGCCCATAATTATGTATGCATCTATGCACTGCTTAACAATATGCAACATAGTCGACAGATTTGTGATTTTCCAGAAAGTTATCGACGATCGATTTGAATGCCATCCATGCGCGAAGTTCACTACCATGTAACAAGTTCTCGAATTGTTTGTCTGCAATAACTTTCCTAATCTGAGGTCCTACAAAGATACCTTCCTTTATCTTTGCATCGCTAACTTGCGGAAACTTTTCTCGAAGATAAGTGAAAGCTTTGCTCGTTTTATCTAACGCTTTTACAAAATTCTTGATGAGCCCCAACTTTATATGTAACAGTGGTAAAATGAAGGTGTCTTTGTTAACTAATGGCTCGCGTATTACATTTTTATGCCCGAGCTGAATACAATCCCGGATAGGCCACACCTTTCTTGCATAATGTTCCTGTCTGTTGCGGCTGTCCCATTCACATCGGAAGCAACAAAATTTAGTATACCCAGTCTGCATGCCCGTGAGAATTGCAATGACCTTTAGGTCTCTACAAATCCGCCATTGGTAGTCATTGTACTTTTTTTTTCCAAACGTATAGCCATATTGTCATAAGTTTCTTTCATATGAACAGAGTAGGCGACTGGAATTGATGAAAATAAATGTCCGTTATGCAATAACACGGCTTTTAGACTAGTCTTGGAAGAATCGATGAAAAATCGCCATTCGTTGACTATGTGCTCATGACCGTTTACATCTTTGCAATAGCAAATGTCATCATCCATCTCAAAGTATTGAACAAGTTCTCTGTGTCTATGACGAAATTTAGATATCGGAGTATTGGGCGCTAAAAGATTCCATTCTTTGAGTCGCAAACCGAGTAATTCCGCTTGTCCTTTGGTAAGAGCGAGATCACGTATTAGATCTGAAAGTTCTGAATGGTTAATTAAGTAAACACCATCATTCACCGGTATGTAATCTGATTCAGAATTAGTTTCTAAAGCAGGTAAACTATCACTTTCTGATGGTTCATTTACGTCCAACGGATATTGTTCTGGTGGTACTTGGATCGGACACGTGATTGGATCATGAGGCACTGGTTTCGAAACCGATTCAATATCTGGATAAACCACAGACTTTCTAGTTTTAAAAGTGAAACCATGGATATTTGTCAAGCAGAAGTAACAATCAGTAGTGTGATTTGTATGTTCACGCCATATTACTGGCACTCCAAAAGGCATCGACTTATGCTTCGGCGATTTTCGTAACCAACCTGCCAATGTATCGAACAAACTGCATTTGGCTTCCAAGATTTATTTGCATCATCAACTTTCGAATCGAAATAAAGTTCATATGTTTTCTTTAGTAATGGTGTAAAGTTTTTCTGGTGAACACGATCGGTAAAATATCCGCACACGTAACAGAACAGATCAGCCGAATTTCTACAACTTCTAGAAGCCATATTTTGCTCAGAATTATTTCAAAATACAGTAACTATTTGAAAAATCGCGTAACATATGTCATGCATCTTTTAGCAGTATAAAAAGTAGAATTATGTTGCTTTTTATTAATTTTTAATAAGTTATATAGTAAAAATGAAACGGAGCAAATAACGGTTTCCCAAAAATATATTTATTCACAAATATCTTAAGAACCCGACGTGATAGAGATAAACGGATTTCAGATTTGAAATCAGCGCAAGAAACTGACCTAAGAACACTTATTCTTATATAAGAAAGAAAAATGTTGTTTGTCAGTGTAATTCGACGCTTTCTTCGCGAGGTGCTATTAATTCACAGCCTTAGGAACATTCAGAATGAATATCGGCATCCTCAGAGCCATTTTATTCATTCCGAACCGTCGCCCATCCATACCCGCTACATGAAAAGGACAGGAACAATATTTAACATAGATACAACGAAAAAAGAACATGGCGTTATTTGGACAAACAGGACGAAATATTTTAACCTTTAAAATCAGTGACTTATCTTGTTTTGGCGGTAATATCGTACATTATATGCTTCGCCGACAGACTCGAGAGCTTGTTTGTATCATTGAGAAAGTCAGCAATAGGTTTCATTTGATGTTTGAAAGCTTCAAATAAATTTTTTTGATGGACATTGTCAGCTGCTGGCTTTTCCAACCGTTCATGCTGTCGTCAAGGGCATGACGTCACCGGTGTATTTGCAAATAATGTCCATTTCGATCGAAAGGAATTTAGTTCTTTCAACTCGTTAATATTTGAAATTATCCACGCCACATCTGGCCGCCAGCTGATAAAGGGTGGGGACAGATAAGGCCGAGCTGGTTTAGAGCTGGTTATGTATTTTGTTCAATCGCGAATGCGTGCTTCGTCCGGTTATCATCTTGGAGTAAGGGTCAACGTTATATTGATTAATCATTTGTTGAATGTCCAAGAATACATTCGTTCCTTTCGGAGCTCATCATTATAGGTACATATTTTTTCCTATCAGAAGAGTTCTTCATTTGCATAATCATCAACATTGGCAAATGCAGCAAATAGCTGTAACGTATCGATGTGATAAAGTCCTCAATTCAGAGTCCATGAATTTATTTACAGTTCACACATAAGACATTCACGTAGGTACACGTTCATATATAGTTCATATATAGTTCATTAGGAATTACATGCATAATATTCATGTCCGTCCGTGTCAAAACAATATGTCAGATGAACATCGTGGCTATATATGTGCGCTGTTGTAGTCAACAGCCAGAAATGAGCACATGAGTTCTTGACATCTACAATTTGAATCATAATACGATTCTCCTTCCATTATTAGTTTAATTTAATTAATCTCATGCTTAGATTAATTTCCGAACTGACCCTGAAGTCTACATCGATTCATCTATATAATATAGGCTATATACTCAGCCTTATTTCCTTGGAAGAAATCCAAGACACGACCTTCTTGCTTGACGGATAGCGTAACAAAGGCACTGTAACCAAGTCACCCGGCGTGACCTTCCCAACGCGAATGCGTCATAATCTCCGCATATATTTCGCGTTCACTATACCGTAAAATATCGACATATTCTATAAATATTAATGACCCCTAAACGTTGCGCATGGGTAAACCCCAGCAGACGCCGTCATTTAAAATAACACCGTAACAGCCATTCAGTTTAGACAAGGTTTATATAATTCTTCGTGAGCAGGGTCAATTTTCCAAATGTCCGGTAGCTTGAAATCTCTCAAGAAGTCTCTGAATGGTAGAGTGGGACACTGCTAAATGTCTTGCAACATGACGAACAGATTGACCATCCTGAATCCATGCCATGGCTCGACCACGGTCTACAGTGCTGAGACTTCTCCTTGGTGGCATGGCTAATGCAGTGATCATTTCGAACACTTGTCATACTGATTTATTGCATACCAACGGTGAACACTCTTTACCGATGATCACTTTCCACGTGCATTCAAATTCAACTCACTTTTTCACCTTTTGAACTAGTGGGGCGTGTTGCAAAAATCACGAGTTTTTGCAGCAACAATGGCAATTTTCACGTGCGGGTTAAAGTGACCCAGTTTTTGGACATTTAAAACAAATTAACCTAGTGCACACAGAAATGTATACACATTTCTCTGAGCTCAGTTTTAATGACATTTTCACTTGTCTTTACAGTTTGCCAATCAATTATATAAACCTTGTCTAAACTGAATGGTGGCCCTTAATTTTTGTCCAGTAGTGTGTGTGTGTGCGCGCGCGCGCGCACGCACACATGCATACACACACACACACAGAATTTGATAAATTATAAAATCATAAATAACATTTTTTAATAAATTATTAAGGACTTTAATTATTTTGCTTGTTATAAGGCAACATTGTCCTGAAAATATAATGAAAATACTGAAAAGTTACAAAACTACAATTTATTATTATTGACCAAATTCCATATCACAAACTTCTAACATAGCAAATGATCTGGCATTTAAGAAAAATAACATAAACATTGTTAATAATGGAATAATCTATCAAAATTTGTTTTACCAATTAACTCTTTGACTCCGTAACAATGCTCATAGCGTCGGTCAGATTTGACACCCGTGCCAAAACAACACTCAGTGTGTTGTTTTTAGTTTATCAGGAATAAACCTCCCAAAAAATCGTCTGTTTAATGCATAAAATGACTTCTGCTACTATTTAAACAACTAACTTGAGTGCAGTTAAGGAACTCAGAAACATTGCTGACAATAACGATGATTGTTTGGTAGTCACAGTTTGTTGTCAAATAATGGAATCTGTGCAGAAATGCTAGACACATTAGATTTAGCTGATGAGTGGGCGTGATCCTATTCTAGCCGGCAGAACTAGGCCTACAATAACATCTAATCACTAGTCCTAGGTAGAAGATGAAGCTATGGATACTGTATAACCTTAAACAAGTGTAAAAGGTTTTTATATATATGATCTTACTCTTCTTTATTTGTTTGAAAATTATGTGATGCAATATTGCAAAATTTGTTTAAATTCTTATAAGGGACCACACTAAAAATTGGTGTGGATAATGTACTAACTGGGGCCATAATAAGTGTTTTCTTACTTCGTAAATGGATTACCTTGAAGACTAAAAAGAAAGTTTTATTGCCTGCAACAGTAAGTTGTCTTTGGTAAGTTCGTATTCTATTGTGAACTTTTTAGTGTTTTTTTCAAGTTACATGCAACATGTTTTAAATATCAAACGTACTTGTATCAATACTACAAAAGACACTATATATTATAATTCTCTATCTATTTCCCTACAGTTTGATATATAACATGTACATGTTCACAGAAACGGTTTACATAAAATTTACACTAAAAGATAGTTCACTTCACCATTTAGAATTTTTCAAAAAATAATTATGGCACAGGGTGGAAAATAACTACGGAAGCAAGGAGTTAATCTATTAAATTTTTTTAAAACCAATTAATTGATTAACTAATCATTAAAGATTCCAGTCCTACTTTCTACACCTAAAGATTCCAGTCCTACTTTCTACCCCTAAAGATTCCAGTCCTACTTTCTACACCTAAAGATTCCAGTCCTACTTTTTAGACCTAAAGATTCCAGTCCTACTTTCTACACCTAAAGATTCCAGTCCTACTTTCTACACCTAAAGATTCCAGTCCTACTTTCTACACCTAAAGGTTCCAGTCCTACTTTCTACACCTAAAGGTTCCAGTCCTACTTTCTACACCTAAAGGTTCCAGTCCTACTTTCTACACCTAAAGGTTCCAGTCCTACTTTCTACACCTAAAGGTTCCAGTCCTACTTTCTACACCTAAAGGTTCCAGTCCTACTTTCTACACCTAAAGGTTCCAGTCCTACTTTCTACACCTAAAGGTTCCAGTCCTACTTTCTACACCTAAAGGTTCCAGTCCTACTTTCTACACCTAAATGTTCCAGTCCTACTTTCTACACCTAAAGATTCCAGTCCTACTTTCTACACCTAAAGATTCCAGTCCTACTTTCTACACCTCTCTATAATAAGTAAAGATAATAGAAGTACCATCGTCGATACTGCTGTACAGGAGTGAAGTGTTTGAGACTTCACTATGTTTGAGATTTCACTATACTAGGTCTCAGCTTTATGAGGTGGGGTGAACAGTTTCCTGCCTCACTGCCCTCCCTAACTGAATACCCCAGTCAGGAACCCATTTACAGAGAGGTAGACTGGAGCATATACTACCAGGTTTTGAACCTGGTAACTTTATTTTAAGAAGCAAGCCCTCTAACCACTCGACACTCCTCCATCGTCATCAACATTTCCTATGCGCTCCTTAAGGAGCATATAGCCACCACTACAGTTGGTCCCCTTGCAGAAAGCCTGTCCCAAGCAGTCACGTGCCCTTGCAGTGATCGTCTCTGTAACAATTTGTTTTACATGATGAGGTTGCCAGCCTCATGTACAACCTCATATTAGTCGCCTTGTACAACATGCCTTCCTCCATAGTACAGTGTGAATATTATAGGCCCCTGATATGTTTTGTGACAGAATAATGCAACTAGTAGTGAAGATAATATGGAGATGATGTTGGTAACAACAATGATGATGATGTTTACCTTAACAACACAGGAACTGTTGGCTGGTCCATTCACTGTGATCTCAACAGCTGTGGTGTTCTGAGGAAGCTATGGAGTATAAACAAAATATGTATCCCAATAATTTTGGATTTTAAGATAGTTAACTCTTAAAGGAAGTTAACTCTTAAAGGAAGTTAACTCTTAAATAACGTTAACATTTAAAGGAAATTAACTCTTAATGGAAGTTAACTCTTAAAGGAAGTTAACTCTTAAAGGAAGAAGTTAACTCTTAAAGGAAGTTAAATCTTAAAGGAAGTTAACTCTTTATGAAAGTTAACTGTTAAAGGATGAGGGGGTTTTCCCATGCTTGACGCAAGAAATTTTCGGTCACTTTAAGTTTTCATATAGTGTTAAAGTTAAAGGGGCAGCTCTTTCTAAGTTTATTTCAAAGAACAGGCGGTGTTATACGTGGTTGTAAAGTAAACTTGAGTGATTAATAAAACAGGAGGTTGGGACAAAATGAAACACAAACTTTGGTCAAGTATACCAGCCTCAAAAACTGGCGTTCCATCATGAGCACATGGGAGAATCGGCCCTGAATACCAGCCTCTTGTTCATTAAGAGTTAAGGACTTTGAAGGATGGAATATAAAAGAGCTGACAGACACAGCAAGGTAGAGAGACAAAAACAATAGAGGTACAGGTAATGATGAATATAATGTAAATAAGTTGGGTACAAATAAGGTACACAAAGACAACAGGAAAAGAGAGAAGGCATACAGGAGAAATGAAAAAAGGTATAGATTTGGGAGTAAGAAACACATGAAAAGAATTGGGCAGGTGTTTGGTTTGGTTTGGTTTGGTTTGAAGGACTATCTTCATTGCACATGGACTACTCCATCAGTGCTCTGATCTCCTCCCTTAGATCACACAAGGAGGATTTCAACACAGTGCACAAACTCTGTAGCACAGGTGAGAATCCCAATGTGTGTATATAGGAATCACACATTCTATAAATTATTTTATGGTGGGTAGGTTTCTAATTTTTAACTCTTTCAGTCCCAAGCAAAAAGCTGGGTTTGGCCCAAACAAAAATGGCCACCCCAGTGCTTTTTTATTGTCGTTGTTTGGAAAAAAAAACATTTTTTAATGTTCATATGCATGAATACGAGGTATTTAAAATGAAAGTACTTCCTGTCAACCGAATCTTTTGGCCGAATACCATCACCAACCAAGATCTGCTTACTCGGAGCAAGCAAGAGGACATGCACACCATCATAGCTGGCAGATGCTGGAGCTGGGTTGGCCATGTCCTCAGAAGAGACCCCGATGCTATCACAAGAACAGCTATGTTATGGACCCCTGAAGGAAAATGAAAGAGAGGCCGAACAAAAACAACTTGGCGGAGGACTGTGGAGGCTGAGATGCAAAGAATGAACCAGAGTTGGGGCACTGTACGAAGGATGGCCACCGACCGAGCAAAGTGGAATCAATTTGTTGTTGCCCTACAAGACGCCATCAGGCGTGATGGCCACTGACTGCTTTGATGGTCGGCGGCTAAGGATCAAAGAAGACGAAGAAGACTTCCTGTCAGAAATGACGTTTTGGGTTGTTAAAATTAGAAAACAGTTCTAGAAAGGAGCAAAAGATACGAAAGCCGATTTAACATTCATTGGGTCAAATAGGTCTGGAAGGAAGTACGATATATCGGCTTTTGGGACTTAAAGAGTTAAATTTTGCCAGGTTAGTGGCCTGATAAGCCTACTCTTTACAATTTCCAACTGCTGTGGGATTTTTAACGTGCGCAATTTGCACACAGGACTTCTTATTTTTTTTTTGCCCTTATCCGCGAAGAGTAGGAATCTGACCCTCAAAATTGAGCAGGTGTGAATGAATGAAACAGACGTAACATAAAATTTTAGATGTGACTCAAAAGGTCAGATGTAAAAGAGTTAATGGAAGGGGAACAAGAGAGGGCTGAGATAATTTAACCTTTTATATTCAAAGAAGTTTTTAACTTTTACCCAGACATGAATACAGATGCCAGTTTTTTCCCCACAGGTGATGTTTTAACATATACAACAAATTTATGAGAAAATATCTCTTAATATATTTAAAACTTTTCTATGTTAGCTGAAAAGTTTTATACACACTAAATATGCATGGAGGCATATCTGGAGTTATCCTTATATAACATCCAGCTAAGCACAATGCTATAGTCTACAGATGTGGAAAAGAACCTCTGTTTGTGAGGATAATTACACCCTCATAGACTCTTGAAAACATCCACACACTTTCAGTGAATCCTCCTGTGGTGAAACATGTTGAGAACCCAGCATTGCACACTAAGCTTGGAGGAGTCACTTAAGCCTCAGACATAACTCTAGATTTTACTTGGTTGGCTGCATGCAGGAGGATCTCACTATGGGCCCATGACAGACAGGGGGAGTTGAGAAGCAGCTCCGTATAGGATGAAACAATTCCTTGAGAGAGCTTAGAACCAGAGTACAGAATTTTCACTCTGCATATCTGGACAGCCCCCTTGGACAGCGGGGAATGTGCAGTATGCCATGCACTTCTTCCTCCTAGCTTGAGACCAGATGTGATATCCATTAAATGCAAGCCAAGCTGGAGAAACTGGAGCTCAAGACTTCAACTCAGCATGTTTTGGAATGGCAGAAAAGCCACAGGAAAAGCCTAGATCTACAGTGTAGATAATACCAAGGAGTGTTCAACTGGTAGCGAGAAGCTCAGCAGCTCTAGTTAAACAACAACAAAATAACCACATCCAACAAAAAATTAGAATACTTAGTGACAGGTCACAGAATGTGCATCTAAATGTACACAGAGAAAAGACAAAGATTATGAGAGTAAACGAGACAAATAATATTTAAATTGCACTTGGAACAATGTCCCTACAAGACGTGGACAAATAAATATACCTGGGCAGAATGAACAGACTCTGATATCAAAATAAGAATGCACAAGGAAAGAGGAGCTTTCACTGTGTAGGAAAATACAAGAAAGTGTAAAGAAATCAAGTCCGCTTGAAAAACAAGAATTGTCAATTCAAATGTCAAGGTCATCCATCTTATTTTACAATTCTGAAACATTGACGAACACTATAAATGACAATCAAGAAGTCACCACCAGAAAATGAAGATGATGATGATTTTGAAATATCCTACAGTTCCATACCTCCACTGTATGCAGGAGGCCAGCCCTTGATCCTTCAAGGCTAATATTAAAGGACTGGCCACTATCTGGTTCTCTAACATTCACAAGGCTGGCAGACGGAGAGTCTCTAAAAGCAGCACCATACTCAGAAAGAGCCTGAAGTGCCATGACCGTATCCTGTGAATATAAGATGAATGGACATGCATGTCAATTCTATGTCATAATTTTAATCTCCATGATATATGAGTCTGTCTGAATGTACACCATCATCATCAGGTGCCATCTAGCCATTGTAGGTCGGCTGTATTAGATCTCCAACATCTTCTGTCTCTTGTCTTGACGGTGCACTCTGAAAGACTATTTCCTGTCCATCTCTTGATGTTATCTCCCCCCTATAGCGCCATCTTCCTCTTGCATGTTTGCCTTCAACTCTGCTTTCTATTACGGTCTTCAGTAAGGTGTGTCTTTTTACATGGCCAAATATTTTAGCGGTCTAATTTTGATCTAATTCTAATCTCTTTTTATTCCTAGGTTTTCTAGGACCTCTTTACTTGTTTTTTTCTCTTTCCCTGAGACATTCCCCATTCTTATATATATATATATATATATATATATATATATATATATATATATATATATATATATATATATATATATATATATATATATACATACAAGGTATATCCACATATCAAAGGCCTCAATTCTTTCCTCTTGTTCACTGTCCATGTTTCTACACCATACAATAATAAGGAATATATAAATATATATATATCATTTGATGATCTCAGTCTGAATTTGTGAGTTAGTTGTTTAGATGTCAATATTTGTCTTATGTTGTTGAATGTAGCTTTGGCTATTCGTATTTTCTTCTTGATTTCTGCTTCACATCTGTCATCTTCTGTTATTATATGACCAATATATGAGAAACTCTTCACACATTCCACGATTTTCTCATGTTTTCTTTTCTTTAACGTTGGCCTGTCGTCTGGTTTCCTAATTAATATAGTTTTCATTTTCTCAATAACTGCATGTACAGAGTGCACCAAAAGTTGCTTTCCGATTTCTTTTACTACAGTTTCTACCTAAACTAGATTGGTCAAGGTCATAATGCCATGCTGCTTCTCTCATGGAGCTGACAGCTCTACTGTTGGTCATTCCAACATGGACACATATCTGCCTGATTGTCCACATGGACACACATCTGTCTGATTGTTCACATGGACACATATCTGCCTGATTGTCCACATGGACACACATCTGTCTAATTGTCCACATATCTGTCTGATTGTCCATATATCTGCCTGATTTTCCACATGGACACATATCTGCCTGGTTGTCCACAAGGACACACATCTATCTGATTGTTCACATGGACACATATCTGCCTGATTGTCCACATGGACACACATCTGTCTGATTGTCCACATATCTGCCTGATTGTCCACATGGACACATATCTGCCTGATTGTCCACATGGACACATATCTGTCTGATTATCCACATGGACACATATCTGCCTGATTGTCCACATGGACACATATCAGTCTGATTGTCCACATGGACACATATTGGTCTGATTGTCCATATGGACACAAATCTGTCTGATTGTCCACATGGACACATATCTTTCTGATTGTCCACATATCTGTCTGATTGTCAACATATCTGTGAGATTGTCCACATATTTGTGAGATTGTTCACATGGACACGCATCTGTCTCATTGTCCATAAATCTGTGAGATTGTCCACATGGACACACATCTATCTGTCTGTCCACATATTTGTGAGATTGCCCACACATCTGTCAGATTGTTCACATGGACACACATCTGTCTGATTGTCAACATACCTGTGAGATTGCCCACATATTTGTGAGATTGTTCACATGGACACACATCTGTCTGATTGTCAACATATCTGTGAGATTGTCCACATGGACATACTGTGACAGTATGGACTACTACGTTGGATCAGCATTAAGGTGCTGCCATTTATTAGAGTTAGGGTAAGAATACTTAAGCAAGATTTAACACTAAGTATTTGAGCATGACTAGTTAGTAAATAAACACTACTCACAAATCCTATGAGTCATTCAATCATGGTGAACATGAAATGACGTCATCAGAAATTGGGGTGGTAGCGATACAAGTAGGACGGAAGTGATTGTTTTTTCTTAAAGCGGTTAAGTGAGTTGTTTTTGAGCACGGGACGAAGGCTGCAGTTTTTGGGTTTTCACCATCTTGTATGTCTGATTGCTGTGTGATATTTCATTGGATGACTGGTTTGTATACCACACAAGAACATGTACTTATGAACCCGTTTGAAGTTATCAGAGTGTGTAGACACTAAATAAAGGTATTCATTCATATTTAGACCAGCTTGATCTTATTTCCTGAGCGTCAGTAGGAAGTGTCATTTGTTTACATCAGGTAATCGAGAATAGAATACTACCATATTTTTTGACGATCATACAGCCTACATCATAAAAACAGTACGAGTCTCCAAAAGAACTACCTGGGTTTCATCTCCAGTCTCATCTGTAATTCACCATCTCTGGCGGTAGCCAGTAAAACTACAGAAGTACATTGATAAAAAGATACTGCCACAAAATTTATTACCCTGTCATAGAACGTTTTATTTATCCCTTTCACACCCTGTCACAATACATCTGTCTGAGTGTCAACATATCTGTGAGATTGTTCACATGGACACATATCTGTCTGATTATCCACATATCTGTGAGATTGCCCATATATCTGTGACATTGTTCACATGGACACACATCTGTCTGTCAACATATGTGTGAGATTGTCCACACATCTGTCTGACTGTCCACATATCTGTGTAATTGTCCACATATCTGTGAGACTGCCCACATATCTGTGAAATTTTTCACATGGACACACATCTGTCTGCTTGTCCACATATCTGTGAGATGGTCCACACATCTGTGAGATGGTCCACACATCTGTCTGATTGTCCACATATATGTTTGATTGTCCACATATCTGTCTGATTGTCCACATATCTGTCTGATTATCCACATATCTGTCTGATTGTTCACAAATGTATCTGACTGTCCACATATCTGTCTGATTGTCCACATATCTGTCTGGCTGTTCACATGGACACACATCTGTCTGATTGTTCACAGATCTATGAGATTGTCCACATATCTGTCTGATTGTCCACATATCTGTCTGATTGTCCACATATCTGTTTGATTGTTCACATGGACACAAATCTGTCTGTGTTAATTTTTTGAATAGATAGTAACTGAGGCAGCAGTAGCCAGGTCTCAGTCTGACTAAATCTTCTTTAAAAAAATGTAAAGGTAGTCCTATAGCAGATACTGCCATAGGGGACTGAAGTGTTAGAGACTTCACTATACTAGGTCCAGCATAGAGAGGTGGGGGGTGACCAGTTCCCTTCCTCACTGCCTTTTCCTTCCCTAACTTGAATCTTTTCTTCTATAGTCACACAAAAAAAAAAGGAAGAAGAAGATGACTCAGTAACAAACACTCGGAGCTGCGGTAGTGGTTAGTGCACTGGCTTCCTTGCTCTGTGGTGCATGGTTTGATCCCCAGTTGAGGTGGGATTTTTTAGACTGCAAACGGCTCCGGGTCGACCCAGACTCATGAATTGGGTACCACAGCAACTCTGGGAATGTTATGGTGGCCGGCGTGATGATGACCACATCACTCCTAGTGTGCCAATGGTCATGAAAATATGGGCTTAGCACCATATTCCCAATATGCCTCAATGGGCGTGTAACGGGATCATTTAACAAACACTAATTTTTACCTGTGTACTTTGATAACCTCCAAGGCTGTTTTGTTGAGACTGCAGCCACTTTATTATCACTGATCCTTCTCCAAGACGACGAAGGCGGGTGAGTGCCAACAGGTAGTATGCAGCAGTCTCTACGTTACTAGATGCAGATCGAGGTATGTGGTAACCATGAGCCATCTTGTCCTGTGGGGCACTATCACCTTGCCGTGAGGCACTATCATCTTGCCATGGGGCACCTAAATCTGAAAACCAAGAAACACAGATTTTTATCCCATAGAAAAACTCAACTTTGGCTCATCCTTGGATGTCAAGTGGCAAGTTACAGGGCTTGCTTCTTGTGGCTAAATTTACTGAGCTCAAAACCTGGTAGCATCACACTCCAGTCTACCCAGCTGTAAATGGGCACCTGACTGGTCTTGAGTTTGGGAAAGTTAAGGTCGCAAGAAAGGGAACTAGTCACTCCATCTCACAAACTGACAGCTAGTATATGTCAAGTCTCCAACACATCACTTCCCTACAGCAGTATTTGCGACTTTTTCAGATGTCATCTTAAGCTATCAGATGTGTGTATCTCTGTACCAGGTTTCATATATGTGTGAGTGTGTGAAACACAAACTAACTAACTGATAACTTCTCAGCTTATCTGATACAACCCATACCAGATACAGACTACTACTGTATAATAATAATAATAGCCCCTTCAGTCATAATTGACTATGGGAATGCGCCCCTGAGGTGACAGCCCTCAGCTGTTTATTTTCCTGGTGCTCCTTTCGACGTTTTCTCCTCTCTTCTGCTTGTTGTGTAAGCTTCTATTCGCCCAATCTGAGGTGGCGCCGTAAATAGTATCGCCACTTGCTGCGGTCGGCAGCTTCATCCTCCCAGGTTGATGGATTAATGTCCAGTGCCCTCATATCTCTCTTGTACACATCTTTGAACCTCAGCTGCGGTCGCCCAACTGTTCTTTTGCCATCTGCTAGTTGACGGTAGAAGATATCTTTTGGGATACGACCATCATCCATGGCGGTCATGGCCAAGCCAGCGTAGTCTGCACCATCTAAGCAGTGTATACATGCTTTAAAGGCCAGCACGTAAGAACATCTCAACATTTGTCACTTTATACGACCGTAACAGCAACATAGTCATCTTCATCATTATTTTCCTTTTCACTCCTTATGGAGGACACCTTGCCACAAAGCATTCACATCCTCTTGCAGCGTTGGTTTCTGTAGAAAATTCTTTTACATGATGAGGTTGCCAGGCTCATGCACAACCTCATATTAGTCACGTTTATACGACATGCCTGAGAGGGCAGTAAGCCTATACTTTCTTTGTCTCCTCTGAGACTGTTGAATTAAACAAAGGGCAACTTTTCAATCACTCTGTAGTTTAATGTGTGCACTTTATCAAGTATAAAAGAAATTTCTGCGAATATGCAATGATTCTACACACATTCTCTCATTAATATATTATTTCAATCAATAAATCAATGTCCTTACATTCTCTCATTAATATATTATTTCAATCAATAAATCAATGTCCTTACATTCTCTCATTAATATATTATTTCAATCAATAAATCAATGTCCTTACATTCTCTCATTAATATATTATTTCAATCAATAAATCAATGTCCTTACATTCTCTCATTAATATATTATTTCAATCAATAAATCAATGTTCTTACATTCTCTCATTAATATATTATTTCAATCAATAAATCAACGTCCTTACATTCTCTCATTAATATATTATTTCAATCAATAAATCAACGTCCTTACATTCTCTCGTTAATATATTATTTCAATCAATAAATCAACGTCCTTACATTCTGTCATTAATATATTATTTCAATCAATAAATCAGTGTCCTTACATTCTCTCATTAATATATTATTTCAATCAATAAATCAATGTCCTTACATTCACTCATTAATATATTATTTCAATCAATAAATCAATGTCATTACATTCTCTGATTAATATATTATTTCAATCAATAAATCAATGTCCTTACATTCTCTCATTAATATATTATTTCAATCAATAAATCAATGTCCTTACATTCTCTCATTAATATATTATTTCAATCAATAAATCAATGTCCTTTAGCTCATCAATAAGCTCCACAGACCTTCAATAAACACATGCCAAGTCCTTTGGTCACATGACATCAGCTCAAGTTCTTTCCTGATCATTTTTACTTCTGTCTCCAGTTCTCTTCTCCATGTGTTTTTTGGTCTACCTCTGCCACTCTTTCCTTGGGGATTCCAGGACAAGGACTGCCTTGTAATGCTATCAACAAGTTTCCTCAATGTGTGTCCTATCCATCGCCAGCGTCTTCCCCTCATCTCTTGTTCCACTGGCACTTGTCTAGTTCTAGTCATCAGTTCCATTTTAGTGACCTTGTCATACCATTTCAATTCTTCTGTTCTACACAAGCATCCATTTATGAAAGTCTGTAACACTGTGGTTGTTGTTTTTGTTGTTCTCCATGTTTCAAATATAAGCATTTACCATTTGTTTTATAATATCACTTCTGGTCAAATAAAATTGTATCCATCTTGGTACCTAAAGCGTTTAAACAGCACTAAAAAAAACAGGATACAATTGTTATTGTTGAACATAATCGACATCCCTGCACTCCGGGCAAACCCACAGGTGCTCAGTCTCCCTCAGTATATGTCAAAGTGTGTTAATGCTAACTGTTCCTGTAGCTCGCTGGTTGTATACATGACAGATGCATCCTCTCATACGTCCATCTCTGCCAGCCTTACATTTGATGCCAAATTCCAACAGTCTTAACCTTGATGATTCATCTATTGATCTACTGCAGTGTCATTCTCTAACAGGTGATCATTAACTGTTCTCAGTATCTCTACCTGTCCCCACTGTGGGTGCGCTTGATGCTAATCTGCCAGCTCTCTCATTACCGCATACCCCTACATGACCAGGATACAATTAAACAGCATCCACTGAAAACTACTTAAGGTATTACAAGCTGTCATGGTGAGTATGCCCTGTGTAGCTCCCACAGGTCTCACAGGAGACACAGAAAGAATAGCCCTTATGCTCTCTCCGGCATGTCATAAGAGGTTTTTTTTTAATCCTACGCCCGCTATTACTTGAGGCGAAATCTCCGGTTAATATGTGTAACCTGAGACTGATTTTACGTGAGTATCCCTTTTTTCCCTGTACAATGACAGGTCTCCTCTCACCATTCATGCAGATACTTGCAGATTCTGGAGGTACCCATTAAAGCTGGGTCGGCTCAGGAGCCGTTCAGGTTATTCCAGTCCGTGGTCGACGACACTTCAAATGTCTTCGCCAGGGCTCGAATTATTCCAGTCCAAGTCCCAGTCGACAATACTCCTTAAAATGTCCTCGTCTGGGCTCGAACCTGGATCACCCAATCGCCAGCACAGTGTGGTAACCATTACACAGTGCGGCTCCCAAATAAAATATGGAACGCTTCACGAATTTGCGTGTCATCCTTGCGCAGGGGCCATGCTAATCTTCTCTGTATCGTTCCAATTTTAGTATATGTACTGCGTGAACAGTACATCATAAAAGGTGACTAATATGAAGTTATGCATTGGGGATGGCAACCTCCTCATATAAAACAAACTGCTACAGACAACACCGCTGTAAGAGCACTTGTATGCCATGGTGCAGGTGTTCTGTAAGGGTGACAGCTGCAGTGGCGACTCCATGCTCCTTATGAAGCAAAAAGGGAAATAATCATGATGATGATATTATAAGCGTTGTTCCAAACCATTCTTTTCCAAAGTGCTATACTCGTAAATCCCACCTCCCTTCCATGTATGCATGAAGGTATACCTGGAGTCATCTTTATATGACCACCAGATAAGCACAATGCTACAATATACAGATGTGTAAGTGAACCTCTGTCTGTGAGGCTAATTACACCCTCACAGACTCTTGAAAGCATCCACACACTTCCCAGGGTGCCCCCTGCGGTGGAACATGTTCAGAACCCAGCATTGCACACTAAGCTTGGAGGTGTCATTTGAGCCCCAGACATAACTCTGGCTTTCACCTGGCTGGCTGCATGTGGGGGGGATCTCACTGTTGGCCCATGATAAGCAGGGGGAACTGAAAAGTGGCTCTCTGTAGGACGTGACAATTGGAGAGCCCAGAACCAGAGCACAGTATTTTAGATCTACCTCCTTGGATGGCGGGGAATGTACAGTATTCCACGCACTTCTTCCTCCTAGCTTGGGACCAGATGTGATTGTCCTTTGCATACAAGCCAAGCTGGAGAAACTAGAGCTCATGACTTCAACTCAACACGTTTGGGAATGGCAGAAAAGCCACAGGAAAAAGCCTAGATCTACGGTGTAGATAATACCAAGGAGTCTTCAGCTTGTTATTGGCTGCAAACGGGAGAGAAGTTCAGCAGTCCTCACAACAAAAACATCAATACACCTCAAAGTACATGGAAGGAGCTCAATGGTCACATGGCTGAACTTTTCATCTTACTTTATTGCAAGTTTTTGCTACATAAAACAATTCATTAACATTAAATATATGAGAATAATGCACTTACAAATATACAAACTTATTTGCAATTTTGAAGTACAGGTCTGTATCCCAGATTCCGACAGTTATATGTTGCGTGCATTGTTATATGTAGTATAGTAGTTGTAACATAGCCAAGTGAAGTCTAGAGACAGTCCAATGCAAACGCCAACAAATATTATAAATTTAAGTAAGGCACTCTTGGCGATGCAGACAATCATTTAATGGTACGATAAAAGCTCCAATTTAGTTGATAATCACTGATGATTAATTGCAAAAACTGGCCATCTTACATAAGGCCTTCATAGACTAGAACACATCGAAGGGATGTAGCCGTCTGAGTCCGCGCTACAGTCTTTTACAGCGACATCGTCAAAATATAAGCTGTAGTAATTTAAAATACACACACACACAGCCATATATATTTATGAATATTATTTATTATTACAATATTTATTATTTATTCACTTACACTATATATATGGTAAGTTTGGTAAACACGGCTCCAGAGGATTTTAAAAAAAAAAAAAAAAAAAAAAAGACTGAATAAATGTCCACTCACGCGTAACTACTGCTAACAACTGATCCACAAGGGGGGTCACACTTGTGTCAGGCATAAGAGAAAGAGCATAAGCACCCATAGCGGCTAAGAACTTGTTGTTGGTCGTTTGCAGATCGCCAGGATTCAGGTTCTGTTTGATATAGCTTACAGCCAACTTTATCTCCTTCTGCAGATCAAGCATGTCTCCCTGCGAAATGATACAAAGTTTACAATACCATACATATACCACATCATCATCATCATCATCATCATTGTCGTCATCATCATCATCATCGTTATGATAATCATTATTGTCATCATCTTCACTATCATTATCATCATTATTATCATCATTGTCATTATGATTGTCATCATCATTATCATCATAGTCATCATCATCATTATGAGAATCATTACTGTCATCATCTTCATTATCATCATCATCGTTATGATCATCATTATTGTCATCATCGTCATTATTATCATCATCATCATCATTATTATCATAATCATCATTATTGTCATCATCATTATTACCTTTCGGAGCATGGAGTCACCACATGATGGTGGTCCCCCCTTGATGAAGCACAACATCTTACAGCAGTGGTTTCTGTAGCAATTAATTCACATGATAAGGTTACCGGCCTCCACCCACAACCTCATTATGGTTTTCTTTTATGACATGCTTGGGGGAACAGTGGTCATATTATTTCTTCATCTGTTCAAAGAACTCCAACAACTACACAGGAGCCCCGTGTGTCTTTGAGTCTCTATTTATTTATTTTACCCCAGCAATTCCAGAACAAACCTTTTGATAGCATTACAAGGCAGTCGTCATGTTCTTCTTCTTGGAACCTTAGCCCCTGATTGACAAAGCAGTCAGTGGCCATCACGCCTAGTGGCGTCTTGTAGGGCAGCAACAAACTGTCCCCATTCTGCTCGGTTGGTGGCCATCCTTCATGCCGTGCTCCAACTCTGGTTCATGCTTTGCATCTCAAGTCTCCACTGTTCTCCGCCAGGTTGTCTTTGGTCTGCCTCTCTTTCGCCGTCCTTCTGGTCCACAGCATAGCAGTTCTGGTGATGGTGTCAGGGTCTCTTCTGAGGACATGGCCAACCCAGTTCCAGCATCTGCCTGCAATGATGGTGTGCATGCCTTTTTTACTGCAGCATGTAAACAGTTCCTTGTTAGAGATGGTATTTGGCCAAAAAATTCAAAGAATTTTCCTTAGGCAGGTTGTGTGGACAGAGGATAATTTGGACATCTTCTTTTCTGTTACTCTCCAGCACTCCACACCATATAAAAGGACAGAAAGTATGCAACTCTCGTATAATCTCAGTACAGCTTAAACGCCAAATTAGCTGTCTCTTATGACATGCTTGAGAGAGCAGAAGTACTAGTCTTTGTTGCCTCAGAGATCCCTAGGAAGCATACAGGGCTCTTAAGTGGATGCAGTGGCAAAAACTGAAAGTATACAGGGCTCTTAAGTGCAACAGTGGCAAAAACCTAAAGTATACAGGGCTCTTAAGTGAATACAGGGCTCTTAAGTGGAACAGTGGCAAAAACCTAAAGTATATAGGGCTCTTAAGTGGATACAGGGCTCTTAAGTGGAACTGTGGCAAAAACCTAAAGTATACAGGATTCTTAAGTGGAACAGCGGCAAAAACCTAAAGTTATTATCTTAAACAGCAAACAATAAAGTCCATTTTGTGGTTGGAGAAGTTCTGGCATTGGGAAATATATGGAAATTTAAAAAAAAAAAAACCAAGTCCAACACCAAAATTAGAATATTTAACTCAAATGCAAAATTAGTCCTACTGTATGGCTCTGAACCACAGAGGACAACAAAAACTACAAGAAGTTACAGACATTTATAAAACAGCATTTCATGTGCTCTTGCAGAGTTGGTTTCAAGACCTGAAGGTCTTTTATATTTGGACGTGCGCCCTAATATAACCCACTAGGTTGAATGGGACGCCCCTCACCAATACGAGGCAACATTATATTTAAAAAATAAAGAGTTGGTTTCTATAGCAAACTATTTTGTATCATAGCATTGCCAGCATCAGGCAACTTCACATTAGTTGCTTAAAGTACAGAATGGCTAAGACAACAGTGGTTCTGTTTTTATGTTATCATGTCAGAGATGCTTCAAAACCAGACCGAGTTAGATAATCAGGGAGCAGAGGGTCTATTATTTCTTCTTATCATCAAACACCAGACAGGGTTAGACAATAGGGAGCAGGGGTAATGTTCACCCTTAGCCCCACCGATGTCCTATTGTAACTTTTCGTTTACTTTGTACTTGGAATTGGAGTTTACAAGTAAGGAAACATTTGTACGAAATACGAATAGCATAAATGATGTTCCTCCGGTGGTCACGACAGTAAATAATTATAATCACAACGTTACAAAATTAATAAATAAATATAATTAATTTGTTTGTAAGATAATGACATGTATTGACTTTAAAACATACAGAAATATTTAAAAATACCTGTTAGCTCCCTAAGGAGCATAGGCCTTCAACAAACGCATGCCAAATCCTCCTGTCAGATGCCTTTCGCGCGAGGTCTTTCCACGAATTCCTCTTCTTTTTCAGTTCTGTATCTAGTTATCTTGTCTGTGTGTGTGTGTGTGTTTTTTTTTTGGTTTACCTCTGACTCTCTTTAATAATTATAATCAAAGTGTGATTATATATATAAATATATGTATAAAACACCATGATTATAATTATTAAAGAGCATATATATAAAAAGGTAAAGGTATTCCCATAGCAGATACTGCCGTAGGAGAATGAAGTGTTAGAGACTTCACTATACTAGGTCCAGCATCAAGAGGTGGGGTGTGACTAGTTCCCTTCCTCGATACTTTTCCTTCCCTAACTCAAGAGCAAAGTCAGGTATCCATTTACAGCTGGGTAGACTGGAGCGCGATGATATCATGAATCGAACCTTAGCCACGAGAGACCAGCGCTGTAACAACTCTGTCGATCGGACGCTTATATATCCTAATTATCACGTCACTGTGTTAACAAGTCGCAATAAATAATTATTAAAAGTACAATAACGATCATAATCTTATGATACTGTACTTACTAATTTATGGTGTTGCGAAATATTTAGCTTTAGCGCTGTGCGAAATATTAGTTGTATATAACTAAACAATAAGTACGCGGCACAAACAAGTAGCCTATGCTGCAGCGACAGAAACGCATTAAATCTTGATTAAAAAGTCGATATGGATATCGTACGAATGTTTGCTTAAAGTCGTACGAATGTTTGCTTAAAGTCGATGTACAAAGTAAACGAAAAGTTACAATAGGACATCGGTGGGGCTAAGGGTGAACATTACCGGGAGCAGGTTTCTATTAATAATAATAATAATAATAATAGCCCCTTCAGTCATAACTGACTATGGGAATGCGCCCCTGAGGTGGCAGCCCTCAGCTGCTTATTTTCCTGGTGCTCCTTTCGACGTTTTCTCCTCACCTCTGCTTCTTGTGTGAGCCTCTCTTCGCCCAATCTGAGGTGGTGCCGTAAATAGCATCGCCACTTAGTGCGATCGGCAGCTTCATCCTCCCATGTTGCTGGATCCATGTCTAGTGCCCTCATATCTCTCTTGCACACATCTTTGAACCTCAGCTGTGGTCGCCCAACTGTTCTCTTGCCATCTGCTAATTGTCCGTAGAAGATATCTTTTGGGATGCGACCATCTTCCATGCGGCGAACATGGCCAAGCCAGCGAAGTCTGCGCTGTCTAAGCAGCGTATACATACTTTGAAGGCCAGCACGTGACAACACCTCAACATTTGTCACTTTATCTTTCCACGAGATGCCAAGGATGCGGCGTAGACACCGCAAATGGAAGGTATTGAGCCTTCTTTCTTGCTTAGCATAGGTCGTCCAGTACTCGCTGCCATATAGGAGTGTGCAGGTTTCTATTATTTCTTCATATCTCCAGAAACACCAGGAAAATACCGGGAGTCAGATAATCAGGGAGCTGTGGTTTTATTCTTTATATCCTTAGAGGCACCAGGCAACCACACAGGGTAATATAGCCAGGGAGTAGAGGTTCTATCCTTTCTTCATATCTTCACAGACACCAGGCAGGGTAAGACAATCAGGGAGTAGAGGTTCTATCCTTTCTTCATATCTTCACAGACACCAGGCAGGGTAAGACAATCAGGGAGTAGAGGTTCTATCCTTTCTTCATATCTTCACAGGGACCCAAAGATGCAGCAATAGTGAATGCAGTCAGCGACCCATAGCTTGACTGCTTGCATCAGAGTCAGCGAACCAGAGCTGACTAAGACCGTACTCCACCTCCACATGGTGGTCCTGGAAACAGTCTGCAGCAGTGCAGTCTGGCTGAGCGAGTACGGATCGCAATGGGAAGGCAAACCCGGTCCCTAAAAAATGCTGTGCTGAAGTCGGATGTGTCGACCAAAAGGTGCAGATATCGCAGCTACGGCGTAAACAGACACAACGCAACCACCGTCCTTTTCAGGGCGAACGAGGAAGAAGGAAGAAGAAGAAGATATCTTCACAGACACCAGGCAGGGTAAGACATTCAGGGAGTAGAGGTTCTATTCTTTCTTCATATCTTCACAGACACCAGGCAGGGTAAGACATTCAGGGAGTAGAGGTTCTATTCTTTCTTCATATCTTCACAGACACCAGGCAGGATAAGACAATCAGGGAGTAGAGGTTCTATCCTTTCTTCATATTTTCACAGACACCAGGCAGGCTAAAACAGTCAGGGAGTGGGGGGGGGGGGGGGGTCTATTCTCTCTTCATATTCTCAGAGACACCAGGCAACCAGACAAGGTAATATAGCCAGGGAGCAGTAGTTATATTTGTTCTTCATATTCTCAGACACCCTAGGACACCACATGAGGTAAGGCCCATTTTTAAGTATTAAGATCAACTATGATAAATTTATTAATAGTGACAACATCTTACCCCTGCAGCTTGATCCGTCTCCAACAGGCTTATCAGTACATAGACTGTCAATGATGGTCCTGACCCTGTGCCAGACTAAGAGAAGAACATTTTAAGATCAGTCAGTGCCACACATGCCAACTAGTACAGGTTACCCATATTCTGTACAGGTTTCTTTTGGTTTTCAGATTTGTACAGCTTGCGTGATGCAGTATTAAATAAACTCAGACACTTGTTTGGATTTTAAAACAATTGAAGACTTAGATAAAAAGCCAAAGGGTGCATTTCTCAATTATAATGCAGCCCACAGAGGTTTAAAAATATTTTTACACGAATTAAAACGCTTTTGATAATATTTTTTTTCAGTCTTTGTATGGTTTTTTCCTATCCTTGTATGGTTTTTTTATATTTTTTTGTACAAGTTTATTATCTCTGTGGGTTGGCATAAATGCAGTGCAGTGCCCACAATACAATGTGTCATTTCATAAGACAAGGCAGTTCAAGCTATAGGGTGATTAATAAATTTGGCTCTATTTTCACATTTTTTTTCTCTTCATGCTTATCTAAATAATTTATATGAAACAAACTTCAAAATAAAGAGAATTCACTGCTGTGCCCATTAACATGCAGCTCAATATGAGATCTGTCAAACAAGGCTGCGTCCTAGTTCTGACCCTCTTTCGGATCTTATTTGCCTTGCTCTTGAAACATGCATTCAGAGATGCAACTGAAGGAATATGCTTCCACACTAGGTCTGATGGCCAATTGTGTAAATTCGCAAAGCTAAAGGCAGAAACAAAAATCAGAGGAGTCACTATGTGAGACTTGTTCACCAGTGATGCTGTGATCATTGCTCAAGGTCGGCGGGGACTCCAGGGCTTGATGGGTTGCTTCTCCTGGGTGTGCAGGGACTTTGGCCTCACAATAAGTCTGGAGAAGACAGATGTACTGGATAGGGATGTGGATGCTTATATATGGCAGCGAGACATGGAAAGCCTATGCTGAGCAAGAAAGAATGCTCAGTACCTTCCACTGACGGTGTCTACAACACATCCTTGGTATGTCGTGGAAGGACAACGTGACAAATGTCGAGGTGCTGTCACAAGCTGGCATTTAAAGCATGTATACAATGCTTAGACAGCGCAGTCTGTGCTGGCTTGGCCATGTCCACCGCACGGAGAATGGTTAATTCCCTAAAGATATTTCTATGGTCAACTGGCAGATGACAAAAAAACAGCCAGGTGACAACAGCTGAAGTTCAAAGATGTGTGCAGGAGAGACATGAGGGCACTGGATGTGGGTCGAGCGGCCTGGGAGGATGGGACTGCCTATTGCGCTGGGTGGCAATGCTCCCTGAGGCGCCACCTCAGATTGCACAAAAGAAGGCTCTCGCAGCAAGTTGAAGAGAGAGGAACATGCCGACAGGAACAACAGGTAAGAGTCAGCTGGGGGCTATCACCTTAGGGGCGCATTCCCATAGTCAGTGATGCCTGAAGGGGCTACTTCTACTACTACTACTACTACTACTACTACAATGTGAGATCAGGACTGCTCAACATATGACCTCGTAGCAGGCAGCAATTTTTGCTGTCTCTTGTAACATCAGTTTATTAGTCATGTTAGATTTTATTTTATTTTCTCTTGTTTCTGGAGATACAAAATAATATTTATTGGTCAGATGTCAAATAACTGTCATGGCAAAGGTAGGTGGAAAGCTATCTCAGCCTGATGCAAGTATAACTTCTGAAGAGGCAAAGAGTTTTATCAGAAGCAGATACAGGAACAAATGGGAAGCAGAACATCCAGGCCACACAAAAAATGATGCATATTACCAGCTCAACAGAAGAGAACAAGTGATAATCTTCAGACTTTGCACGGGCCACATGTGAGGAGTTACTGTAATTTTTATTTTCTACTGGCCCCATTTTTCTTTCCCATGAAATTATTTGTGTTCATTTATGAAGAGGTACTAGGGTTTTATTTTCAATTCGCCCCAGTCTTCTTTTCTCTGTAATTAATTGCGTGCAGTTATTTCATTAGGCGTTTGAGTCAGAATTATTAGGCTGGGTTAAATTTTCAGACGTTAGGAACACCTACCCGGGTTAATTTTAGGGATGGGGGGAGAAACGACCCAGTTACACTGAACCAATCAATTTTATTCTGGTAACTAAAATGGTCAGTAGTATTATCTAACATTTCGGGATAAGTAGCGCGAGAGCAAAATATACACTGAGTCATCGGGTTGTTTACGATATCATTGGCCGAGGTCAGATTTAATTTATGGACAGTAATATAATTGGTCAAGGGTAGGCCGTAAGCGACGCGACACGATGACTCATAGCGTGGGTTATTGCATCAGTATTTCAATTATAAATAACAGCGTCTTAGTCTTTAGAGCTCTCTCTGTCTCAAGAAATTCAGCCGTGACGAAAAGCGCCAGTATACATTATACATATCGTCTGCTCTACATGAGAAATTCGATAATTGGGTATGTTCATAATTTATTAGCGTCGTAGTTGTTCGTTTTATATAAGATCTTAGCATGTTAGAGTAAGTTTTTCTTCTGGGAGTTAATTTTATTTTTTTTAAACAGAAGTGCCATCAATTGCTTACTTATGCTAAACGATAGAGTGTAGTGTAAGTAGTGTCTATGATTTTCTTGGAAATAAGCTAGTAGTAACTAGGAGTGTGTAGCGGCTTTTGTGATATTAACTGTGTGAGGATAAACGCTAAGATAAATGGGTGCCCTGTAATATGTAATATGAGGACTGTGTAAATCGCATTTTGATTATGATAATTTGTAGTGTATATACGCGAGCGTAAGTTGTGTATTTGATATAGTTGTGCTATTTTTGGTAATGTAGATAGAAGACAAGGGGTGAAAGGGATGTAATTAATATTACTGAGATGGTGTAATAACAGGGTGGTTAAATATTGTGTTAATTGATACCTTCCCGGGTCAATCCTTAAGAAAGTGGGGCCGGGGAACTTATACCGGGGATTTTCTTTTGCTTACGGTGAAGGCAATGTTGTGACGCTTAAGGCAAGCCTAGCACCAAAGATTCAGGTCAGCCCCGTGTCGGGGGTTTTCCTAACAGTCAGATAGTAAGTTGGGGCGGGAAGGAGATTGTAAATTAGTTTGACCCTTGGGCAGGAATATTTGTTTATCGCGTGTGTGTAGCTTGCATAGGGGAGAGGTATTAATTTAGGGTGTTTATGTGTTAGAGATGAGAATATTTTTGACTTATTGTATAGAGGTTGTTAATTTGTTTCGTTTACAGCATTGTCACGGCATCTAGTGGATGGTGGAAACGGCTCTAACACATACCACGGTATTTTGCCTTCGCAGGAGTAGAAGGTTCGAGACATCGCCAGAGGTGAAGAGAACTGGTGACGCGGTAGTACCGGCTCCCAGTACGTCTGCACCAGTGAAAACAAGAAGTTCTCATGCAGTGAGACACATACTTCAGCAGGAACGGGTTTTCTTAAAATCCGGAGCTCTTAGCTCGTTACAGCACACCAAATAGGCGCATGGCCTGGTGTTGGTTTTTAATACAGCCATAATAAAGCCGTTTGTCCTAAACCCAAAGAGGTTAATGGGGCAGTGGAAAGAGGTTTCATCAGCAGCGAAGCTTCTACATCCCGAGTCAAGTACATCGTTATTGATACCAAAGTCATCAGCAGTAGTAGTCAGGAAAGGAGAAAGGGACATCATTCCTTTCCGAAGGCTAATGAGAGGAGGGGCGTGAAGGAGACGCCACTCAGCAGAAGACGGTAGTGTCAGAGAGACACTGAGCAGAAGCAAAGGAGAGAGAGAAGTTAGAGAGTCAGATAGAAAGACTTAGAGGACAGCCTCCTAGTTAGCACTGAAAAGTCAGGTAGTGGATCAGTGCTTGTGGTACTGTTGTTAGCTGTGTAGGACATCCTAGAGTGCAGTCCAGATTTGTGTAGACATTTAGTTATACGTCTGCAGCAGGACAGAGTGTTAGATTTAAATAATAATAGGATAGTGAGGAGAGGCAGCTCTTAAGTTGAGACCCCCACCAAGTATAATTCTTAGTTTTAGATTTGTTTGGGAGGGGTGACCGAGAGCGTGGTGAGTAATTTAGATTTGTGTCTTTTCCCACTTAATTTTGTTGTTTTTTCCCCCAGGTTTGTGCGACCTCGCACATTATTTATTTTGCTGTGTTATTGATTTTGTTGTTTAATAAACTATAAAATGTACACTGGATCAGTTTCTCTATAACTACACTGTACTTATATGCTTGTCTGTATAGTGGTGTCTGTGGACTTTAGTGAAACCTTATCTCCTTTATGGTAGTCAGAGGTGGTGAGACAGTAGTTAGTAATTAAGTCACAAGTGACGAGGGAGAGTCAATCTAGGTTCTCACCCTCGAAGCTATAAGTCTCATCTTTTCACATTCACTGTCATTTTTCATACAAAATCTATCTTCTCAGACTTCATACTAGTGTCTAGACTATATACTCAGACAAACTCTAAACTTAAATCCACTTCGTGACACCACAACAGACTGAGATACCACCTATTCAACTAGCTAAAGATAGGAACTACCAATGAGTGTGACTGTCTTCTTCTTTGATCCTTAGCCGCTGACCGTCAAAGCAGTCAGTGGCCATCACGCCTAGTGGCGTCTTGTAGGGCAACAACAAATTGATTCCATTTTGCTCGGTCGGTAGCCATCCTTCATACAGTACCCCAACTCTGGTTCATTCTTTGCATCTCAGCCTCCACAGTCCTCCGCCAGGTTGTTTTTGGTCGGCCTCTCTTTCGTTTTCCTTCAGGGGTCCAAAGCATAGCTGTTCTTGTGATGGCATTGGGTTTACCCGTCTCATTCATTGTCCTGACATTCCAAAATCCAATTCTTGTACCGTGTTTTGCGGTCAGGACGTCCGTTCTCATGTCAGTGGCTTCCTTTCGGCTTTCACCACTGACAGTCATACGAGCCTTAGACTCCGGATGTCCGTCCCGCAGCAAAGTTTGTTTATTCGTTGTTGTTTCCGTAACTTCAATTTTTTTTTACATAGGCAGGGGTGTCAGCCCTATGCTAAAACCCCCAACCTGGAGGACCAGTATGACTGTGGCACCGATAAAATGACTGCTGAACATTCGCTTCAAAGATGTCCAACATATGAGGAACAGAGAAAGCACATGTGGCCATCACCAGGACCATTCCTGAAAAAGCTCTATGGAGATAGAAATAGCCTCAAGCTGACCACTGCACTTTTTTAACATATTCAAGTTGACGTCTGAGAGTGTACGAAGAAGAAGAAATAACTTATTGCTTCTTGTTCTGACATGTGTTTTATGCATACAGAATAAATAACATGTTGATAACATAACTAGGCAGCCCTTGTTTGAGAATCCCCAGGGTAAGAGAGGTAGAGGAAGACCACAGAACACATGGAGAAGAGAACTGGAGACAGACATGAAGGGGGTGAAGAAGACATGAAAATACGAGCAGATGGCATGGGGCAAGAAAACTTGGCATACATTTGTTGAAGGCCTATGCTCCACAGGGGCCGCAGTAGTGCAGTGATTAATGCACTGGCTTCCTAGATAAGTGGTCCATGGTTCGATCCCCAGTTGAGGTGGGATTTATTAGACAACAAACGGCTCCGGGGTCGATCCAGCCTCATGAATTGGGTACCTGAGCAACTCTGGGAAGGTTAAGGCGGCCGGTGTGATGCTGACCACATCACCCCTAGTGTGCCAATGGTCAAGAAAATATGAGCCTAACAATTCACACTCCATGAAGATTAAAAAGACTTTAGGTTTTCAAAGCTTTTCAAAAAGAAGTTGAAGACCTGCCCAAGAAATAATATTATACAGACCAAACTATCATCTTCAGTCCACAGCATTCCCTGAAACTATTGATTCTACATCTGCTTACCTGCATTTCCCTGTGAAAGACTTGCCCAGTCTCTATAAAAGCTCCAGAACTTTCCTGCTTTTCCCTAAGAAACTTTGCACCTGATGACAATATTGTTGGATCTACGGTGATCAACTCAGCAGCCTTTGAAAAACTCTTTAACACAAAAGCTGTTAACCTGATAGGGACGGAAAAAAGTATACACAAATATATATTCATCCCAGAACACATATTAACTCTTAAAGGGCAAAAGGCCAGTATTTGGGGCTTATTTTCCAGGGTGCTTATGAAGTGAGGCCAGTTTTTGGGGCTGGTATTTTTTAATTAAATCTTTGCTTTTTTTTGTCCCCACTTACAATTTTTATTAATGCCTCATTCAATTTCATTCACAGCTATGTTTAACAGTACAGTATTTCTAAAAACTTGGAAAGAACCAACCCTTAAATTGTAACACTTGAAAACTCAGAGCAACAAAACAAAATTCCTTGCGTTTAAACATAGGAAAGCCACTCTACCCCAAAACAGTTGAAGGATGAGCGGCCGGTATTCAGGGCCACTAACAAGCACCTATATTCTATGACATCTAAGAAGGATTTAAACAGTCTAAATATCAACGATTTATCTTTTTCACCTTTTAACTCCCAAAGGAGCATAGGCCTTCAACAAACTTATGCCAAGTCTTCCTGTCCCGTGCCATCAGCTCAAGATGTCTCCACGACTTCTTCATCCCTTTCACATCTATCTCCAGTTCTCTTTTCCTTGTGTTCTTTGGCCTTCCTCTACCCCTCTTACCCTGGTAATGCTATAAACAGGTGTTCTCAATGTGTGTTATATCCATCTCCAGCATGTTCTCACCTCTTGTTCCACTGGCACTTGTCTGGTTCATGTCACCAGTTCCACACTAGTCATCTTGTCATACCATTTCAATCCTTCTATTCTACACAAGTACCCATTTATGAATGTCTGCAACTTTTTTGTTGTCGTCAGTGATGGAGATGGATAAAATGAAGGAAGGAAAAAGAAAAGAAACATAAATTAGGAAAACAATAAGGCTTTAAATGCCTAAAAGGTAAGCATAGCAAGCACTGTGTGGGGCTTAGGGACTGAAATGAGGGTCAAGTTTCATCACAACCAGCTGTCACCCTGGTCACATTCTATGAACAGACCACAACAATAGAGAGCCAAAAATATCTTACCAAACACTTCCCCTGGCATTCTCAGCACCTTCATGAAAAGAGAAGGATTGTTTCTCCCCCCAGGCACTGTATGATCCATCACGGTGTCTGTACATATCCACCTGCCTCTGGTAACCTTGTAGAAGATAGTCAAAAGTCACACACAGAAACTGTGCATGGGGTAGGCAACCTCATCAAGCCAAACAAAATGTTACAGAAACTAATACTGCTGCAGGAGGGCATGGCTGCTTTGGTGCAGGCTTCCTGCAAGGGGTCCTGGCTTCTTGCAAGGGGTCCTAGCTCCCTGCAAGGGGTCCAGGCTTCCTGCAAGGGGTCCTGGCTCCCTGCAAGGAGTCCAGGCTCCCTGCAAGGGGTCCAGGCTTCCTGCAAAGGGTCCTGCTGCAATTTTTGCTCCATGCTCCAAATGAAGTAAAAATGAAAATGAACGAATATACAAAAACCACCATAAGACCATCTGAGCTTTTTATAGGCACGGTTTTACTGCAATAAAGTCAACAGCAGTGGTAGTCGATTACTCTAAAGGTGCCAAAAATAAAAAAAAGACAACAATAAACATCACAAACAGAATAGTAAGCAACAGTGACAAAGATTCTGAAATATAAAAAAGTGGAAGGCCAGACAGAGATTAGGGAGTTTTGAGTTCATTTGGAATAATCTATGAAGAGTAAAGGTGAGCATATTCACTAAATACTCATTATGAACATATCACTTCCCAGTTGTAAATACAACTGTTAATGGTCAATACTAAAACTTGAGGACATGAACTTCTTAAATAATGAAGGGGGAGTAACTACTGTGAAGTGCTATTTTTAGAATTAATTGCATTAAAAAAATGCACAGGCTTAACATGCAGCAATAGTAGTTATGCATAATAAAGCATTTGATGGCACAGAGCTATTGGTTGCTATGGACATTTTTTATTTTAATGCTGTATATCAATTCATTATGGCTGTATTACTTATTTTTTTATTAGTATGAGCACCCAATTTGAACTGGAAGCTGACTATTGTACTATGAACGTTTTATCAAAATAGATTTTTTTGATAACTTTAGTAGAAAGTCGAAACAAAAAGATGAGAAAGAAGAACCACTATGAAAAAAATGAAACAAATCTGGAGGAGGATAAAGACTGAAGAAAAAAATATTGAAACAAAAAAAAATACTAAATACAGTAAAAGTCAAATAAAGACCACATGAGAATCCAGACTTTTTGAAAACAAACTTTTTAAAATTTCCGGGCTTTTGTAAGTGTTCCATCTACAAGCAGTGCTGTAGATGTAACAGAAGTCGCGGAAATTAATGAATAAATACTCATTTTGATAAATGAAGCATTCTGTATTTGTTAATGAATAAACCAACAAAATGTGCCTGTTCATCTCTTCTTTATTCTTCCTTAAATTTGAAATTTAAAAGTACTGCCCAAGAATCAGGAAAATCCAGAATGACCAAAGCCCTGAGCAGTTCGTATTAAAAGTATTGCCCGAGAATTTGGAAAATCTGGACTGACCAAAGCCCAGAGCAGTCTGGATTTTCAGACTTTTACTGTAACATAATGAAGCTACATTAGAACAAAAAAAAAACAACATTCATAATATGACTTTCACCAACCTGTCTTCATATTGGTTATCATATCTTTCTCCATGTCTGAATACCCAAGCTGACCTGTTGCCCGTATGTACGTGAGGCCATAGATATTTGGGACTGTAGTAATCATGTTCTGTTCCCCGCATCCGAAGGGCATGCTCACAAGATGTTGGAGGTTGGACAGTGACTGACCTAGTATATCACCTGGCCAAACAAGGAAACAACAAAAACGGTCATGACACTGTACTGCAGGTACTTATTATTCTTATATTTTCTAACAGCATCGAGTTTGAAAACAGGTCAATAGATTCAAATACCAGAGTACATTAATAACAACAGATGGAAGATGCATCTCAGAAGTGAAGAGCAGAATAGCTCAGGTAAAAACAGCATTCTATAAAATGAAGAGTATTTTATGCAACAATTCTTTGTCAATGGAAGTAAGAAAGAGAATTCTTCAGTGTTATATAAAACCAATCCTGACATATGGGAGTGAGTCATGGACAATTAGTAAACTAGCAGGGAAGGCACTAGAGGCAACAGAGATGTGGTTTTACAGAAGAATGTTAAAAATACCATGGACAGCCAAAAAGAGTAATGAGGATGTCCAGAAAAAGGCCAATGCACAAAGGAAACTTATTTCACAAGTTAGAAAGAAGCAATCTACTTTTTTTGGGCATGTTATGAGAATAGGAAAGCTGGAATATATCGTAACAACAGGTAGGACTGAAGGAAAAAGAGATAGGGGAAGACAAAGAGAGCAAATACTGGACAGTTTGACATTGTGGCATGGAAAGACGTCAACAGCAAAACTGATAAATTGTACTAGAGACAGGAAGTTGTGGAGAGACAGGATCTCCCATATCACTAGGCATGGTACTTGAAGAAGAAGATTGTGGGGAGAAGCAGTTTAAGTCCTTCTACCCATTGAGCCATATAGAGCACTACAATATCAATTATTATCCAGCCAAGGGCTGCCTTGTACGTTTATTTTGTTAGTCAGGTTTCCTCATGTATGTGCTGCACATGATATAAAACAAATGTATTGTCTGCCAGCAGTACTTAAAAAAGGTCAAGGTAGTCCCATATCAGATACTGCAGTAGAGAAGTGAAGTGTTAGAGACTTCACAAAATTAGGCCCAGCTTTTTTATGAGGTGGGAGTGACCAAACGCCTTCCTCGCTGCCTTTTGCCTTCCCTATCTCAATAGCAGAGTCAGGTACCCATTTACAGCTGGGTAGACTGGATACGTGATGATACCAGGTTTCAAGCCTGGAACCTGGTAACTTGGCCGCAAGAAGCAAGAGTTCTAATGGCTTAGCCCATAGCATGCTCTTGTAAGACTTACAACACTTAAAAATAATCTTCAACGAAACTTACAAGAATTTGATATATACTGAGATATATTTTCTCATAAATATATATGTGTACTGACTATTTTACCGCTTGATTGATGATCTCACAAATTTACAGATGACAGACAGGATAAACTGGAGAACTTGTTCTGTGCAGGACATGATGATTCCAAAGGAAAGCCCAAAACCAGAGCACAATATTTTAGTCCAGTATATTGGAAGAGCACCCTTGATCATCATCATCATCAGTTGCCATCTCCACAATGAAGGTTGGCTGTAAAGGATCTCCAACGCCTTCTGTCTCTTGTCTTGGTGGTGCACTCTGATAGGCTCTTCCCTGTCCATCTCTTGATGTTATCTTCCCACTTATAGCACTGTCTTCCCCTTGCACGTTTGCCTTCACCTCTCCCTTCTATTATGGTATTCTGCAAGGTGTTATGCCTTTTTATGTGGCCAAAGTACTTTAGCTGCCGAACTTTGATCTCCCTCATTAGTTCTCTTTTCATACCTAGATTTTCTAGGACCTCCTTATTTGTTTTCTTCTCTTTCCATGAGATATGCCCCATTCTTCTATATATCCACATATTAAGAGCCTCAATTCTTTCCTCCAAATGCTTATACATTGTCCATGTTTCTGCCCCATACCAAATGCACCCTTAGTAGTTCCTGAAACAGGTAGTCTCATAGCAGATACTACCACTGGGGATTGAAGTGTTAGAGACCACCAAACTAGGTCCTGCATCGAGAGGTGGAGTGACAAGTACACTTCCTCACTGCCTTCTCCTTCTCTAACTCAAAGTCAGGTACCCTTTTACAGCTGAGTAGACTGGAGTGTGTCAGTTCCATGATTCAAACCTGGCACCCTTGCCGCAAGCAACCAGCGCTCTAGCCACTCTGTCAATCTAGTAGTTCCTAGTGAAGACAATAAGAAAGAATAATTTACTGCACCCTCAGGTGCATCATATCATGTGACTAATATGAGGCTGTGCATGCGGCTGACAACCTCATCATGTAAAACATGTTGCCATAGAAACTACTGTAGCAAGAGCATGTGACTGCTTGTGCAGACTTCCCGCAAGGGGACCAGCTGCAGTGACAGTTCCACGCTCCATAAGGAGAGCAAAGAAAAATGATGATGATATTTGGAAAGCTCCGAAGGATGGCACAGACCGCAGAGTTTGCCACCTCCATTCCACCATCTAGTTTGAAACCAGACATGAGGATCCATTAACTCTTTAAGCCCCAAGAGCCACTATAATGGCTCAGGGTTTAGACCTATTTGACCCAGGAGCCATTTAATTGGCTTCTGATTTTTTGCTCCTGTCTAGAGCTCTGTTCCAATGTTAACAACCCAAAACGTCATTTCCAACAGGAAGTACTTTCATTTTAAATAACTCGTATTTATGCATATGAACATTAAAAAATATTTTTTTTTTCCAAACAACAACAATAAAAAAGGACTGTGGTGGCCGTTTTTGTTTGGGCCAAACCCTGCTTTTTGCTTGGGACTTAAAGAGTTAAATGCTTGCTAAGCCAGAATTGAATACTGGAGAAAGACAATGGAGCTCATGACTCCAACTCAAACAGTTTCAGAATGGCAGACAAGGCACAGAAAAAGCCTAGATCTACATCGTGGATAATGCTAGGGATTCTTTAACTTCGCAATAGCTGTGATAAAGCGTCAAGCTCAGCAGCCCTAGCTAAACAACAACAACATTAACTGACTGTTTTAATACATCACATGTAGAAAAAAAAAGAACTGGCATTCATTCTGGTGTTCTCACAAAACTTAAAAAGTACCTGGGACAGAAAGAGTGAGGTGTATTACTGTTGTAAGCATCTTACTAATCTCATTCAGGATTTCAAAAATAGTGTGATCTTAAATGCTGTCATAATGGGAAGACATACAGACCTAACCTCTGAAAGCAAAAGCCCAGCTCCTGGTCCTTTTGTGGTCGTGTGAGATCCTACTTTTCCAACTGATTCCAGTAAACCACCCCCATTCTCATTACACCCTCCTACCAAATTTCTTCTCCCAGCAAACCGAAATGAAAATAACTGCTAAAATCAGATATGCCAAAATAAAAGGCACAGATATTGCAGTTCAGATGTTTTTGTTATTTAGCTAGGGCTGCTGAGCTTCTTGCTCTTTTGAAGCCAATACCAAGTTCAAGACTCCTTGGTATTATCTACACTGTAGATCTTGGCTTTTCTGCCATTCCAAAATATGTTGAGCTGAAGTCATAAGCTCAAGTTTCTCCAGCTTTTGGGTTGCATGTAAAGGATCATGGATAAGCACATCTGGTCCCAAGCTAGGAGGAAGAGCATGGAATACTGTGCATTCCCTGCCATCCAAGGAAGCTCTTCAAATATGTAGAGCTAAAATACTGCACTCTCGTTCTGGGCTCTCCCAAGGAATTGTCCCATACTACACAGAGCCACTTTTCAGCTTCCCATGCTATCATGGGTCCAAAGTGAGGTCCACATGTGGGGATAGCAGGAAATGAACTTGCAGACAAAGAAGCCAAAGGGGGAAGAACTAGCTATAACAAAATTGAAGTAGGCTTAGGGAAGTTTAAAATTAAGAGCTTAATTGCTCAAGCAATAACTAAAGAGTGGATAACAGCATGGGACCAAAGTAAAAAACACATATAAAATCCTAAAAAAACCAAGCAAAAAATGTCAAATACAAGATGAACTAAAAATACCAATTAATAAAAAATTGCTGAGGCTCAAGCTTGGAACTGGATATTTCATGATTGAGGAACCCACATGTGAAAAGTGTCAAGAACCAAACACAATTAGACACTTTCTGGTGGACTGCAAAAAATATGACCAGCAGAGGCAAAACATTAAGACATACTGTAGTAACCACAAGGTAGAAATGAGTGTAGAAAATCTCATAGGCACAAAGACTCCTTCAGAAGTGCAAAAGTTAATAAAACACTATATTACAAAAACTAAAGCTAACATATAAAAAATAAATAAGGATCCGAGCCAGTAGTCCACACTGGTGAAAGACTCCCCCCAGATACATACAGATTAACCAAATAAACCGTCCTGTGAAAATTAAAAACATACCAGCTTAGAAAATATCATATTTTGGATAAAAAAGCCATTTTGAACTATAACTGCAAAATGAAAAATACCTACTAGAGATAATATAGTATAAAATAAATACAAACAAAAACATATTACAATAAAGGAAACACGTCCTGATATAACCAACAGCTCCACGTACATGGTAGATGGTTGAAAGGGGCATGCTACAAAGAAAAGTAGCAAACACATTAATAAAAAAAAAAGGTCCTCCTTCATGCAGCCAACCAAGTAAAGTCTAGAGTTACACTGGGGGCTCAAGTGACTCCCCCAAGCTTACTATGCAATGCTAGGTTGTCAACAAGTTTCACCACAGGGGGAATCCATGTAAGTGTGTGGATGATTTCAAGGGTCAATGAGGGTGTAATTAGCCTCACAGGCAGAGGTTCACTTCCACATCTGTATATTATCGCATTGTGCTTATCTGGTGGTCATACAAGGATGACTCCAGATATGCCTCCATGCATGTGGTTCAGCTGTAAACTAGGACTCATGAATTAATGACACTCAACAAATGTCCATCCACCTTCCTTTCAAGAGACCCATAGTCTTCTCTTGTCTACTTCTACTGATGAAGGTCTGTCATCATAATCATTACCCTTCGGCTCCTCTACAAGAATAGGCCTTCAACTAATTCATGTTTCCCATCCTGTGCCATCTGCATGGTGCCTTTCAATGTCTTATTTTTCCCTTTGAGTTATGTCTCCAGTTCTCATCTCCATGTTTTTTTTCTTCACTCTGCCTCTCTTACTCTGGGGAATCCAAATTAAGGACAACCTCATTATGCTATCAACAGGTTTCCTCAATGTGTGCCCTATCCATCACCAGCAATTTTTTTTTTCATCTCCTGTTGAACTGGCACTTGTCTGGTTCTTGTCATCAGTTCCATATTAGTGACCTTGTCATACCACTTAAATCCTTCTATTCTACAACAGCACCCATTTATAAAAACCTATAACTTCATGGTTGTCATTTTTGCTGAAGGCCTGTGATAATTGTTTATTACGCTGCATTTTGATGAGCTATTCAAGTCCTTTTATTTTCCGTCCCTCTATATGGTTGATGCATGGTGTTGTGCCCATTAACTCTTAGTATATGAGCGGCCTTTTAGAAAGGCCGATGATCGATCCCCGTTTTACGGCCGGCCTTTCTAAAAGGCAGAGACGGTTTCCATGTCAATAGCGAAAATGTATAGTTGAATGCATGTTTAAAACCACTGAACAATTTAGTTAAGTGCATGATATAGGGGTTTCATTTCTTCACATTTTGATATATAACACTTTATGTTATCTTTATAAATAAATTATTTATTGCAAAATCTGTAAAGGTAGTCATGAAATTAGCTCGTAAAAACGTGGTTTTTGATCTCGTATACTAAGAGTTAACATATACCTCTTTCCTTCATTCTGTCTCTTACAGCGACTTTAAGAACTGGGTATGAGGGTTCATCTACACAAGATGTCCAAACTAATTTATCATTTGTTTTTTCTTCACGTACATCATCCCTGGTGATGTTCCAACTATGTCCTTACCTTTATTCTCCCTTCATTACTTATCAGTTGCCTTTCTCAGATATCAGATTTATTTAGACATTGTTTCATAACAATCACAACAGTAACTCACCACTCCCCACCAATATTTATCTCATTTTATCTCCGCTGCCTTTTTCCCTATGCCCAAAACACACAAAATGCTGAGGGAAAAGCATTTACGTTAGCAAAATCCACTAACCTGTGATTTTGACCTCTACTCTTTTCGATCCAAAGACTATTTTGTCCTCAGGCCAGTTCAAAAAGAATGTCTCATGAGTGACCGTACCTGACTTCTGAAATATTGCTTTAGTTATTGCCCTTGATCTCATTTCTCCCTCGGGCTGTGAGGAGGAAAAAAAAAAAAACCAAAGTTACTCTATAAAAAAAGGTAGTCCAATAGTAGATACTGCCACAGGGGAGGTGTTCGAGACTTCACCATACTAGGTCCAGCATCAAAAGTGGAGTGACCAGTTCTCTTCCTCACTGCCTTTTCCTTTCCTAACTCAGACAGCAGTCAGGTACCCATTTACAGCTGAGTAGACTGGAGCGTGTCGCTACTGCAATTCAAACCCAGCACCTTTGCTGCGAGACACCAGCACACGTCTATATAAACAAGCTTAAAAAAAACATCAAACAGCTATCAAATGATGAATAAGTAATAAGACACTGTCTGGCCATTGTCCCTTCTTTGGGCAGATATACTTCTCACTGCCCATGAATACCACACTTTGAAGAAACACTGAAATGACTGATGAAAGCACTCGAAACACTAAAATGACTGATGACAGCACTCTGAGGAAACACTGAAATGACTGATGACAGCACTCTGAGGAAACACTGACATGATTGATGACAGCACTCTGAGGAAACACTGAAATGACTGACAACAGCACTCTGAGGAAACACTGAAATGACTGACAACAGCACTCTGAGGAAACACTGAAATGACTGATGACAGCACTCTGAGAAAACACTGAAATGACTGATGACAGCACTCTGAGAAAACACTGAAATGACTGATGATAGCACTCTGGGAAACACTGAAATGACTGATGACAGCACTCTGAGGAAACACTGAAATGACTGATGACATCACTCCCAGGAAACACTGAAATGACTGATGACAGCACTCTGAGGAAACACTGAAATGACTGATGACAACACTGTGAGGAAACACTGAAATGACTGATGACAGCACTCTGAGGAAACACTGAAATGACTGATGACAGCACTCTGAGGAAACACTGAAATGACTGATGACAGCACTCTAAGGAAACACTGAAATGACTGACAACAGCACTCTGAGGAAACACTGAAATGACTGATGACATCACTCTGAGGAAACACTGAAATGACTGATGACAGCCCTCTGAGGAAACACTGAAATGACTGATGACAGCACTCTAAGGAAACACTGAAATGACTTATGACATCACTCTAAGGAAACACTGAAATGACTGACAAACTCCTGAGATATGTAAACGCTAAGGGAAGCTAAAACAACTATGATATGCTTCAAAAGTTATTAGCTAGTCTCAAAGCAGAAATTGAATAGGGAAGTGAAGTGTTAAAGACCTCACCATACTAGGTCCAGCTTTTAATGAGGTGAGGTGAGCAGTTCCCTACCTCATTGCCTCTTTCTTCTCTAATTCAAGAGCAGAGAGCAGAGTCAGTTGCCCATTTACAGCCAGGCAGATAGGAGCACAACGCTAAAAGTTTTAGATCCTAGAACCCAGTAACTGTGTTGTGACAGGAAAGCGTAAAAAATAATCTTACTTCCTTAGTCATTCCTCTTCTACCCTGGGGTGTAGAGGTCTGCCAGGAGAGAGTGCCAAACTATCCTATCGGCTGTCTTCCTTATGGCCTGGTTTCAGTCTAGTCCTTGGTCCTTCAGAGATTGCCTAATGTTGTCCTCCCAGCAAAGTCTTGGTAGTACTCGAGGTTTGGATCCCTGGCTCTTGGTTTCCCATACTTCTCCCACTCTGCAGACTTGGCCAAACCATCGTAATTGGGACTGTTCTACTTGGGTCTGCAGGGGCTATGTTTTGAGGCCAAGATATATCTTCTGGATGCAGACCATGTCCCTTCTTGTTACTTCAACCACCTTCCTCAGATACCTCATTTATGAGGTTTGGATCTGGCTTTTGTGGGTTGTAGTAATGCAAAAATTATCACATCTTCAAAATCATTTCAAGGATGTGTATTACCAAGGCATATCTGGAGTCATCCTTATATGACCACCAGATAAGCACAATGCTATAGTATACAGATGTGGAATTGAATCTCTATCTGTGAGGTTAATTACACCCTCATTGACTCTTGAAATCATCCACATACTTCCAGGGATTCCCCCTGTGGTGAAACTTGTTGAGAACCCAGCATTGCACACTAAGCTTGGAGGAGTCACTTGAGCCCCAGATGTAACTCTGGCTTTTACCTGGTTGGCTGCATGCAGGAGGATCTCACTGTGGACCCATGATAGGCAGGGGGAGCTGAGAAGTGGCTCTGTGTAGGATGTGACAATTCCTTGGGAGAGCCCAGAACCAGAGCACAGTATTTTAGCTTTGCATATTTGGAGAGCCCCCTTGGATGGTGGGGAATGCACATTATGCCAATCACTTCTTCCTCCTAGCTTGGAACCAGATGTGATGATCCTTTAAATGCAAACCAAGCTGGATAAACTGGAGCTCATGACTTCAACTCAACATATTTTGGATTGGCAGAAAAGCCACAGGAAAAGCCTAGATCTACAGTGTAGATAACACCAAGGAGTCTTCAGCTTGTTATTGGCTGCTAAAAAGCGAGAAGCTCAGCAGTCCTAGTTAAACAACAACAACAACAACCAAGAAGAGATCAAGTGATAATTTTCAGACTAAGAACTGGCCATCGCAGACTCAAATATCACCTATATGACAAATTGAAAATCAGACAGACAGATATGTGTCCATGTGGGGAGGACAAACAGATATGTGTCCATGTGGGGAGGACAAACAGACAGATATGTGTCCATGTGGGGAGGACAAACAAACAGATATGTGTCCATGTGGGGAGGACAAACAGACAGATATGTGTCCATGTGGGGAGGACAAACAAACAGATGTGTGTCCACGTGGGGAGGACAAACAGACAGATATGTGTCCATGTGGGGAGGACAAACAAACAGACATGTGTCCATGTGGGGAGGACAAACAGACAGACATGTGTCCATGTGGGGAGGACAAACAAACAGACATGTGTCCATGTGGGGAGGACAAACAGATATGTGTCCATGTGGGGAGGACAAACAGATATGTGTCCATGTGGGGAGGACAAACAGATATGTGTCCATGTGGGGAGGACAAACAGATATGTGTCCATGTGGGGAGGACAAACAGATATGTGTCCATGTGGGGAGGACAAACAGATAGATATGTGTCCATGTGGGGAGGACAAACAGACAGATATGTGTCCATATGGGGAGGACAAACAAACAGATATGTCCATGTGGGGAGGACAAACAAACAGATATGTGTCCATGTGGGGAGGACAAACAGACAGATATGTGTCCATGTGGGGAGGACAAACAAACAGATATGTGTCCATGTGGGGAGGACAAACAGACAGATATGTGTCCATGTGGGGAGGACAAACAGACATGTGTCCATGTGGGGAAGACAAACAGACAGACATGTGTCCATGTGGGTTGAACACACAAACAGACATGTGTCCATGTGGGGAGGACAAACAAACAGATATGTGTCCATGTGGGGAGGACAAACAGATATGTGTCCATGTGGGGAGGACAAACAGATATGTGTCCATGTGGGGAGGACAAACAGATATGTGTCCATGTGGGGAGGACAAACAGATATGTGTCCATGTGGGGAGGACAGACAGACAGATATGTGTCCATGTGGGGAGGACAAACAGACAGATATGTGTCCACGTGGGGAGGACAGACAGATATGTGTCCATGTGGGGAGGACAAACAAACAGATATGTGTCCATGTGGGGAGGACAGACAGATATGTGTCCATGTGGGGAGGACAAACAAACAGACATGTGTCCATGTGGGGAGGACAAACAAACAGACATGTGTCCATGTGGGGAGGACAAACAAACAGACATGTGTCCATGTGGGGAGGACAAACAAACAGACATGTGTCCATGTGGGGAGGACAAACAAACAGACATGTGTCCATGTGGGGAGGACAAACAGACAGATGTGTCCATGTGGGGAGGACAAACAGAGAGACATGTGTCCATGTGGGGTGAACACACAAACAGACATGTGTCCATGTGGGGTGAACACACAAACAGACATGTGTCCATGTAGGGTGAACACACAAACAGACATGTGTCCATGTGGGGTGAACACACAAACAGACATGTGTCCATGTGGGGTGAACACACAAACAGACATGTGTCCATGTGGGGAGGACAAACAAACAGATATGTGTCCATGTGGGGAGGACAAACAAACAGACATGTGTCCATGTGGGGAGGACAAACAAACAGATGTGTCCATCTGGGGAGGACAAACAAACAGTAAAACATGTCCTCCAAGACTGTCGGCTCCATGGAAGCAGCAGCAGGGTGGCAGCGTGGCCTTCTCAAGCCCAGTTGAGGGAGAAACTGTTTGGTGATGACAGAAGCCTGAGATGGACTGCCAGCTTTATAACAGAGATATTTGAGAGCAACCACTCGTCACACATTTAAAAAAGCACTACTAACTACTCATAATGGAAGGCGAGACAATAAAATTATACAAACATCACGGCACGTGAAAACTGCCTGTAACAAAAGAAAACACCAAATTCTAATGTAAATTGTAACGACCAACAGCAATGAACTGAAAATGACAAAAGGCATTTGAATAGAACACAACACTGAAGATAAAATGACACTAAATACCCTAATTATAACCGACAATTAGGTTGAACATGGTAGATCATATGATGCTGTAATGCTCTCCTCTCACTTTCTTAAAGGAAAAAAAACCCCAAAAAATTAAAGAGCAAATGATGATGACGAAGAAGATTTCAAGGAAATCAACAGAATGAATTTTACTCATGGGGGAAGAAAAAAGTGAACTCTGCATCAAGAAGCAAGTACTCTAACCACTGTGCCACTCAACACTTATACATACACATGTAACAAATGATAATTCTTATTTTTCTGCATTGTTCAGTCATTATTACTCATAACAGAATATAATCCCACTATAAACAGATATGTTAGATCACTTTCCTCTTGCAGTTACCGTATTCCAGTTTCAACATCTGGTAGCACTGCGCTTTAGTCTACCCAGCTTAACTTTAAGCATTATTTAGGCATGCAACATTATAAAGGTAATATAACAGCATACATTTACAATTTCCAATCATATTCAAATTTAACCATGTTTAAAAAAAAAAAACATAAAAGAAAGTAATTAAAAAAAGAGGGAAATAAACAAACAAAATCCAAACCTTCTATACAGTAAATTAGACAATGATTTGAACCATAATCAGATTTAGGTGGCAAATAATAAGAACTCATGAAATATTTGAACAGTCTGCTATTGACTAACTTGGGACTTGGCGTGTTGTCAGGGCAACAGTCTGGTATTGAATAACTAGGGACTTGGCGTATTGTCAGGGCAACAGTCTGGTATTGAATAACTAGGGACTTGGTGTGCTGTCAGGGCAACAGTCTGGTATTGAATAACTAGGGACTTGGCGTGCTGTCAGGGTATGCAGAAGATTTTACCAGAGGTGAGCAGCTTTGAGTCCCATTGCAGATACTGCCATAGGGAGTGAATTGTTAAAGCCTTCACTTTACTACGTCCAGTTTTATGAGGTGGGGTAAACAATTACCTTCCACACAGTCTTTTTGCCTTAGCTAACCCAAGAGCACCAACGGGCTGATCACCCGTTTGCCAGTCACTTCGATTACGGAAACAACAGCAAATGGATTGATTTGCCGTTGCCCTAAAGACGCCAATAGGCGTGATGGGAAACAACACTCTCGACTGGGAAACAATTACCTTCACCAGCATCTTCTGCTTGACTTCATCCTTCATCCCATCATCAACATCCTCGGCAACGACATGTAACTCCATCAGCCCAAGTGTCGTGGCATTGATCTTAAACTCAACACTGGATGCTCTGTTGGCAGGCAACTAATGAATGGAATGATATTATTCACTACAAGCTTCTGACTTCTCATTCAAATAACCTAAAGATCTTTCACCAGATGCATGAATGCTTGTTTACGCAAGAATGTCTAATGGATGGCTTCTTAACTTGTAGTCCGAGGACACCTTGGGGATCCATGAACAAACTCTATAAGATCTGACTACTTACTTAGTCATTCCTTTTCTACCCTGGGGTGTAGAGGTTTACCAGAGAGAGTGCCATACTATCCTATCGGCTGTCTTCCTCCTGGCCTGGTTCCAATCTAGTCCTCGATCTTCCAGAGATTGTCTAGTGTTATCCTCCCAGCGGACTCTGGATCATCCTGGAGGTCTGGATCCCTGTTCTAGAGGATCATCATACATAACCTAAAAATTTAAACTTTATGTTTACTATGTGCATTTTCTTTCTAAGAAGGGGCCCAAAGCCTTCACCAGACAAGTTTGAGAAGCCCTGGTTTAATGCAGTTCATTGAGAATCTTATATTAGAAGTTTCTCTTTTCTCACCAGAATATTGTGTAGTTCTTTCACTAGATTCATGAATACTGGTCAAGAGTGAAAAATTCATAGTGGTTAAATGTCTATCATCACCCTCCTGGAGCCATCACTGCATCTGGCCTTGTAGGAAGCCTGCACTAAAGCTCGTGTATGCTCTTGAAGCAGTGGTTGCTGTAAGACCTTAAAATCTGTAGCAACTAGTCTTACATGATGAGGTTGCCAGCCTCATATTAATTGTCTCTTACTGGTGGAGTAGCAGTCCTATTCTTTCTTCATCTTCCCAGATACCTCTATGGAACTACAAGAAATTTAGTAGAATGTCACGCATGTTTGAAAATCATCATCATCAGCTGCCATCTCCACATCGAAGGTCGACTGCAATGGATCTCCAACATCTTCTGTTTCTTGCCTTGATGGTGCACTCTGATAAGATCTCTTGGTCTTATCTTCCCACTTATAGCACTGTCTTCCTCTTGTACGTTTGCCTTCAACTCTTCCTTCTATTATTGTCTTCTGCAAGGTGTTATGTCTCTTTATATGGCCAAAATATTTAAGCTGCCTAATTTTGATCTCCTTCATTAATTCTCTTTTCATTCCTAGGTTTTCTAGGACCCCTTTATTTGTTTTCTTCTCTTTCCTTGAGATGTGCCCCATTCTTCTTGTGACGTATAATAGAAATATAGCCTACAGTATCCGACAGTCTTTCGTGACCTCGTGGCGTTCTACAATTCGTTAACAAAGCCATGCATTGACAGCTTGCATTTACTCATTTTTAATCCATGCCTCTTTTCTTTGAGACGTAAACAAACGAAGTTGTTTACCAACTTCCGGGAACTGCCAGTCATAACAGGGAGCGAACCACATTTGTTTACCTGAGTTTCTCACGCGAGCTGATCTGTCAATCATCGGATATCAGACAGACAGCGCGTGAATAACACCGGACCTTCTGAAGTGAGTCGCTCAGGCAAAAATATTTTCCCCGAGAACCCTTTGATGTTCGTACATACAGGAGGAGTTAATGCTTTGATCTCCAGAAGCAGGCTAAATCTTGGAAGAAACCCGTTACACAGGTTAAGTCTCTGTTGTCGATTAGCAACGCTGACAGAGCGACCGTGGAAACCTTATATCTTGGGAATGGAGGTTTTTGATTTCTCTGCTATGCACAAGTGTGAAAGTTAGCATCCTCTGGAGAGCAGATAACCGGGATGGTTTATAAACTGTGTCTCCCTAAAACAGTTATCAGTTGTCGCTCAGAATTTTTCAGATAGTCTAAACACGTAGTCTAGAACCATTGTGGAAGGTGTGTTAATAGCCTTCATTTGGATTTTCTGGTAATATAAATTTGTGCTTAAGCGTGCTAAAGTTTACCATTATAATTCACTTAAAGTCTAGCTGTTAAAGACCAGTGGAAAATAATGCGTAGCTATTTGTTTACCAGTTGTTCAGTTTAATGATAATTTACCATCCGCTCTATCACACAAGAAGAGACGTTTTCGTTGACTAATTAATACACTAGGCGCGACTGATAAGTGACAGAATAGAATTCACGTTATATTTCATTTTGTGTAATTTTATATTAGTAGCATTTTTTTCATAATATTTCTCTATTCTTAAGCATGACCTGATCAAAGGGCGACCAGCTGTATATATTGGTCCTTTTCTTCATTTACTGATTGGTGAATGTTGTCTTCTTCTTGGCTTACACGTCCCCAAGTTCATTTGTGAACAGGATTGGCCAAAGAGACACATAAACATTTTAAATAGTAAAGTTAACTGGACTTACCAATAACCAGAAATATTCATTCAATTTTATCAGCCCACTGTGGCGTAACACAAATAACATTACTATCTGACTTTTGACAGTCGTATCAGCGGATTTATTCAGCAAGTTACGCTGTTTCAAAAATAGACACTCACCCCAGAGCCAGCCAATAGGATTTACCATCACCATCATAAATAACAGTGTTTTTTTAGCAACCAGATGTTTCCCTATATTGGAAGTATTCTCTACTGTTTACTGTGAACACAAGATCTCAGTTTTTCTTTATTAACTATTCGAGGTGACATTTGTCTATCCAGGAATCGACCACCAAATTAGGTGTCCCCCATATAAAATTTAATTATTAAAGGAGGGACTTTAATAAAAAATGTAATTATCAGAGGAGGGACTGGGGCCAATTTGAAAGATAAAATCACTGGAAATTATATATTCAGGAATTGTATGTCCAAGATATTTTTTCACCAAGAGTAGGTAAGGAAAGCAAGTGAGTGGCTACGTATGTCAGAGAGAGTGAATTTTCTTTGTTACAGGAAAATTGTATTATCTGCGTTCTGCTTAAATATTGTTTATTTTATTGGATAGCTTTAGTAGGAACTTTGTTCTTTTCTTTACTGTCTATGCTATAACATAGTGCTAACCTTTGACCTTTGGGGTTATTAACTTGTTGGGTTCTTTTTCTCAATAAGGGGAGGGCACATGTATTCTGTTAATTTTCTATGTATGTAATTCTGATTTTATTTGATCTTTCTTTAGATATTTGGTGTTGTCAAGTTTAATGATAATAAACAACAAAAGAACTTAACTTTGTGTGTTGGTCAGACCCATACCCAATTAACCATAGTTTTTCACGTTTGTGTGTCTTGTTGTTACATAATTGTGTGTGGGTGTAGTTAAACTTATATTTCTAGGTATAGGGAGGGGCAAGATTGTCTTGTACTAAAAGATAGTCATATAGATAGGCTTAGAGAAACTTCTCATTCCAGAGACAGATCTTCTTCTTAAACTATTCACTCATGAAATCTATTTATCACACCTTTATTTCTCAAGTACTTATTACCATCCAATCTACTAAGGCAGGACCATAAATATCTTTCAAACCTATCTAAAATTTATGACACTTCTATACATCCACATCTTGAGATCCTCAACTCTTTCTTCTAATTGCTTGTTCATTGTCCATGTTTCTAAACCATATAGTAACGAAGAATATATATATAAAACACTTGATGACTCTCAGTTTGAATTCGTGAGTTAGTTGTTTAGATGTCAGTTTAAAAATATTATGTCTGAAATCTCAAATTCTGAGAAAATTGGTTTTAACATTCTGCAATATTATAATGTCCTCGTCAAGTTTCAGAGGTCTCTGCTGAGACAAAGCAAGACTAGATACAGTTGCTAACTAAGGTGACTAATATGAGGCATTAAATAGGACTGTAAATAAATTAGTAAATAAATAAATAAAGGTAATTAACAGGTACTCGTTGGACATAAGGAATGACACTAGACAACAGAAACGAAAATATAAGTGAAAGGCTTACCGGGAATCGAACCTAGGACCAAACAAACGGCGCCATCGCCTTGCTGTGACAGTACATCGTGATAGGACGCTCAGCCAATTTTGCACCCCATTTATTTACTGTTCACAGGACTCAAGGTTTCCTCCATTATTTATTTATTTATTTAAACAGGGCTGGCAACCTCAACATATAAAAATTAATTGCCATAGAAACCACTACTGCAAAAGAATATGGAGGCTTTGGTGCAGGCTTTCAGCATGGAGGCAGCTGCAGCAGTCACCCCATGTTTCATTTGCATCAAAAATTAAAGTAATAATGATCCACTGATGTTTTAGAATAGGTCACCACGAGAAGTGTATTTTAAATGTATTTTTATTAAATTATTTTACAGGTGGTAATCTTCAGACTCTGCACTGGCCACAACAGATTGAGATACCATCTATTCAACAAGCTAAATACAGGAACTACCGATCAGTGTAACTGTGGCACTGATAAAATGACTGCTGAACATCTGCTTCAAAGTTGCCCCTTATATGCGGTACAGAGAAAGTGCATATGGCTGACACCAGTTCCTTTCGTGGAAAAGCTTTACGGGGATTCAAATAGCCTCAAACTGATACTGCTTTCTTTGAGAACATTCAAGTGGACGTCTGAGAGTGTACGAAGAAGATGAAGGAATGTATTTTTAAGATCAATCTGTACACAATAGCTATTTGATAGCATAATAATAATAATAATAGCCCCTTCAGTCATAACTGACTATGGGAATGCGCCCCTGAGGTGACAGCCCTCAGCTAATTATTTTCCTGGTGTTCCTTTTGACGTTTTCTCCTCTCCTCTGCTTCTTGTGTGAGCCTCTCTTCGCCCAATCTGAGGTGGCGCCGTAAATAGCATCGCCACTTAGTGCGATCGGCAGCTTTATCCTCCCATGTTGCTGGATCCATGTCCAGTGCCCTCATATCTCTCTTGCACACATCTTTGAACCTCAGCTGTGGTCGCCCAACTGTTCTCTTGCCATCTGCTAATTGTCCGTAGAAGATATCTTTTGGGATGCGACCATCATCCATGCGGCGAACATGGCCAAGCCAGCGAAGTCTGCGCTGTCTAAGAAGCGTATACATACTTTGAAGGCCAGCACGTGACAACACCTCGACATTTGTCACTTTATCTTTCCACGAGATGCCGAGGATGCAGCGTAGACACCGCAAATGGAAGGTATTGAGCCTTCTTTCTTGCTTAGCATAGGTCGTCCAGGTCTCGCTGCCATATAGGAGTGTGCTGGTGACGCAGGCATTATATACCGCAGCTTTGGTCTTCATTGTGAGTTTAGAGTTTCCCCAAACACGCGATGTGAGGCGGGCAAAGGTAGCTGCAGCTTTGCCAATGCGGCTGTCGATTTCTGTATCCAGTGAGAGTTTGTCATTGATGGTAGACCCTAGGTATGTGAAGTGGTGCACCACTGCCAATTCATAGTTATCGATAGTGATAACTGGTGCAGCACCCACATCCTGACTCAGCACATTCGTTTTCTTTAGACTTATTGTAAGGCCAAAGTCCTTGCATGCTTTAGTGAAGCGATTCATCAAGCTCTGAAGCTCCTGTTGGCTTTGAGTGACGACTGCAGCATCATCAGCGAACAACAAGTCTCTTATAGTGACCCTTCTGATTTTTGTTTTTGCCTTCAGCCTTGAAAGATTAAACAGACGGCCATCTGACCTAGTGTGAAGGCATATTCCTTCAGTTGCATCTCTGAATGCATGTTTCAAGAGTAAGGCAAAGAAGATTCCGAAGAGGGTCGGAGCCAGAACACAGCCTTGTTTAACGCCACTTCGTATATCAAAGGGCTGTGACGTGCTTCCAGCTTATTGGACTGTTCCCTTCATGCCGTCATGGAATGACTTTATCATTTCCAGCATTTTAGAAGGGCAGCCTATTTTCAGGAGGATTTTAAAGAGTCCATCCCTACTAACCAGGTCGAATGCTTTTGTGAGGTCTATAAAGGCAATATATAATGGTCTTTTCTGCTCTCTTGATTTTTCCTGAAGCTGGCGGAGAGAGAAGATCATGTCTGTTGTTGATCTGCCAGCTCGGAATCCACACTGTGACTCTGGATATATGCGCTCAGCTAACTTGTGTAGTCGCATTAAGATGACTTTGGCAAAAACCTTACCAACAATACTAAGAAGAGAGATGCCTCTGTAGTTATTGCAATCACTTCTGTCTCCTTTATTTTTATACAGTGTTACAATCTTGGCATCTCGCATGTCTTGAGGAATAGTTGTCTCTTCCCAGCACTGGCACAGCATCCTATGCAGGGGATGTAATAGCGTGCTCTTACAGCATTTGATTAAATCCGGAGGAATCCCATCACTGCCTGGTGCTTTGCCAGAGGCCAAGCTATCAATGGCCTTGCTGAGTTCCTCTAATGTTGGTTCGGCATCCAGCTCCTCCATAGTTGGCAGACTGTTGACACCATCAAGGGCTGCAGGCGTAACGGTATTGTCTCTAGCGTAAAGCTCAGAGTAGTGCTCGACCCACCTCTCCATCTGCTTACCCTTATCGGTTAGCTTCTCTCCGCTGATGGTTTTTAGCGGTGCCGTCTTACTTTTATGGGGGCCAAGTGCTTTCTTTATACCGTCATACATTTGTCTAATGTTGCCTGTTTGCGCTGCGATCTGGATGCTCTCACTGAGCTGGAGCCAGTAGTCATTTGCACAGCGTCGAGCAGTTTGTTGAACTTTGCTTCTCGTAGCCCTCAGGATCTGTAGGGTTCTGGCACTCGGTGAACGTTTGTATTCATTCATAGCACTGCGCTTAGCTTCAATGACAGGTGCCATCACATCTGATGAAGCATCAAACCAGTCATTTGACTTTGCTGTTTTCTTACCAAAGGTGGCAAGTGCAGTACTTTGAATGGTGTTCCGTAGATGCTCCCAGTTCTCTGTAATAGTATCACCATGCTGAGGGCTACTGAGCACTTTCTCGAAGGTCGCAGTGAATTGAGCGATCATGAAAGGGTCTGACATCTTGCTGGTATCAATGCGTGGTTTCCCTTCATGTCTGACACGATAGAGTTTTCTTGGTTGTGCTCTGATTTTGCAGCAAACCAAGGAGTGATCTGTATCACAGTCTGCACTATGGTACGAGCGCGTGGAGAGCATGGACCTGAGGAGTGGCCTTCTGACGAGAATCAGGTCAAGTTGGTGCCAGTGCTTGGATCGTGGGTGTCTCCATGACACCTTATGCTGGGGTTTTGTCTGAAAGTAGGTGTTGGTCACGCAGAGGTCATGGTGGACGCACAACTCTAAGAGCCGTTGTCCATTTTCATTCATCTTGCCAATACCAAACCTGCCCAGACATGAAGGCCATGAAACATTATCGGCACCCACTCTAGCGTTAAAGTCACCAAGGAGAACAAGCTGTTCTTGCCTAGGTATGCTTTTGATAATTGCTGTTAGATTCTCGTAGAACTCATCTTTAGCTTCTGAGGCAGAGTACAGAGTAGGAGCATACATACTGACAAGGGTGATGGGACCTGTGCTAGTTTGCAGGCGGAGCGTTAACAGGCGTTCTGATCCATTCTCGCCTGGTTCAACCATTTTAGTTAGCGATTTTTAGACCGCAATCCTTACCTTTACTCCGGTGTTCCAGTCAACATAGTAGTTATATCCAGCTTCCATAGCAAATAATTATCTTTCCTTAGCCATTGACAATAAACAAATCTCAAAAACGATATTTGTAACCAAGTTACAAATTTTTCTCACTGTAAATCAGATATGTCACAGAATGTCTTATGACAGCTGTAACTCACCTGTGCATCATAGGCAGCACGCATTGATAGTAGGGGGTGAGTGATTGTCAGTGTTGCTAATGGCCTGTGTATGACACGAAGAATATGAGCTAAACTAAGGATAGCCAGTCATGTGACAGGAAGCTGCGCAACACACTTGCTTAACTCTTACTATACATGAGCTAAAACCGCGTTTTTACGCGCTAGTTTCACTATCGTTACCACCGCGCGCCAGTTCAACTGGCGAGCCGTAAAATTGGTACTAAACCCGCGCCACTTCACGGGGCTTGCCGGATAGTAAGAGTTAAAGGTAGTTCAACCGGACAGTGTGTTCGAGGAGAGACCCGCAAGTTTGCCGTTGAGAGAAGATGTGCATGGAGAAGCTAATGTAGGATCTTCTCTGCTAAGTTTTGCCCAGCGTGAGGCTGGATATATGAGATTTGAGTCATGTTAGCATGACTTTTTCTGCAAGTCAGTGAGTCTTTTTGCCATTGCATTCCTAAGCATCTTCTTCTTCTTCTTCTTTGATCCATAACCGCCAACCGTCAAAGCAGTCAGCGGCCATCACGCCTGGTGGCGTCTTGTAGGGCAGCAACAAATTGATTCCACTTTGCTCGGTCGGCGGCCATCCTTCGTACAGTGCCCCAACTGTGGTTCATTCTTTGCATCAGCTTCCACAGTTCTCCGCCAAGTTGTTTTTGGTCGGCCTCTCTTTCGCTTTCCCTCGGGGGTCCATAGCATAGCTGTTCTTGTGATGGTATCAGGGTCCCTTCTGAGGACATGGCCAACCCAACTCCAGCGTCTGCCAGCTATGATGGTGTGCATGTCCTCCTGGTTACTCCAAATAAGTAGTTCTTGGTTGCTGATGGTGTTTGGCCAAAAGATTCGGAGAATTTTCCTTAGGCAGATTGTGTGGAAGGAGGACAGTTTCGACATTTCCTTCTCTGTTACTCTCCAACATTCCGCACCATAGAGAAGCACAGAAAGTACGCAGCTCTCATACAGTCTTAATTTGGTGTTTGTGCTGTACTGGGAAGACTTCCAAATGTTGTTGAGAATAGCAAAGGCTGTTCTCGCTTTATTCATTCTGTTGTTAATGTCCTTGCTTGTTCCGCCGTCAGGTGTTACTATGCTTCCTAGGTAAGTAAATGTGTCTGTCTGTTCTAACTTCTGGTTCCTTACTGTTATTGGCTCAGGATTGCCCACATTTAGTGTCATGACCTCTGTCTTCTTCAGATTGATGTTCAGGCGGCCATACTTATTCACTATCAGTTTTGTCTTGAATGTGTTGGTGTGAATGCGCGAGCAGTGCAATGTCATCTGCATATTCCAAATCTTCCAGTGTAGAAAACGTTGTCCATCTAATTCCTCTTGGACTGCCCTCTGTTGTCTGGCGCATCACCCAATCTATGACTGTCAAAAATAATGTTGTTGATAAGGGGCATCCCTGTCGTACTCCTGTTTTCACTTCGAAAGTTACATTACTCGATCCAACACTGCACGTAAAGTTAGAATAGAGGCTTTTTTATAATGGAAACAATGCGGCTGGGAATTCCATAAGCCCTCAGAATTTTCCATAGGCTGTCCCTGTGTATGCTGTCGAAAGCCTTTTCAAAATCAACAAAGTTAATGTACAGCTGTCTCTGCCATTCTGAGCACTGCTCTATAATGTTCCTGAGGGCAAATATATGATCTGCACATCTTCTGTTCTTTCTGAAGCCCGCTTGTTCTTTCCTCAGTTTATGGTCAACTGCTTTTGAAATTCTCTGGATGATTATCCTGCCTAGTATTTGCTGGGAACTGAGAGGAGGGTAATTCCTCTCCAGTTGTTGCAGTCTGCAAGGTCGCCCTTCTTGGGCAATTTGACAATTGTTCCTTTACTCCACTCTGTTGGTGTTGTCTCAGTTTCCCAGACTTGTGCAAATAGTGGTTCTAATAGTTCTGCTGCTAGTTCAGGGTCTGTCTTGAATAGCTCAGCATTCAGATTGTCGTGACCAGGCGCTTTTCCATTTTTTAGCCCTTTGATAGCTGTGATGATTTCTTCTTTTCGTGGAATGTCTGTATTTACGTCTAAGTCACTTTCAGCCTCAGGAACATTCAGCTGAGTCTCTGGTGGTTCCTTATTCAGTTTTCTCTTAAGTGCTCTGCCCATCTTGTTTCCTGCCCCTGTGCTGTGGTGAAGAGATTTCCTTGCTTGTCTCTTCCTAACGTTATGTTGTTTGCACCTCGTTTTCCACTGATAGTTTTAGTTATTTTATAAACTGTGCTTTGTTCATTTCTCAGTGCTGCCTCTTCTGCCTGTCTTGCAAGGTCATCCAGAAATGTCCTTTTGTTAGCACGGGTTTGACGTTTTACTTCCTTGTCCAGCTGACTGTACTGTTCACTATAATATTGCCTTTAACCTGGGAGACTTAGCTTCTGTTTTCTTCCTTTTCATTTCCTTTCTCTTCGCTATGGTGTTTAAGCGTTTTCTGGGTGTTATCCAGTCTTGGCTCTTTCTTTCCTGGAATCCCAAGCATGACTTGCTGCTTTCTTTATATATTGTTGAGATGGTGTTGAATTTCTGGTCCACATCGTCGGTCTCTGTTCTTTCCTGGCTTTTGGTAATCAGATATCGTCTCTTTACGTCGACCACAAACGCTTTTCTGGTGAGGGGGTCCTTAAGTTTCGTGATGTTGTATCTTTTCTGTTTGACTGCAACTGGTCCAGCAGCTCTGAGTTTCACCTTCAGTCTTGCTACTACTGGGTGATGATCACTTCCCACATCTGCGCCTCTTCTTACTTTCACGTCTTGTAGTGCATGTCTCCATCTGCCATTGATCATTATGTGATCTATCTGGTTTTTGTCTCGTCCGTTTGGTGATTCCCATGTTAACTTGTGCACTTCTTTGTGTTGAAAAAGTGTCCTCCGATGACCAGGTTGTTAATACTGCAGAAGCTTATTAATTTGTCCCCATTCTCATTTACTGTTCCACTGCCGCATTTCCCCATTACTCTTTCGTTATAATTATTGTGTGTTCCAACTTTCGCATTTAGGTCTCCCATTACTATAATAAGATCGTACCTGGGTACAGTTTCCATTTCCTTTTGTACCTGTTGATAGAACTCGTCCTTGATCTCTTCGTCGCTGTCATTTGTTGGTGCATAAACATTGTATAATTGTGGTGTTGGTGAATCTCCAGCTCAGTCTTGCTCTTATTAGTCTGCTGTTAATGGGTTTTTCCATTCCAGTAGAGACCTTTCCATTCCTTTCTTAAGGATAATGGCTACACCTTCGTTGTGCTGACCGTCCTCTCTACCAGAATAAAGTACTGTTTCCCCTGTAGCTGTTTTTATTCTCCCATTCCCTGTCCATCTGCTCTCGCTTATTCCCAGGATATGTAGTTTGTAATTCCTCATCTCTGCTTTAATCTGTCTCAGCTTTCCTGCCTCATTCATAGTTCTGACATTCCAAAAACCAATTCTGGTTTCGTGTTTTGCGGTCTGGGCATCCGTTTTCATGCCAGTGGCTTCCTTTCGGCTTTCACCACTGTCAGTCATACGAGCCTGAGACTCCGGATGTCCGTCCCGCATCAAAGTATTTCCATTTATTGCTGTTTCCGTAACGTGTGTGATTTTTTACACAGACAGGGGTGTCGGCCCTGTGCTAAAACCCCCAACCTGGAGGACCAGGGTACCAGCTTTTGTCTGACCCCTACCCACGCAGACCAGTCCAGCATGGTTGAACCTACCAGGAGTAAAACTCCCACTGGCATAGCTCTGGGGATTGTCAGGGTACACAAGCTGCCATACCGCTACAAGGTATAGGTACCATTGATGGCAGATTCCTAAGCATGTTGATCTCAATTATACTGCATGTCCAGTAGCGAGTTACTGATATAGTGCACTTAGCAGGGTGTTTTGATTGTGTTAATTAATTATTGCGAGGCAGCTATTTTCAATTTGTGCATTTGGCCATGTCTGCAGAATGGAAGAAGATCGGCTGCTACGGCAAGTACGGGAGGCTAAAAGCCAGGGATCCAGACTTCCAGGATGACCTAGAGTTCGCTGGGAGGACAACATTAGACAATCTCTGAAGGATCGAGGACTAGAATGGAACCAGGCCAGGAGGAAGACAGCTGATAAGATAGTATGGCGCTCTCTCTTCCAAACCTCTACACCTCATGGTAGATGAAGAACGACAAAGCAAGTATGTATGTTGTGTTACTGCATTTGTATGCTCATATTTGTGGGATTGTCGAATATACTTAATGAGATTGCCAGAGCTTTTAAGAGTTATTCTTTACATATGATTGTTTAGAGTGTGACTTATCGCACTACAGCACGAGCCTTATTTATAGGACTCTAGTCGGTGTGGTGTAGCTTAACTACATTTGTTCATGTATCCATTTCTAACAGCTACACACATAGCTGTGACAGTATATATTGAAATGCAACTTTTTTTTTAAAGAATGCATCAAATATTACTTCCAGGTTCCTGTAATATAAATCCTCAATCACTGAAGTAATCACAATGTTTCTTGCATTTACAACTTACTTCGACATTTTTCTGAAACCATCCATCTGCCTCCAGGTAGTCAAGGACAGAAAACTGATTGCTGGATGCTAGTCTCACAATAGCCTGTGCAGAAGATTAAAACCCAGGCTATAGCAGAAGGTAACTTTTCTTGACCACATGAGTCATGTCACCATTTGAAAAAACATAGAATTCTCATTAAATGTATTACCCAACGCTTGAAACAAATACAAATATATTAGCAGCATTTCAGAAAACACAAAACACATTAAACCACTAAGAAAGGCTGTAACAAAGCAAACTAGAGCAACCAATATATATATATATATATATATATATATATATATATATATATATATATATATAGATATATATATATATATATATATATATATATATATATATATATATATATATATATATATACATACACAAACATATTTATATATGCATATATGTCATATGTTATATTTATATGTATGGACCCAGTGGTAGGCAACGGGAGCTGAGAAGTGGCTCTGTGCAGGACGTGACAATTCCTTGGGAGAGCCAAGAACCAGAAAACAGTATTTTAGCTTTGCATAGTTGGAGTGCCTCCTTGGATGGCGGGGAATGCTTCTTATTCCTAGCTTGGGGTCAGATGTGATGATCCTTTAAATGCAAGCCAAGCTGGAGAAACTGGAGCTCATGATTAACTCAGCACATTTCAGAAAGGCAGAAGAGCCACAGGAAAAGCCTAGATCTACAATGTAAATAATGCCAAGGAGTCTTCAACTTGGTATTGACTGCAAAAGAGCGAGAAGCTCAGAAGACCTAGTTAAACAACAACAACAATCTCACCACCATTCAGCAGATGGGCACTATGAGAACGTGACATCTGATCTACTGCCATGCTACAGACTCCAGAAGGAAAGCAATAGCGAGGCTGGCCAAAAACTACCTGGTGGAGAATTGTAGAGGCAGAGATGCAAAGCATGAACTAAAGCTGGGGCAGCACATGAAGGATGGCTGCTGACCAATCAAAGTGGAGACAGTTTGTTGCTGCACCACAAGACGCCCCCAGACATAATGGTCATTGCTTGCTTTGTCAGTCAGCGGCCATGGACCAAAGAAGAAAGTGAACCTAATTGCATAAAAATATAGCATAAATGATACAAGCTATACAGGGATTACCCTTTAAGTCTTGTATTATTTGTTTTATTTCTTTTCAATACTTTACTGCCCAGCATCTGATTGGCAAAGTGGTTTGAGCACTGGCCTCTCGGTGCAAAGGTACCAGGTTCGAAATACAGTGTAAACATGCTCCAATCTACCCTGCTATAAATGCGTACCTGACTTTGCTCTTCAGTTAAGGAAGACGAAGACAGTGAGGAAGAGAATTGGTCACCCCACCTCTCAAAGCTGGACCTAGTATAGTGAAGTCTCTAACACTTCACTCCCCTACAGCAGTATCTGCTATGGGACTACCTTTAACTTTTTTTTAACTTTACTGTTGTAAAGCTGGAAAATCCCAGAGAGAAATCAACAATGTTGATTTGTTCCAACATGAATATGTTTAAAGGAAGCAGTGGTCAGAATGAGGCAGTATCTCCAAATAGTTTGTCCAGAAATGGTACTGAACCAGGGATTGAACTATTGTGTTAATTAACTTATGTGATATTAGATAAGGGAGAGATACTTTGGACAAATAATGACAGCCTGTTTAAGAGGGGCGCTACATTCGATGAAGTAATAAGGCTAAGACATCGGAATTTGGCACCAAACATCAGAGCATTACAGGAGCAATAAGCATTCATACCCTTTGATATTTGCTGAGGGAGACTAGTCGGCCTAGGGAGACTTGAAGCTAGTCTGTCAGCTCTTTCATTGCCATGTACCCCGACATGACCAGTACAGTAGATCCATATCAGTTCTTGAAGGTCTGATGCTTCTATGGAGGTTTTCCATTCATGTCGAAGCCAACCATTTTGGACCTTTCGAAGCATGGATTGTGAGTCTGATACAATAACTGCCTTTGTTAATAAAGTCTCAGACAGCCATCTTAAGGCAGCAGTAACTGCCTCTACCTCCATTCTCCTGCTGGAGGTTGTTATCATGTAAGCCCCGCTATGTTCAGCAACGGTTCTGCCCTTTACTCTAGCAGAGAAGCCCCACCCTGATTTATTACCACAGATTATAAACCCATCAGTGTACACATTCTAACTCTCCCTCATCATCATCATTTTCCGTTTTGCTTCTGACGGAGCATCCAGCTACCACTTCAGCTGCCCCAACCTCACTTTCAGGAAGCCTGTACCAAAGCATCCATGCATACTCTTGCAGTTGTGGTTTGTGTAGCTATTTGTTTTACATCATGAGGCTCTTGTCCTCATGCACAACCTCCCATTAGTTGCCTCTTGTGTCATACCTGAAGAAGCAGTAGTCCAATTCTTTTGTTATCTCCTCAGAGACCCCCCCGGGAAATATTCAGGGGCTCCCTCATCATTATCATCACACCAGATACTTGGATGTCGGCTCTTCCTATCATTGCGAAGCAGAATTCGCCAAGCGTTGGATAAGCACGTAATCCTACTGATGACAGGTCATTGCTACTGGTGTAAGACTGTAATGGCTAGCCTGTTCCTCTGACTATGCCAGCAGGGGCATGCTGCATGGGCAACAGCTTGACCTATTTATCCGAGTGCCCAACCTTGTGCCACTGAAACTTGTTTCGGGGGTGTGCTCCTATAGTCAGAATTGACTGAAAGGGAAGATATAGATATAATTAATTTTATCCTTATCTTCTTTCTCATTATCATGGCTCCCTCTTACCAACACCCACCTTCTCCACTGTAATCAAAAAAAAAAAAAAAGGTAGGATCCCATTACACGCCAACTGAGGCATACTGGGAACTTGGTGTTAGGCCCATATTTTCTTGACCGTTGGCACACTAGGGGTGATGTGGTCAGCACCATACCGGCTGCCTTAACCTTCCCAGAGTTGCTCTGGTACCCAATTCATGAGGCTGAGTCGACCCCAAAGCCATTTGCAGTCTAAAAAAAACCCCACATCAACTGGGGATCGAACAATGGACCACCGAGCTAGTAAGCTAGTGCACTAACCACTGCACTGCTGTGGCTCAACTGCCATCAAGTGCCACAAACAAAATGACTCACAAACTTACACTGATATCCTCCTTCCTGTAGTTAAAGACCGTAATCCTGAGTACAAACACCTCCCCTCTCTTGATGGAATAAGGAAGGTTCATTGTGAGGAAGAATACTTGAAAAGCCGCCAGCTGTAAGAAAAACAAGGAAAACAAGGTAAAAGTAGTCCCATATAAGAAAATTCCATAGAGGAGTGAGGTGTTAGAGGCGTCACTGTACTTCAAGGTAGGGTGAACAGTTCCCTTCCTTGCTGCCTTTGCCATTGCCTAACTCTAGAGCAGAGGTACCCATTTACAGCTAAGCAGACTGAAGACTAATGCAACCAGGTTTTAATAAGGAAAACAGGTATTAAAAATGTGATATGCACTAATGTGGATTGAAATGGTATGATATGACAATAGCCAGACAAGTGTCAGTGGAACAAGAGATGAGTAGAAGAAGACGCCAGAGATGGATGGGACCCCCCATTGAGGAAACCTGCTGATAGCATTACAAGGCAGTCCTTGTTCTGGAATCTCCAGGGTAAGAGAGGTAGAGGAAGACTAAGGAAGACATGGAGAAGAGAACTGGAGACATAGAAAAAACTTGAGCTGATGACACAGAACAGGAAGACTTGGCATAAGTTTGTTGAATGCCTATGCTTCTTGGGGAGATGAAAGGTGATGATGATGACAATATAACAGAGGCCCATCATTTTTCTTCACAATCCCCAACTTCTGGCATTGCGTGGGAGTTCTGTTGGTAACTTCTTCCCATGTCATGCTGTTGGTCCATCAAGTAATCTCTTACTTACTTACTTAGTCGTTCCCCTTCTACCGTGAGTTGTAGAGGTTTGGAAGAGAAAGCGCCAGACTATGCTATCGGCTGTCTTCCTCCTGACCTGGTTCCATTCTAGTCCTCGGTCCTTCAAAGATTGTCTAATGTTGTCCTCCCAGCAGACTTTGGGTCATTTTGGGGGTCTGGATCCCTGGCTCTTTGTTTCCCATGCTTGTCGTGGTAGCTGATCTTCTCCCATTCTGCAAACATGGCCAAACCATCTTAGTTGGGACTGTTCTACTTGGGTCTGCAGGGGGTGGGATTTTAGGCCTTGACGTATTGTCTGGTTGTGGACCATGTCTCTTCTTGTTACTTCAACCACCTTCCTCAGATACCTCATTTCTGAGGTTTGGATCTGGCTTTTGTGGGTTGTAGTCATTGTCCATGACTTGCATCCATATGTCAAGACTGGGACATAGGTGGAGCGGTATACAGCCATCTTCGTTTTCTTACCAACCTCTCTCTTGCCGAGGAATCCTCGATTTATGGCCTGAAAAAGTCTCCCAGCTGCTGCTTTTTGAGTGGCCAACTCTTCTTTGATGCCTCCCTTTCGGTCTATAATAGCTCCGAGGTATTTAAAGTGGTCGACCTGCTCCAGGACCTGTTCTCCCAGCTTAATCTGATGTCTTCTTTCTTCTCGTGATATCACCATGGATTTTGTTTTAGAGCTGCTTATGACCATCCCTCTTTTCTCCAGCTCTTCCTTCCAGACTTGCTGGTTGAATTGAAGATGTGTCTCTTATTTAGCAATCAGGGCAACATCATCAGCAAATGCCAGCTCTGAAATACAGACCTGTCTCATCTTCCAGTACCCCACTGAACACTTTCTTGTTCTCTCCTTACATGCCTTGATGACATCGTCCATGAGGAGTATGAAAAGATAAGGTGACAGGATATTACCTTGTCTTACACCAGTGGTGGTCCTGAACTCTTCTGACTTATGGTTTGCTGTCCTCACATAATTTCTGCAAGACTTGTAGAAGATCTGTATAGCATGAATCAGAGGTACTGGAATGTTCTTCCTTGCCAACAGTCCCAAAGTTTGCTCCATGGGACCCTGTCAAACGCCTTTTCCAGATCTATGAAACAAAGATGGATCTCACTTGTATACTCAAGGGCCTTTTCACTCAGCTGTCTGAGTGTGAAGATTAGGTCTTGAGTACTTCAGTTTGCTCGGAATCCGCACTGGACCTCATCCAATTGTGGCTCAGCTAGGCGTCAGAGTCTCTGCTCTAAGATTCTAAAGTAGATTTTACCAGGGACACTGAGAAGGGATATGCCTCGATGGTTTCCACATTGTCAATTGTCACCCTTTTTGAAAATTGTTGTTATGATGGCAATCTCTACCAATCCTTTGGTATGGCCTTGTTGCACCACGCTGCCTGTAGGACCCTTAAGAGTAATAGGTTGCCTGATGCTCCCATGTACTTAACCATTTCTGGTGTTATACCATCATGCCCTGCTGCTTTGCCCATCTTCATTTCCTCCAGTGCTGCCTTCAGTTCTTCCATTATGTCATCTTTACCACCATTGGTTTTCTCTTCTGTGCTAGTGGTTATCATTTCTGATGCTTGACCTTGCTCACCATCAAGGAGTTCTGAGAAATATTCTTTCCACCTTTCCATTACTTCCTTCGGGGCAGTAAGCAATTTGCCTTGCTTGTCCTTTATAAATTTGAGACGGCACTGTTTTTCCTTCTTCATGTTCTTTAGGGACTTATAGAACAATTTCTGGTTTTCTTGCGCACCTCTTTCTAGCTTTTCTCCAAATTTTTCCCAGGACTTCTGTTTTGCTGCTAGCACTTTGTTCTTTGCTTCTGTTCTGAGTATCACATATTCTCTATATTTCTCTATTTGTCCTGCTGTGTTTTTAGCTCCAAAGTATTGTTTCCATGCCATTTTCTTATCTCTTAGTTTCTCTTTAACTTCCTCTGTCCACCAAGGTGACCTCTTTCTCTTGTTCCCAAGTCGGACTTCACCACATGCTTCTGCAGCAGCTGTCTTTATGATGTCCTTGAATTTAAGCCAGAGGGTTTCCAAGTCATCAGGTTGTTCTCCTACATGGAAAACAGCAGTAATTATTCCAATACTAAAACCAGAAAAAGATGCCCATGATGCCAGTTCATACAGGCCAATTTCTTTAACTTCCCATCTAGGTAAAATATTAGAAACCATAGTAAATAAAAGATTAAAGTTTTATTTGGAAAAGAATAATTTATATAATCAAACTCAGTCAGGATTTAGGAAGAACAGATGCACTATGGATCAGATAATTAAATTGGAACATGAAGTAAAATCGGGATTTCAAAAGAAAGAAAGAACTGTGGTAGTATTTTTAGATATAGCTAGGGCTTATGATGAATGCTGGAGAGAGGGTGCTTCTCTTTAAAATAAAGAAGATAGGAGTAACCGGTAAAATGTATGAACAACAAAATTGAGTTAAAATCTCTTAGAAACAAGACAATTTAGAAGACAGACTTCAGATACAGCTACTCTTATCATTTCCCTTTGTGCTCCTTCTGAAGCATACAGCACCACTGCAGCTGGTACCCTTACAGGAAGCCAAAGTATTTTTGTGCTCTTGCAGTAATGGTTTCTGCAGCAATTAATTTTTCCCATGATGCTGCCAGCCTCATGTACAACCTTATATTAGTCAACCCATATGGGAGCAGTAGTAACGTGTATTCTTCGTCGACCCCCAGACCTCAGAAATTACACAAAGCACTTTATTTTAAATATAATTTTTTTCTTTCAAATTTATATTTATAGGCTAGATCAGAAGGAATGCATGAGTTACCTCAAATGGACCACTACCTACAGCCAAGCCTTCGTCATTGATAGCGAATGCCGATACTAGCCAAGTGGTAATTGTATCTGGCAGAGTCACTGGTTGATTCAAATGCCCATTCATGCTATAAAGAAAAGAAAGAAATGTTGTTTTTATGAACCATTTTTTATTCTTCCATTCCCTTTTACCTTTTAGCTCCCCAAGGAGCATAGGTAAAGGATCCAGTTACATGCCCATTGAGGCATATTGGGAATATGGTGTTAGGCCCATATTTTCTTGACCATCGGCACACTAAGGGTGATGTGGTCAGCATCACGCCGGCCACCTTAACCTTCCCAGAGTTGTTCTGGTACCCAATTGGGGCTGGGTTGACCCAGGAGCCGTTTGTGGCCTAAAAAAATCCCACCTCATCTGGGGATCGAACCATAGACCACTGAGCTAGGAAGCCAGTGCACTAAACACTATGCTACAGCGGCATAGGCCTTCAACAAACTTATGCCCAGTCATCTTGTCCCCTGCCATCCACTCATGGTCTATCCATGTCATCCTCATTCCTTTCATTCCAGTCTCCAGTTCTCTTCTACATGTGTTTTTGTGGTCTCACTCTGCCTCCATTAACTCTTGGGATCGCAGAACAAGGACTGCCTTGTGATGCTGTAAACAAACTTCTCTGGACGTATATTTGTTCATGGTTTGTCATAGCCTTTCAGGTACATTCCTTTCTTTGGAAAGAAGGAAGACCTAAAAAATGAAAATAGGTCATTGTTGTTTTTCTTTGGTTTTTGGACCATGCTCTTGAAAACCGGTGTTTTGTCTTGTGCACGGGATACCCGGTTCAACCCCATGTGGGTTATAATTAGGGTATATAGCGTTCATCATTCTACATAGTGTATTATATTTTTGTTTTTCTTGCGTGTTGGCTCTTCCAGCCTGTAATTTATCTGCCGTTTGTTGTGGGGGATTGCTTAATGTCTATAGTGTTTGTAATGTATCCTCTTTCATAAAACTATATTGCCCTCTCTCGCTACTGTTATCATTTTTAATGTGTTTGCTGGGCAATTGTTGGTTTTTTAATTTGTATTTTTTTTTTTTAAATTAAATTCTTGCACTGATATTGTAAAGACATTTTTAAAATTTATTTTTTATCTTTTCATGTTTTGTTTTTCCTTGTCATTCTCATTTGTTCTGGTAGTTATATGTTGGTTCTTGTTTTGGTAATATAAAATTTTATTATGTTGTGTAGCTCCCTGGGTAGGTCAATTTTTAGTACAGTTTCTAGTGATGGTAATCAAGAGTTTTGTGTTCTCAAGTATTCCAGGATAGGTTTCCTGTGCTGTTCATATTTCTTGCATGTTAGCACATAATGTGCTATGGTGTTCTTCTCCAGACATGTTCCACATTAGGGTTCTTCCACCATGAAATATCCTGTTTCTAGCTGAAGTCTAATGAGTTTGAGTTGTTGTTGTCGATTAACTATGGTGGCTGAGCTCATCGCTGTTCAGCAGCCAATGCCAAGTTGAAAAATTTGCACGTGTTGCATAGCTATTGGGTGGTGTTGTATAGAGTGTATGACAGAGGTCATAAGTTCGAACCTCAATCTATTTTTAGTGACCTGTTTTTATTTTTATTAGCCACAAGCTGCCGTGAAGTCAGTACAGTTTTTTTTTTTTTTTTTCAGGATTACAAATGATGGTCTCTGAACAAAGAAAGAATAGAACTATTGAACCCTCAGGCATGTCGTACAAGGCGACTAATTTGAGGTTGTGCAAGAGGTTGGCAGCCTCATCATGTAAAACAAACTGTTACAGAAACCACCGCTGTAAGATCATGTGACTACTTGGTGCAGGCTTTCTGCAATGAGGACTGTCTGTAGTGGTGGTTCCATGCTTCATAAGATGTGCAATGGAAAATGAGGATGACGATATTAAGCGTTATGTGATAGCAATATAAGATAAATATGGAGAACCAGAGAAATCAAGTCCAACACGAAAATAAGAATCTTCAACTCAAATGTCAAGTCAGTCCTATTGTATGGCTCTGAAACATGGAGAACAACAAAAACAACAACCAAACAGCTACAGACTTTTATAAACGGGTGCTTGCGTAGAATAGAAGGACTGAAATGGTATGACAAAGTCACAAATGTCGAATTGATGACAAGAACCAGACAAGTGCCAGTGGAACAAGATTTGAGAAGAAGACGCTGGCAATGTATAGGACACACATTGAGGAAACCTGTTGATAGCATTACAAGGCAGTCCTTGTTCGGGAATCCACAGGAAAAGAGAGGCAGAGGTAGACCAAAAAATACATGGAGAAGAGAACTGGATACAGAGGTGAAAATGATGAGGAAAACATGGAAAGAACTTGAGCGGATGGCACAGGACAGGAAGACTTGGCATGTGTTTGTTGGAGGCCTATGCTCCTCAGGGAGCTAAAGGGTATTGACTGATTGATTGAATATGAGATACTAAAGACCAGAGGAGTTTTCACAGCATAAAGAAATATATGGATATAAAAATAAATCAATTCCACCACAAAAATAAGAATCTTCAACTCAAATGTCAAGTCAGTCCTATTTTATGGCTCTGAAACATGGAGAACAACAAAAACAACAGCCCAAAAAGCTACAGACATTCATGTATGCAAAAAACAGAAGGATTGAAATGGTATGACAAGATCACCAATGCAGAACTGAAGACAAGAATCAGACAAGTGTCAATAGAACAAGAAATGATAAATAGGTGCTGGCGATGAATAGGACGGACACACTTTGAGGAAACCTGTTGACAGCACTACAGGGCATTTCTTGTTCAGGAATAACCTCGTTCACGAATCCACCAAAGTAAGGAAGGCAGAATGAGACTGAACAAAAAAATGTAGAAGAGAAATGGTGACAGAAATGAAAGGGATTAAGGAAGACATGGAAAGACAGTGAGCTGATGGCACAGGGCAGAAAGATTTGGTATATTTTTGCTCAAGGCTTATGCTCTTTACGAAGGTGAAGGACACTGATGATAATATGAACTGTTAACACTTACTCAGTTTTTCCTTGTCCCCACAACCAAGTCTCAGGGAAATTCTTGCGTATTTTGAAGGTGGTTGGTTCTTTCTTGTCTTCAGCTTTTTTTGGACTGCTCTTCTGAGCTGTTGCAGCTACTTGACTTATGTCTGGAGCTGAAGCAAATACTATCAAAGATAAAAGGACAAGTAATAGTACATTTGTTTCATATCATTCAAAACATATTTTTCTCAATTATGCAATTACAGCCTGCCAAATTATAAATCAATCAATCAATACCCTTTGGCTCCTCAAGGAGCATAGGCCTTCAACAAACACATGCCAAGTCCTCCTGTCACGTGCCATCTGCTCAAGCTCTTGCCATGTTCTCATCATTTTCACCTCTGTCTTCAGTTCTCTTCTCCGTGTGCTTCTTGGTCTACCTCTGCCTCTCTTTCCCTGGGGGGTTCCAGATCAAGGACTGCCTTGTAATGTTATCAACAGGTTTCCTCAATGGAGGCCGTAAGGAGGCAGCCCCTCCACCATGCAAAGGCACAACAGGCCAATCACCTGTTTGCTTTAAATCATGACAACGCAAACTACAAGAGAGAAAACCAGACTGATTCTAAAGGCGATGAACTGGAACGGACTACGACTTATGGAACTTGGAACACAAGAAGTATAAATGGGAAAGAAGAGGAGATAATGGAAGAGATGAGGAAAGCCAAATTAGAAATCCTGGCTATGACAGAAACAAAGAAAAAGGGACAAGGAGTCATGGATTTCGATGGCAACAGGCTGCTCTACAGTGGTGTACCCACATCTGAAAGAGCTAAAGGGGGTGTGGGTTGCATTGTGGCTGTCACGGCGCTATTTCAAAGTGCATCTTTTGTACGAAAAGTCAGCCGGGCAACGCTGGGTATAGCAAAACTGGCAAGTCAGGTGACTGCCGTAAGTCCGGAAAACCAGGCACGAAGGGAATCAGTTAGAATCTGGCCGCCGTCCTGCATGGACGCTGATACTTCCCTTTGCCAGCAAGTTAGCTGAGAAATTCATGTTACGGACTATTTGTGCTGAATGCTTGCCATTTTGGTTCTGGTAGATTATGATGTGTAATTCTGGATCGGTGTAGTGTCTAGTGGGTATTTTATACAGGCCGTAAATTTATAAGTTGACACTGATTTGAGGTTGTCTTTGTCACAGTTTTTGCCGCTCAAGTGAGCGATAGTCATTGCAAGGTATTTTCAGTGTAGGTCATATTGTTGTGTATGATGATGATAGATTGAGCTGTTATGCAAGTTTATAGTGGCATTTCCTTATTATAATTTTTGATGCGTTATTTGCTGTGTGTGGCCATATTGTGTGTGCTTATGATTAAAGGGAAGTACCTGTAAAAGGTGTTTATTTCTTATTGTCAGCCATTGTGGTGTGGTCAGTCGAGCCTTTATGTATTATTATAAATCCACATTGCAGTGGTAGAACCATAGTAAATTGGTTTTTGACAACTGGGGAGCTCTTGTCCGATTCTTTAAAGGCCGTAGGGCCTATATTTTCATTATAAAGGCTAGAAGTTATCAGGCACACATATGAGAAGTTATAGCAGTAGTGTGTTCACGCCTTCAGGTTTGACAGTGTTCATGGCAGTGTGTTTGTTTTGGTTAGTCAATAGGCAGTGAACTGTTTACGTTCTGGTGCTGACCCACTAACAGTATTTGACCTGGATTGGAAATATACTACTGGACTAAAGTTAAGGGCCGCCATTCAGCTTAGACAAGGTTTATATAATTGATTGGCAAACTGTAAAGACAAGTGAAAATGTCATTAAAACTGAGCTCAGAGAAATGTGTATACATTTCTGTGTGCACTAGGTTAATTTTTTTTAAATGTCAAAAAACTGGTTCATTTTAACCCGCACGTGAAAATTGCCATTGTTGCTGCAAAAACTCGTGGTTTTTGCAACACGCCCCACTAGTTCAAAAGGTGAAAAAGTGAGTTGAATTTGAATGCACGTGGAAAATGATCATCGGTAAAGAGTGTTCACCGTTGGTATGCAATAAATCAGTATGACATGTGGTCAAAATGATCACTGCATTAGCCATGCCACCAAGGAGAAGTCTCAGCACTGTAGACCGTGGTCGAGCCATGGCATGGATTCAGGATGGTCAATCTGTTCGTCATGTTGCAAGACGTTTAGCAGTGTCCCACTCTACCATTCAGAGACTTCTTGAGAGATTTCAAGCTACCGGACATTTGGAAAATCGACCTTGCTCAGGAAGAATTATATAAACCTTGTCTAAACTGAATGGCGGCCCTTAACTTTTGTCCAGTAGTATAGGTCACAGTGAAAGGTCAGGGTTGTCAGTACAGATAATAGTTCCATTATCGTGTTCAATGCTGTTCTGGAAAGTTAATGTTGTGCTAGGATGTTCAATTATTGTTAGAAGAAGTGTCACAAGGGTAGAGTAAAGTTGCAGCTGGCGTCTGGTATTACAGTTTGAGATATTACAAGGTGCACTTTGTAGCTTAGTGCTAGGAGAGTAGTGATTCAGCCGGAGCAGTGGAGATTAGTGTGACAGGTGTCGGAAAGTGGTTCATGAAAGATGTAGAGTGGAATAGTTTGGCAATATTTGTCAGTAATAGTTGGGCCCGAGTGACTGACTGCTGTGGTGTCGTCAGGAGGGAATAATTCGTCAATATTTGTCAGTAATAGTTGGGCCCGAGTGACTGACTGTAGTGTCGTCAGGAGGGAAGAGTTTGTCAATATTGGTTGGTAATATTTGGGCTTGAGTGGCTGACTCTGTGTGTCGGCAGAGGAATATAGATCTTCAGGATTGGTGGATATTAGGAGTATCAATAGTGGCTGTGGTATCTCAGGATGTGTGTAACACCTCTTATCTGGATCACGGTCTAGATTAACTCAACCATTGTTGGGTACGTAGCCAATCTGCAGTAGTGTCATCACCCATACTGCTCTACCTGCCTGCCAAGTTCTGTCATCATCAGACCTTACCGATGTGCCTGTCCTGTGGGACCCTACCCTTGCCTCTGTCGTGACCCTAGTACCGCTTGTAGGGATGCCAGTTACCAAAGCCTGCTGATCTAAGTGGTCTTGGAAAACACTGTGCTGAAGACTGCTGGGTTCCTGAAGGTCATAGTGAAGTGAACTTTACGCATTTATTATATGCATCACTGTGCCAAGAGACATTGTCGTTATTATCCGGCACATAAACTTGTGAAGAAGTCTCGTTATCTGGACAGTATTGGAGATACAGTCGTTACTTTTGTCGTGGACTGTACTGAGATAACACCATGTGGAACATTATTTTCGTTTGGATGTCTTCAAGTCTGTGAAGTCTAGTTCGTGCTGTTTCATCTTCCATCATCTGTGTCTGTGGAGCTATGCGAAGATACATCACTGGATCATCAGTTAAGTTATTGTTTGAATATCTGTGGATGATTTGTTGTATTTATGTTTTCTTTTGTTTTTCCTGTAAATTCTATTTTCTTCCTTCAAAATTTTCTTTTCTGTCTATCCACCTGGTACAGCTTAATGTACAGTCTGGTCTTCTAGAGTAGTGGGACATTTCCATTGGGGTCGTGTTAGGTTAGCATAAAGCAATAAGCTTTGTTCTTTTTCTACGCCTGTTTCTTGAGGTTTACTTATTGGTTTGTTGTTGTTTTTCTTTCCTTGTGTTTTGTTCTTTGTCCTCGCTTTCTTTGTAGAAACTCAGTCTGTGTCTTTTTATGGTGTTAGTTAGTTAGGTGGGATCTGTCACACTATTTCCTATCACTTGGGGTCAGTGGTATTATATACATAGTATATCTTGGATATGTTATAGTGATATTATTGCTTATAAGTTATTTAGTTTATTTTGATTGGTGTGATTTAGTTGGTGGCTAGTGAAGTGATAGCTCTCAGCACTTCATTGTTAAGTGTAGTCATCGTTCTAGTCGGCTGTGTTTAGTGTGATATTTGTGAGTTCAAGGGTGGACGGGTGGCGAGTTTAATTCTTCCTTTTCCTACTTGTGGGAAAAGATTGGATTAGACTGATTTCTTCTAGGGTGTGGCTGTGTATGTTTAGTGATGGAGTAAGGCAGAAGGGTTTCCTGCGACTGCCCTACTTAACATTCCGAGCTCAGTATTTGTTAGGCGTGTTGGTGGAGTTTGTATTTACATTGTCGTGTACATTCAGTAATTCTATTGTTGTGTTTAAGTTGACCTCTACACCTCACGGTAGAAGGGGAACGACTAAGTAAGTAAGTGTTTAAGTGGTGTGATCTCTTGTTCCTTCTTGTTATCCTGTAAATACGTTAACAGGTATCCCTTGTTCTTGTTCGTTGTCAGTTGTGGTGAAGTGGGATGTTATAAATATTTATAGGGGACTTAGTGTACTGACTGAGATCAGCTGTGAAGGTATCTATATCTATTAAGAGTAGTGTATTATAGATAACCTTACTTGCTACCACATATCTCTATATCTCAGTCAGAATTATTCTGGAATAGTGTGATGCTACGTTATGTGTCTAGGGTATGTGTATGATGAAGTGTAAGTCACAACAACAGACAGATAAACAATTTAATGTAATCCACTACTCTTGACAACACTGTGACACTCACATACATATAACACTCTATGAGAATATCTTAAAGGAGGCACTGATAACTTTCAAATAACAATATGTATTCATTACTGGCATGAATGAATATGTGTCCTGATTCAACTACAAGGGAACCAGGAATCACAATCAATTTAAATTACAAGTTATGTACAGAATGTATTTAATATGAATATTGTAGTGACATATATTATTACAAATGTTCTATGTGTGTCAGTTGTGTAGTAGTAAAATGAGGTAATACTGGTTTTGTTTTGTTCAAGCTCTGTTGGTATTTGTCATCATGACTTCAATAGTTTGTCTTTAGGGACCAGTAGTGGAGATGTTCACAGTTCCTGATTTTAAGACAAGTAAATTCCCCTCTTAATGTTAATTTTAAAAAGTCAGTTCAAGATGAAGGGACATAATGTTGAGCTCAGCTGGCCAAGTTAGCTTATCTGGCGTGATGGCGGCAGGAAAGGACTCCTCTGCTCGAATTCTCCTCTGGGCTCTGGAGACACCTCACTGATAGCTAAAAGGACCAAGGAGTATGCTGTCCGACACTGGATTCAGCAAAGCTCTGACTAGGTGCTGCTCAGTACCATCAAGACCACTGTCCCACAATTCATACGAATAACACAGATACGTTGATTAGCAATGAATTCTGGCACAAACTGGCACAAATTTCCATCTGCCTATGTTCCAGGCTTTTATTGAGCAAAATATATGCTGGCTTCAACGCACTGATGCTTTATCAAGCTATTTTAAACAAGTGGTTTCGAACTAACGCTCCCAAGTGTGTATATCAGCGAGTCTGACCAATGAGCCACGTTTCGACAAGTGTTTGAAAAAATGTTATCTTTTCCCGTCTCCCCCAACAACCAAGATAGTATTTATAGCCCGACCAATCGTGGTTAGGCTTTCATTTGTTGCGCTCCAATCAATTTGGAGTTTACATGGTAGGCTATTTCTGTAACGTAAATTTTTTTCAAACACGTGAAANAAAAATCTTATGAGCAGAAATGATTTTATGCTGTCAGGCACCCCCAATATTTTATTTTGGGTATAATTTATTAATTCCTGGACTATTTGCGTAACGTTTTACATATTATTTGTCAGCAAGCCCTAAGGAACCCAAAAATACAAATTTAAAGGAGCTACGTGGCTGCGTTCAAAATATGCAATTTCTTTTACCTCCTGTTTCGAAGATGTTCTGTCTGGGTACTGTTATGTTCTCAACCGTAAACCCATCTAATGTTATCTTTTCTAATAAGAGTTTTTTATGATTTATAAACCTAACTCTGGGAAAGGGTAGTGTATTTTATCACTGTCCGTCTGAAAAAGTTAGTGCTTGTAGACTTACACGCGTGATAGTAGTAATTGTGTATCGCGCGACGCGTGTTTAATGTTCGGCTTTCTGCCTCTCCCTTCTCGCTATCCTTTTGTCCATCTGTTCGTTCGTTTTGGTAACGTAATGTAGAAAAAGACATGAATGGAATTTAAAATTTAGGTCATTACGCAGTCTGCCTCTTAATGTTTTTCCAAGAAATACAGCACACGTTTCATTGAAGAAAGCGGGTATAATACAGTAAGCTTTTACTATCAACGTGAAAGCGTTACAATTTGCAGACGAAGCAGAAAACAAGGGGGATTTCGAGTACATTCCTTGTGACAGCACTGTCATTTTACCATTGCTCTTCTCTTTATTAATTTTATTTGTTAGGCTTCATATTTACCTAATAATTTATATATGTGGATTAGAATATTTCATGACATCAGTCACGCTTTGTATATATCAGTCTATTCCTGCTCTGATCTTGTCTGTCATCTTATTCCTCATGACTGGTATTTATCGTAGTGTTTGGTGTGTGTTTTTTCATCTGTGGAGTGTTCATTTTTGCCAGTTGTAAACTTTTGAGTAGCAGCACCAGTGTTTACTAGGGTGTAAAAGCTGATTTATTGTCAAACTTTGTATAGTGATGGTATAGCACCAAGAGGTATTATCAGTCAGGGAAATACAACCTTCGACTATAGTAAGGGTCTGTTCAGTTGTATCACAGAGACTAAGTGGTCGGAAGGACCAAAACATAGAGAGTACTGAGGAGTGAAGTGGTGTACACTTACATGCATATGTTTATATTTTGAGCAGTGATAGTGCTATTTATATATCATTAATGCATACTTTGTAAGCAGAGTTATATTTTGATATAAGTGAGGTGTTTATAGTACATGGTATTGAGTAGTTACATAGTGTGAATCTATAGGAAAAAGAAGCAGTGGCATAGACAGTATTGAGTATTGTGAGTGTACATCATGGACTTAGAGAGTTTCATTCGGATAGGCATCCAATGTGGGTACACTGGCAAAGAACTAACGGATTATGACAAGGTGAAGGAACGGTTGCTTCGGAAGTTCCGTCTGATGGCTGACGGGTACCGGATGCGTTTTAGGATCACGATGCCAAGTGCAGACCAAGCCTTCAAGGACTTTATCTCGAAGATAAAGCTTCTGCTCAATAGATGGATTGAGTTGGAAGGAATAACTAAGGACTTTAATGGCTTGGTTGATCTAATGTTACGAGACAAAGTGTTGTCATCGTGTTCAACTGAGTTGGTAGCTTTTATCCAAGAGCGCCAGCCAAAGGACATTGAGTCCATGGCACAATTGGGGTACCATTATGTCCTGGCCCATCCAGGCAAATCTATCCATCGGTCTGGTCTGTCTGATGCCTTAGTTGCAGGTGTCGGCAAAGTTCAGTGGCAACCATGGCAAGATCAGTCAGGTGATGCAGACAGGCGCCAAGAGCAGAAGGACGATAGGTCCTTCAGTCCCTATCAACCATGCAGAGGGAATTACGGGAACTTTCGATCTCATCAGAAAGGTCGGTCGAATTGGCACAACCGACAATGGAAAAGTGATAGCGATGGAGGAGAGCGCCAAACGCGAAAGCAGGTATGCTTCGAGGAGTCTTATGACGAAGATCGGTTTTGGTATAAAACAAAACATTCCAAGCAGAGGAGTGGTTCCTCAGAGAGTCGATCTTCCGACTCCAATGCACGGTCTTCACCGGCTAACAGCCCCAGCAATAGTCCACGAGAGGAAGCAAAAAGGGAACTCCGATGTTCCAGGTGTAATGGCAGGGGACATAATGTAGACAGGTGTTCCACCCCAATCGAGTACGCGAACTCTGTATTTGTGTTGGACACAGTCAATAGCGAGGACTGTGTGGGGTGTCGTCCTCTATTTAATTCGGGCAAGAATATAGTGTTACACTGCGGACACGCGGTACTATGTCTGTCAGCGGTCCATGAGACTGGCGAGGTGGTACTCCACAAGGATGTGGTGAAGAAGATACCAGTCTCGGTGTTGAGGGACACCGGATACCACAGTTGGGGTGCGTCGGTCATGTGTCGACGAGTCCTGCCTCACAGAGAAAACTGTAAAGTGTATCACATTTGGGGGCAAAGTTGAGTCTTACCCCCAGGTGTGTATTAATGTGGACACCCCATTCCTGTCAGGGAGAGTAACCACATTTGTCCTCGAGAACCCAGTCACTGATTTAATCATCGGCAATGTACAGGGAGTGCATAATGCCACGGGAGGGGCTGGAGCAGTCGAGGTATCACCACCTGAGAAGAAAGTACATCTGGGACGGAGTTCACGGCAGGCATCCAATGGTACTCAGAGTCCGGTGCCAAAGAGCAGGGAGAGTAACCACGAAGGCATATCTGAGGACCTGATAGCGAGTGACCGTATGGTATGGGTTCACAATGTTCCCCTGAGTGCTAGTTGGCGCACACTCAGATGAGTGATTAATGAGATCGCACCAGTTAGATTCGTTGAGGTATTGTCATTGCGAGACAATACCAAGGTTGCACGTGTTACTTTCACGAATAGGTGGGGTGCGCGTGGTGCAGTCAGGTGGAAGCACATGTCGTTGCTCCATAACCATCTGCTGATAGTCCAGCAATAGCAAGGGAGAGGTTGCGGGTTTGCATTCAGTTAAGGTGTTTCGGTTAACGTGAACCAAACCGCAGAGTCTGACCCACGCCACCAGTACTATTCTGATAAATATAAGTTGTTCTGTACAGCTTTATAATGTAGTAGTGGACGCTCTGTCCAGGTTATAAGGTTGGTGTAAAGACTGAGGTGTCCAAGGAGAGGTGTTTACATGTGATAGTGGGTAGCAAGTAATTGCAACCATGTTAGAAATGTTGTATGTACTTTAGAGATCATGTTTATGCTATACTATGTTATGCTTTGGAATTTATGTATCATGGTGCCATAAAGGCAATTAGCTATAGAGTTGATTTTAATGTATTTCTAAACCATGTTGCAAAGGACTGTTTATTCTATGACATTATCTAATGTAATGGGTGTCTATAAAGGGAGTTACTATGAATGTACCATGCATTGTGTTTTGGGTGACCAGGGGAGGACAGTCGTCATTTTTCACGACTGCTAGAACCGTGGATAACTTACTTCATACTCACGTTGTGTTTTGGGGTAGGTTGGAGAAGGCAGTGACAACAATGGCAGGAAGGAACTATGGCATTCCCTCGGTACGGATGAGGAGATGCTGTTAATGGCATATGGTCATCCAAACTCCGAAGGAGGTCGGGCGAAGCTTCCTCCGATGGAAGAAAATTAAGTTTTCTTTCGGGGGGGGGGGGGTGGATGGATGTCACGGCGCTATTTCGCAGTGCATCTTTTGTACGAAAAGTCAGCCAGGCAATGCTGGGTATAGCAAAACCGGCGAGTCAGGTGACTAACTGAAGCCCGGAAAACCAGCCACGAAGGGAATAAGAATCTGGCCGCCATCCTACATGGACGCTGATACTTCCCTTTGCCAGCAAGTTAGCTGAGAAATTCATGTTATGGACTATTTGTGCTGAATGCTTGCCATTTTGGTTCTAGTAGATTATGACGTGTAATTATAGATCGGTGTAGTGTCTAGTGGGTATTTTATACAGGCCGTAAATTTATAAGTTGACACTGATTTGAGGTTGTCTTTGTCACAGTTTTTGCCGCTTAAGTGAGCGATAGTCATTGCAAGGTGTTTTCAGTGTAGGTCGTACTGTCGTGTATGATGATGATAGATTGAGCTGTTATGCAAGTTTATAGTGGCATTTCATTATTGTAATTTTTGATGCGTTATTGGCCGTGTGTGGCCATATTGTGTGTGTTTATGATTAAAGGGAAGTACCTGCAAAAGGTGTTTATTTCTTATTGTCAGCCATTGTGGTGTGGTCAGACGAGCCTTTATGTATTATTATAAATCCACATTGCAGTGGTAGAACTATAGTAAGTTGGTTGTGACAGTGGCCAAAAACCAAAAAGATAGTATCAAGGGATGGAACTTTGTCTCAGAGCACATTATGGTTGTAAAACTAAAAGAAGGAGAAACCATAGTCAACCTGGTCATAGTGTATGGGTCAAATGAGCATGAGAGAACAGAGGTCAAGGAGGAATTCTTCGAGCTGCTTCAAAGGACAGTGGATGACTGCCTAGATGAAATCATGCTCGGAGATTTCAATGCCAGAGTTGGAAATCATCACCTATCCATCCCCAGCGTCTTCTTCTCATGTCTTGTTCAACTGGCACTTGTCTGGTTCTTGTCATCAGTTCCACATTTGTTACTTTGTCATACCATTTCAATCCTTCTATTCTATGCAAGCACCCATTTATGAAAGTCTGTATCTTTTTGGCTGTTATTTTTAAAATATAAATAAACTGTACCAAAAATAAAAAATATATTTTAAACTTAGAAAAGCATTAATTGTTGGAATAGGCCAAAAAAAATTGTTTGGAAATATATATATAGACTAGTTGTAAGTACGGTACCCGGCGTTGCCCGGATTTCTACTATCGGTTTATGAAACTTACATACATAAGTTACACACATGGAAGTTACATAGGTTACAATTAATACATTTGACTACATCGTATCATATTTACTCAACGTTATTTTCTACATTTATTATTGCAAAATTATTCCAGTGCTTTTCGATAAACAATATTCTTGGTGTTGCCACCTGGGGCAAAAATGATTAAATTTCTTGGTGTGCCCATCCTGGAGCAAGCAACATATAGCTGTCCATTATATATATTTTTCTACATTCCTCTATAATTATCATTGATAATAATCAATCAATGAACACCCTTTAGCTCCCTAAAGAGTATAGGCCCTGAACAAACACATGCCAAGTCCTCCTCTCATGTGCCATCAGTTTAAGGTCCTTCCATCTCTTCCTAATCACTTTAATTTCCATCTCCAGTTCTCTTCTCCATGGGTTCTACATTCTGCCTCCACTTCTCTTACCGAGCGGTTTCCAGAACAAGGACTCCTTTGTAATGCTATCAACAGGTTTCCACAGTGTGCGTCCAATTCATCACCAGTCCTCTTCCCCCTCCAGCAGTATGCATCTGGCGCCTGTTAATATTGAAGTTTTGTGGCTTAAAAACTTCTATAAGACAGGGTCAGTTGTTCCCATGCCCAACCCTCCTTAGTCACTTCTTCTGACAAGGTAGGTTACAAGGTTCCTATTCTTTGTTCCCCTTTGGGGGTCCTGGTAACACATGGGCAAATCATAAGATTAATGTAATATTCCCCATGAGAACAGACTTTTGGGACATCCTGTAATATATATATATATAATCTCAACAAAAAAATGTTGCAAACATTACATTAACAAAGTTATTTATATAAAATTCTAAGATCTACTGAAAGCATTCTACAAAGAAAACTATTTATACGAAAAACTTTATAAGTATTTATAATATTACAACTAAAACACTTTAAGAAACAGCTGTACCCCATGCTGCCCAGATTCCAAAAAAGAAATAATGCCAAGAAATATAAGCACTGCAGAGACAAATTTAACTGACAAAGACAGCATTCCACCGTAAAATAAGGGCATGCTATAAACTGTAAGCTCTACCAATAAAACTAAGCAGACAAAGAAAGCAAATTATATAAACATGTATTTCAACTTTGATAACATTGTAGAGGTAAATTACATAGTTTCAACACATTTAAAAAAAACAGAAACTGGAACTATTTCTACTATCATGTTGAGAAAATAATATTCAAAATATTAAAAGCTAAATTTTAGTAAATTCAGTCACAGACAATAAATTTGTTTCCTAAAATTACATATTTATTTTAGCAATTTAAGTTTTACTATTGCTCAGATTAAGGTGTACAATTTCAAGCAGAATATGTCTTTATCGCAGAGTACATTTTTAAAAAATCTGACCTTTTGTCAAATTGTTTAAACAATTGTTTTTGTCTTTAATTACCTATTTCTTGTACGATAAACATATAGTTTTTAATCTAAACATAATAACAATAGACACAAGCCAATATAACCATCCTCACAAAAATGTGCTTATGTTTGTTTTCTTGAAAGAAAATTCATGCAAAACTTTGACCTTAGTTGGAAATATAGTATCAAAATATGGACTATTTAAAGCAATGCAACTTCTCTGGTATCAAAAGAAACATGTCACAGAATTCAAAAATTATCTTCAATGCATTTCAAATGTGTCTGAAATTGGTTAATTGTTTTGATTCATCTCTGAAATACTATACTATACATTTGAATTTCTCAAACATCACATTATTTATGTTTTCAATGAAAAAATAAACACATTTTCTCGCCAGTGTGAAAGCCTCTGAATCATATTTTTTGTGATACTAGAATCTCAATACAGATATAAACTTGACTTTTGTTTCTACAAACAAGTGGAAATATGAGGTTTATATCAGCTTTAAATAGATTTTGGATATAAAGTTGCAGTGATAAGAAATTTCTGATATTAGTGGCCGCAAAGTAACTATAATCAATACTAAAGTTGTGGAAGTTCATTATGAACATTGAATAATCAATCTGAAAATCACTGCAGCATCAGACAGTCCCTGAGGAAACTGCTATGCAAACCAGGGACGTGCCACAAAATTAAATAAGTAAATATCAAAGGAAATCAACCAAGAATAACAAAAAGAAAAAAAAACTAACAGATAAAAGACCGGTACAAATTCACTGGCCACACACATACACAGAAACGAGGGTCCACAGAGCCTTGCAAAAATGGGAAAGGTAGCGAATTAATAGAGATTGAGAATAGGGTAGTTCTTGAATGGCATGTTATGATACTCAGGAAGCAGTGATACTCAGGAAGCAGTGTTTCTCAGTCAGTGTTGTGCAGAACCATAAGGTTCTGCAATTCACACTCGAGGGTTCTGCTAGAAATTGTGGAATTTATAAACATTTTTTAATGCTGCTAAAAATTCCAAATTTCATTCTTAGTTAGGGTTAAAATTAGTTGTATGTGTCTATGTTTGTTTCGCACTGTATCGATAAATTTCACATAATAATATATAATAATTTAAGGGGAGGAATGGCAGTACATTTTAAGTCAAAAATTAGTATTGGGATTAGTCTAAATTCTGATAGTTTATTCTCTCCTGAATCTAAAGGTAAAGGTACAGGATCCAGTTACATGCTCATTGAAGCATACTGGGAATATGGTGTTAGGCCCATATTTTCTTGACCATCAGCACACTAGGGGTGATGTGGTTAGCATCTCGCCAGCGACCTTAACCTTCCCAGAGTTGCTCTGGTACCCAATTCATGAGGCTGGGTTGACACTTAAGCCATTTCTAAAAAAATCCTGCCTCAACTGTGGATTGAACCATGGACCACCAAGCTAGGAAACCAGTGTCCTGAATCTAAATATGTCAAAAAATCATGTCAGAAAACATTCTAATTAGGTGTAGGGTATTTTGATTTTGCAAATTCTATTTTCTTCAGAAATCGAGCTTTTCATATGAAGAAAACTCTGGGACTTTCTCAGCACCTTGTTTTATGTTTCTAATCTTTTATAACTTGTTTACTTCTTACTCAATTAACTTAAGACTTAGTAGCGATCCATTCCAATGGATAATAAACTTTTATCAGATTCTATTCTGATCTCATTTCAAAATTTTGATTTACTGCAAATAACGTTGTAAAATTTTGAGAAATATGTTACTATTTTTAGATACTGACTTTAAAGTTCTAAACCTCAGAATCTACTAAAGCTATCAAAAATTTAATCTGACAAAGTTTTAAAATACAATGAACGAGCTTCCATTTCAGCTTTGGTGCTCATAACTCAACAAATAAAAAAAGTCCTTGAATTTAAATATAGGATTAAAATCCAATATGGCCGTCATTTCCAGAGCAACCACCAGCATTATACCATCACATGTATTGGTATGCATAGCTATTTCTGTGGTAAGTTAACCCTGTGCTTTGTATTGAAATCTTGCAGTTATTTATGGAAATAGAGTTTCACTGTGGCTCCTTTCCTTAAAAGTTTGTATGATCAATAACACTTTTTAACACATTAACTACCGAATTGAAAAACACACTGTGGCCGAATTAAATTTTTTCCCATTTTCATCCTGTAGGTGTTTGCACAAAGTAAGCTGTAGTTTTCGTAACTGTTTACAGATTTTTATGAATTACACGTCATTTTAAAGATAAATGAATGCACTATTACCGGTTGTAACTCTAATAGAGGTTGTTGCTATTTAACGGTCCTCCGATGGCCGAGGACTTGCAATATTTTCACAATTATGACTGCTTGCGCCCCATCTCTATCAAAAATGACAATTTCAATCAATGTGCACACCGTTTTCACTCTTGTCCTCGTCGCTAGATCAATCGGTCAATTGTTGAAACACGTTTCTATCCTATTCAGCCGTTAGACGAGATGTACACGAATTTTTTGTGGTCCTATCACTAGTTGCCACTGTAAACAGTTTTACACGATTTGGTAACTAACCCAAAACGCTGAAAAATATGAACATAATATCAATTTTCCAGTGTTCTACAACAACCATGCTTTGGGAATTTGTTTTCCGGTGGCAACTTAAAATCTCAAACCAGATCAGAAAGTTTTTCAGTACATTTTTCATTCGTTTTATTACTAAAATTAGATTGGCGCCCTGAGCGGCTTGCGGTCCAAATGTGATTATTTTGTGAGCCGCTGACAGCGGCTTGCGGTAGTTAATGTGTTAACTCTTTGTCCACCCTGTGCCGCAATTTTAATTCGTGATAGACTAAAAACAACGCTCAAAGAGTTGTTCTGGCACGGGTGTCAAATCTGACTTACACTCTGAGCGTTGTTCCGGAGTCAAAGAGTTAAATTTATTTTTAATTAAATTATAATTATTATATTAATTATTCATAATTAAAGAGACAGATTTCCGCAATGGGATAAGTTTCTTTTTTCATCATGCAAAGTGCAGACATGTGGAAATCTGATACGACCAAATGGGCGTATGAGGCAGCCCTTGAGAATACTGTACTATATTTTGATGCACTATTCGGCTCGTGGGATCGTAAATTATATCTGACTTGAAATGACAAACATGAACAATGGAAATAGAAACCAGGGCTTCAGCCTTAAATCAAACAGAATTGTTTAGGTCAGTGTTTCCCAAACTTACAACAAACGTGTACTCCTTATGAAAGTTTAGTAATACCGTTGTACCCCTCTCGGGCAAGGAGAATCTGGAGGGTAGTTTTAATAATACTACTTTATCTACACTAGCATATATATAATACATCATCAATCAATATTTTCCACTGCACTCCTTAAGGAGCATTGAACCACTACTGTAGTTGGTTTCTTGCCGGGAAGTCTGCACCAAGTAGACACAAGCTCTTGCAGCTGTGGTTTCTGTGGTAATCTGTTTTACATCATGAGGTTGCCAGTCTCATATTAGTCACCATGTACGACATTCCTGAGGGTGGTGTGGTAGTCCTATTCTTTCTTTGCCTCTTCAGATACCCTGGTAACTATGCATGTCATATTTATAATATATGCTTTTGATTTATTTAATACATTTTTTAAAAGTTTTACAGTATACTATGTATAGAAATAGTAATTGTTATTGTTAATCAGAATTGACGTCATTGCACTCCAGGCAAACCCATAGGTGCTCAGTCTCCCGAAGCAAATGTTGAAGGGTATGAATGCTAATTGTTCCTGTTGCCTACTGGTTGTATACACGGTGGATGCGGCTTCTCATACGTCCAACCCTGCTGGTCTTACGTTTGATGCCGAATTTCAGCAATCTTAGCCTTGATGATTCATCGATTGCAGTGTCATTCTCTAATAGACGAACATGAATTGCCCTCAGTATTTCTTCTTTATCCATGGCCAATCCACCATTTATGGGTGCTTTTGAAGCTAGTCTGTCAGCTCTTTCCTTGCCTTGTACCCCGGCATGACCAGGACAGTAGATCCATATCAGTTCTTGAAGATTCGATGCTTCTTTGGAGGTTTTCCATTCATGTCGAAGCCAAACATTTTGGACCTTTCGAAGTATGGATTGTGAGTCTGATACAATAAATGCCTTTGTTAATAAAGTCTCAGACAGCCATCTTAAGGCAGCAGTAACTGCTGGAGGTTGTTATCATGTAAGCCCCGCTATGTTCAGCGATGGTTCTGCCCTTTACTCTAGCAGAGAAGCCCCAACCTGATTTATTACCACAGATTACAGACCCATCAGTGTAGACAATGGCATCGTCATCCCAGCATTATCATTTATAAGCTGATCAACTTCCAGCTCTGCTCTCCCATTGGACTAAGTTCTGCATTCTCTACCAAGGCTGATGATGACTTGCTGGTAGTTCATCCAGCTCTCTTCTGACTTACTCCACTCTTCTCCATTGAATATACTTTCAACTGGGGTGCCGCATCATCACAATAGGGGTATCTCGCATGCAGCCCAAGATTATACGCATACCTTCATTTTGAATGCGTTCCAGTCATTCACACTGTGATATTGACAGCGTGAGTATTCCCAGGCCATACTTGATTACAGACAAGACCAGCTGATGATACAAGAGAAACAGTAGTCTCTGCTCCAGGTGCACTGCAGCCATTGTTTTTAGGGCTGCCAGATCTCTCTTGCACTTCTGTATGATGTGGTCAACATGGTGCTTATATGATAGCCCACGGTATTTCAAATTTTTCTGCCTTTTAATTTTCTGTCCACAGAGAGTAATGTCTGGAAGATCTGCTTTCAATATGAGTTATTCAAGGAGCACCAAAGCACACAGGCTTTGTTGGGATTGACCTTGGAGCTGGTTTCGGCGCACCATTTAGAAACTGCTTGAAGTGTCTCATGTATGCTTTTAACCATTTCATTTCTCTCTGAACCAGTCCTGTAAATGAGCAAGTCATCGGCAAAAGTTAATGTTCGTCCCAAACCTGTTGGTTGGATTGCAGCTATTTTTGCTGTATAGATGTTACACAGCACCGGCGATAATGGAGAACCTTGGGGTTTTTTTCTTCTTCTTCTTCCTCGTTCGTCCTGAAAAGGACATTGGTTGCGTTGTGTCTGTTTACACCGGAGCTGCGATATCTGCGCCTTTCGGCCGACACATCTGACTTCAGCACGGCATTTTTTCAGACCGGGTTTGCCTTCCCTCTTCGATCCCTACTCTCTCAGCCAGACTGCAGTGATGCAGCCTGTTTCCAGGACCACCCCGTGGAGGTGGAGTAGGGTCTTGGTCAGCTCTGGTTCGCTGACCCTGACGCAAGCAGACAAGCTATGGGTCGCTGACTGCATTCTCTATTGCTGCATCTTTGGGTTCCGAACCTTGGGGGAATCCTGGGCAAATGTGCAGTGGTTCTGATGTCCATGTTCCCAAGCAAAAAGCAACTGCTCTCTCGGTTAAGGCAGCTGCTTTCCACCTTGTTAGCCATGGGTTTACACCACATTCCTTTAAACAGTCCATAAGGTTGCAAAGTCAACACTGTTGCAAGCATCCTCTAGGTTAATTGCCACAGCTACCATTTCTTGTTTACCCTGGAAACCCTCATATACATCTTACGCAAACGTTCCTGCGTTACCCCATAATACTTTTATTGGTCTATAACTGCCCAGGGTATCAGGGAGGATGTGTGCATTTTCAATGTGGTTCATTAATTGTCTCGCCACTATCTTCTCAAGTAATTTGCCATAGACATTCTGCAATGTGATGATTCGATAGCTGCTTAGCAGTGTGGGGTCTTTACCAGGTTTAGGAAGTGGTCATAGGTAGCTATGTAGCCAGTCTCCCGGCACCTCAGCATTCTGTATACTGGTGTTGAAATCCATCAACACATTCGTAATACTCTGTCATCAAGTGGCTTGATGTGTTGATACTGTACACCATCAGGACCCGGAGCAGTGTTTCTTCTTGCCTTTAAAGTATACTTAACGTCCTCGTCAGGTATGAGGTCAAAATATATCTCGCCTCCGATGTCATTTTCCAGGACACGATTCTTAATCTCTTGACTCTTAATCTCTTGACGGGCAGCTTTATCACCTTTATCCATCTCAGTGATATTCCGACTGAATAATGCACGTCCTTTCTCTTCATTGGTCTTCAGGCTTATTCCCGCTGAGCTCAGAATATTAGGTATGGGTTGGCTTGTGTTGTTTCTATTCATTTGTCAATGTAAGGACCAGAATTTCTGTAACGTCTCTTCCATGCCCACCTGTGTCACGAAGACCTCCCATACTTGATCCTTGGCTTCCCTTGCGACGCTCTTGAACCTATTGGTGGCTTTCTGTTTTTTCTCCTTCATCTCTTCAACCCCTCCATTATTCAATGTATTTCTCTTTCGTGCTTTCCTCCATTTTTTCATCGCTCTTTCCTTTTCTATCCATGCCTTTTCTACATCCTCATTCCACCAGGGTGGTTGGGTGAAAGGTTCTACCTGTCTTTTTAATTTTTAATTACAAACCACCAAGCACACTCGTAAATAAAGGTGTGTATTTCTAGAGCTGACTTTATTTTATATTGTAATGACTAAATATTATATTTTAATGACTTCATATTACATTTTAATGACTTCATATTACATTTTAATGACTTTATATTATATTTTAATGACTAAATATTATATTTTAATGACTTTATATTAAATTTTAATGACTAAATATTATATTTTAATTACTTTATACTAAATTTTAATGACTAAATATTATATTTTAATGACTTTATATTATATTTTAATGAATAATTTTTTGCAGCTGACAAAAAAAAAAAAAGTACGATAAAGTGAAATAAAATATTCTGTCGTGTACCCGTTAGACCTACTACGGCACGCCTACGACTACACTTTGGGAAGCACTGGTTTAGGGAAATGAAAACACGTCTGCCTTTCAACATTTAACTCAAGGCCTAAATTCAATGACCAGAACTGTTTGTAAATTAAACTCAACCTGACACTGCAAGACTATATAGGTCATCAAGAATTGGCAGCACTTCTGGTGGTTCGGAAAAGATTACAATTTGACCTAGATTTACTGGAACCAGCCCAAGACTCTGAAAAGAAGACTTTTTAGTTTATATCATTGTCTGATATGATGAGGTTCATTCATATTACATTGTCTGATATGATGCGGTTCATTCATATTACATTTCCTGATATGATGAGGTTCATTCATATTATACTGTCTGACATGATGAGGTTCATTCATATTACACTGTCTGATATGATGAGGTTCATTCATATTACATTGTCTGATATGATGCGGTTCATTCATATTATGTCTGATATGATGAGGCTCATTCATATTACATTGCCTGATATGATGAGGTTCATTCATATTATGTCTGATATGATGAGGTTCATTCATATTATGTCTGATGTGATGAGGTTCATTCATATTATGTCTGATATGATGAGGTTCATTCATATTACATTGCCTGATATGATGAGGTTCATTCATATTATGTCTGATATGATGAGGTTCATTCATATCATAGTTTCTTATGATGAAGTTCACATCATTGTTTTTTGTCATGATGAGTTTCATATTACTGCTTGAAAGGATGAAGTTCACATCATTATTTGACATAATGAGGTTCAAATCACTGTTTGATATGATGAGGTTCATATAATTGTTAAACATGATGAGGTTCATATCATTGTTTGATATGAGGTTCCTATTGTTTGATATGAGGAGGTTCAATATCATTGTTTGACATGAGGTTCAAATCAGTTTGAGGTTAATATCATTCTTTGATATGATAAGGTTCATATAGTTGTTTGACATGATAGGTTCATATCATTGTTTGATATAATGAGGTTCACATCACTGTTTGAAATGATGATGTTCAAATCACTGTTTGATATGATAATTTTCATACCACTGTTTGACAAGATAAGGTTCATATCATTGTTTGGTATGATGAGGTTCATATCATTGTTTGATATGACTAGGTTCAAATCACTGTTTGATATGATGAGGATCATATCACTGTGTGATAACTGATATGATGATGCTCATACTGCTGTTTAACATGAAGATGTTCATATCACTGTTTGATATGATGACATTCATATTACTGTTTGATATAATGATGTTCATATTACTGTTTGATATGAAGAGGTTTGAAACTATGATTTTTTTTAAGTCCAGATGAGATATCGCTTTTAAAGATGGGTTTGTACAAAGACTAAAACCACTATTTCCGGACAGGCAGCATTGTAGAAAGAACATAAGAACAGCTGATCTTTGGCAACCCTACACTATAAAATATCCTACTGCCTCCTGAAGCAGATAAAAAAGATAATAACCAAAAAAAAACCTGGGTGACTAGAAGCAGAAGACATCACAGTGGCACTGAGAATGGGTCAAAAGTAAAAAAGCTTGACCCAGATGAGCTCCCTCACAGAACCCAAAACTGTCACTAGGATGGTATTAAAAATACCAGGTTGAATTTAGATTTTTCCTCCTAGGCATGACAAAGGTTAATGGGTCATATGAGGTCATGCATGAGGGTGGCAACCTCATCATGTAAGACAGACTGCTTCAGAAACCACTGCTGCAGGAGGACATTAATGCTTTGGCACAGGTTTCCTGCAACAGGCCGGCTCTCATGATGGTTTCATGGTCCATAGGGAATCAAACAAGAAAATGATGATGACAAAGGTTGATAATGATGACAAAGGATGATAATGGTGACAAAGGTTGATAATGATGACAAAGTTTAATAATGATGACAAAGGATGATAATGGTGACCAGGATGAGGAGCGGCACTTGACACCGTGAGAGCGAGAAGACAGACTTTCTAAAGATGTGTCCGATCTATTCCCATTTGTTTACGAACAGTGGAACATACAATGTGTGTGGGAGAAGATAGACAATATAAAGAGGTGTCTGATCTATTTTGAAACGTTTAAAGAGTGGAGCATGGGATGTGTAGAAGACAAGACAGACTAACTAGAGATGTGTCTGATATATTCCCACTTGCTTCTGGGCAGCAGAGCATAGGAGGTGTCCCAGAAAAGACAGAGTTTCTAAAGAAGTGTCCGATCTTTCCCATTTGTTTCTGGAGACTAGAACAAAGGATGTGTAAAGAAGAAGGCAGACTTCCAAAAGATGTGTTTGATCTATTTCCCACATGTTTCTAGAGAGTACAGTATAGGATGTATGATGGAAAAGGCTGACTTTCTAAAGATGTGTTTGCTATATTTCCACTTGTTTCTGATTTACGTCCAGCCTTTTTTCCCCAATTTTTCCACAACGCCATGATCTTGTCCTATTGTTTCTAAAATTTAATATTCTTCTCAGACACTCACATGCAAAGCCAGCATTAGACCAGATAGCAGGCAAGTTCTTTGAAGCTAAATACAAGGGCAAGTTCATGCTGCGACAGACAATTAGAAACAGGTCAATCTGGCCTATTCGGGTCAGACAAAGATGTAGGTACTGGTAAAACACAAGGAGTATGTTTCTTGTTTATTAATTCGAACTGGTTGTATAAGTTCATTATCAGTTTTATTAAGCAGCACAGACCAATCAGTTTGAATGTGTAGTATAGGCCAGTTCATTCTAATGTGTAGTCAAAGGATCCTGTTACATGCCCATTGAGGCATTTTGGGAATATGGTGTTAGGCCCATATTTTCTTGACATTTGGCACACTAAGAGTGATGTGGTCAACATCACACTGGCAGCCTTAACCTTCCCAGAGTTGCTCTGGTACCCAATTTATGAGGCTGGGTTGACCCGGAGCCGTTAGCGGTCTAAAACCTCCCACCTCAAATGGGGATAGAACCATGGGCCACTAACCACTGCGCTACCGCGGCTCTTATGTAGGTTAGCTCAAATGTGTAGTGTAGGCAAATCAGTTTTTTAATGTGTAGTGTAGGCCAATCTGTTCAAATGTGTAGTGTAGGTCAGTTCAAATATATAACATAAGCCAATCAGTTTTAATGCATAGTGTAAGCCAATCAATTTTAATGTACACCATAGGCCCACTCAGTCCAAATGTGTAGTGTAGGCTTTCAAATGTGCAGTTAAATATGTGGCACAGGCTAGTTCTTTCAAATGTGTAACGAACGCCCTCAGTTTTAATGTGTAGAAAAAGTCAGTCTCATTAAATGTGTAATGTAGGCCAGTCAGTTTTAATGTGTAGTATAGGCCAGTTAGTTTTAATGTGTAGTATAGGCCAGCCAGTTTTAATGTGTAGTATAGGCCAGTCAGTTTTAATGTGTAGTATAGGCCAGTCAGTATTAATGTGTAGAATAGGCCAGTCAGTTTTAATGTGTAGTATAGGCCAGTCAGTTTTAATGTGTAGTATAGGCCAGTCAGTTTTAATGTACAGTATAGGCCAGCCAGTTTTAATGTGTAGTATAGGCCAGTCAGTTTTAATGTGTAGAATAGGCCAGTCAGTTTTAATGTGTAGAATAGGCCAGTCAGTTTTAATGTGTAGTATAGGCCAGTCAGTTTTAATGTGTAGAACTGGCCAGTCAGTTTTAACGTGTAGAATAGGCCAGTCAGTTTTAATGTGTAGTATAGGCCAGTCAGTTTTAATGTGTAGTATAGGATAGTTAGTTTTAATGTGTAGAATAGGCCAGTCAGTTTTAATGTGTAGAATAGGCCAGTCAGTTTTAATGTGTAGTATAGGCCAGTCAGTTTTAATGTGTAGTATAGGCCAGTCAGTTTTAATGTGTAGAATAGGCCAGTCAGTTTTATTGTGTAGTATAGGCCAGTCAGTTTTAATGTACAGTATAGGCCAGCCAGTTTTAATGTGTAGTATAGGCCAGTCAGTTTTAATGTGTAGAATAGGCCAGTCAGTTTTAATGTGTAGAATAGGCCAGTCAGTTTTAATGTGTAGTATAGGCCAGTCAGTTTTAATGTGTAGTATAGGCCAGTCAGTTTTAATGTGTAGAATAGGCCAGTCAGTTTTAATGTGTAGAATAGGCCAGTCAGTTTTAATGTGTAGTATAGGCCAGTCAATTTCTATACTACACATTAAAATTGACTGGCCTATTCTACACATAAATAATGTGTAGAATAGGCCAGTCAGTTTTAATGTGTAGTATAGGCCAGTCAATTTTAATGTGTAGTATAGGCCAGTCAGTTTTAATGTGTAGAATAGGCCAGTCAGTTTTAATGTGTAGAATAGGCCAGTCAGTTTTAATGTGTAGTATAGGCCAGTCAGTTTTAATGTGTAGTATAGGCCAGTCAGTTTTAATGTGTAGTATAGGCCAGTCAGGCATGTTGTACACAGCGACTAATATAAGGTTGTGCATGGGACTGGCAACCTCACCATGTAAAACAAATTTCCACAGGATCCACCGCTGCAAGAACATGTGAATGTTTTGTGCAGTAGAGATGACTACTGTGTTTATGTGTCGAAACAATGTGTCAAAACTGCGTCGTACCCGAACGATTCGATGCGCAGATTTTTGCGGTGTCGAAACAGTGTCACGTCCTGTCTGTTTTGCAGAGACACATTGTCTCACGCAGATTCGACACATAGCCTGCTTCGAACAGCAGCTTCAGTTCCCGTCTGCTTCGCTGTTTTGCAAAAGGCACACTGTATCATTGTCTCATGTGTCAAGCGTGCGCTACATATGGCGTTCATAGATAGTATGGAAAATCAAACAAGTCATAATTTTTTTTTAAATAATTCCTCAGGACTGAAAGAGGCTTACTACTATTAGGTGTCTGCTCGGTTTGAGTTGAATCATTGTCGCTGACTGTACCTATTCTAGTTTTATATAATGTGTCATTATTACTGTTATTATTATAATTTTTTTCACTTTTACTGCAGCTGTCAGCATGTTCCCCTTGCATATCATCATAATGAAAACGACTGTGTAAAATTCTTAACAGTGGTCACACGAAATACCATAGATTTGTACTAACGAGAATAAGTAAATCTGCATACTAGGGTGTCACGACTCATGTCTCATTGTTTCAGTTAATTTACTTGTAGTCTGCTGTTTCGAAACAGTTCCATAGTTCTTTTTCATCCAAGCGCTAATTATACGCATGTTACGGTACTCTTGATTCCTGACTTCAGGCGCTCTCGTAAGAAAACGTGTTTTGTTTATACATAAAATAGTGTTTAAAACTTGTGTTCAACCTCATTTAATCTTCATTTATGGCGGGGAGAAGCCCTGTTTGGGATTATTTTGTAAAGATCAAAGACAACAAAGTAAAATGTAACGTGTGTTCTGGTATTTTATTATTCAAAGGTTCGTCAACTTCAAGTATGACTAGGCACTAGAGATGGCTAGTGTGTGTATGACGGTATGTGTCGAAACAATGCTTCAAAACAGCGAGCGATTCGACACTTCCTGCTTGTTTCTTTCGTCTGCCTCGCTGTTTTGCAGCGACACACTGTCTGAGCCTATGTAAAATTTGAATCAACCGTTCGGAACATTAGTATGGAATATCAAACATGTCATATTTTTCAGGGATGTATTATGATGACTTGATTTTACAAGTGATATTATTTTTGCTGAGAAGTTATAGACACTGGAAATTGTGTCAGTGTTGCAGTTGTCAATGTTTTAGGCGCTATGTTAAAGTTGAAAGTGTCAGTGTGTTCGTATAAATGTAATATACACTTTATTAGCTCTGCTGATATGTGTACTCGGTGTGGATTTGAATCATTGTCTACCAAATCTAGTTTACTCTAGTTTGATATCATGTGTTATTATTACTGTTATTATTATTGTTGTTTTTTTATTATTTTCCCATATACTGCAGCTATCATCATATCTACGTTTTATTACATCATAATGAAGACTTGTGTAAAAATATTGAATTGTGGTCACACGAAACGCCATAGATTTTCACACACGACAGTAAAAACAGTTCATGTATACTCGCGCCGGTACTGTCTATAAGAGACTTCTTTCTCCCCGATACGGGCAATTGTGTCGTTGTGTCGTTGTGTCGACTCACTGTTTCGAAACAGTTTAAATCACTGCGCTAACTGTTTCGAAACAGTTGAGTGTGTCAATTTGCCCACCTCTAGTTCAAATATGTAGTATAGGTCAGTCCATTCTAATGTGTAGTCAAATGTGTCATGTAGGTCAGTCCATTCTAATGTGAAGTCAAATGTGTCATGTAGGTCAGTTCAAATGTGTAATGCAGGCCAGTCAGTTCAAATGTGTAGTATAGGTCAGTCCATTCTAAAGTGTAGTCAAATGTGTCATGTAGGTCAGTTCAAATGTGTAATGTAGGCGTCAGTTCAAATGTGTAGCATAGGTCAGTCAATTCTAATGTGTAGTCAAATGTGTCATGTAGGTCAGTTCAAATGTGTAAAATGGGCCAGTCAGTTTTAATGTGTAGTATAGGCCCATCAGCCCCGGCCTAGTTCCCAGAAATCTCTGAGACAAAGAAAGAATAGGACTTCTGCTCCCTCAGACATGAGGTGACTAATATGAGGTTGTGTATGAGGTTGTGTATGAGGTTGTGTATGAGGTTGTGTATGAAGTTGTACATGAGGTTGGCAACCTCATCATGTAAAACAAATTGCTTCAGACACCACTGCTCCAACAGCACATAAATGTTTTGGCGGAGGCTTCCTGCAAGGAGACCAGCTGTGGTGGTGGCACCATGCTTAATAGGGAGCAAACAGGGAAATGATGATATCACTCTATCAGATTAATTAACTCTCTTGCCCCTTTGTTCAGTGCCACGCTCAGGACTGTTTCCTGCGATGAGTGATTTCTTAGACTGAAAGTTACAAGTTTTCTGCGATTCTTGTTTACAAGCAGGTTTTCGACAAAACAGATCCTATACAGACCAGCTAGCCACATTGAGAATAACAGCTGAACAAAGTTTACAATGGAATTTGTGAACTATGAAAATGCAATTGACGCTGTAGATAGAGAATCACTTTGGAAAGTGATGAAGCATTACGGAGTCCCCATGAAGATCATTAACGTAATATAGAAAACTCATGAGGACAAGACATGCAGAGTTCTTTGTGAAGGACAACTTACAGAACCATTTGGGAAAAGAAGGGGAGTAAGACAGGGATGTCTCTTGTCTCCATTTCTTTTCTTACTAACAATACGAGGTAGCTTCAAAAAGTTCCCGGAATTTGTGTATTGTATAGAAATAAGTAACAATACAATTATTTACACTACATTTCCTTCAAAATAGTTCCCTTCGGCAACTACACACTTTTGCCAACGCCCATACAGCTGTTGGAAACATTCCTGGAACCCATTCTTTGACACCTCTCTCAGCTGCTTTGTCGCATTGGTGATAACGTCCTCAGCACCCTTGAATCGCTGCCCTTTCAGTGCCGATTTTAGGCGAGGGAACAAGAAAAAAAATCAGGTGGTGCCAGGTTGGGAGAATATGGAGGATGTTCCAAGGCAGTCACATTGTGCGTTGCGAGGTACTGCTTCACCAGTAGGGATCAATGTGCTGGCGCATTGTCATGCAGCAGAACCCAACTGTTTGTTCTCCATTTTTCTGGGCGTTTCCTTCTGATTGCATCTCTTAGACGATGGAGGATATCAACGTACATTTCCTTGTTAACCATTCGGCCTTCAGGAATTAATTCATGGTAGACAATACCCTGGGAATAAAAAAAAAACTTCCAACATAACTTTTCCTTTGCTCTTGTCCAAATGAAATTTCTGTGTTCGGGGAGATGAGGGTGATTTCCATTCGGAGGACTGACGTTTTGTCTGAGGATCGTACAAAATACACCACGTCTTGTCTCCTGTGATTATGTTGTTGAGAAAATTGCTATCTTGATCAGCTACAGTGATTTGGTCTCCTGCCAGTGTCAATCTCATTTCTTTCTGTTCAGGAGATAACATTTTGGGAACCATGTGTTGACAAACATGGTGCATGTGCAGTTCATTATGGAGAATACTGTGGCAACTTCCAACTGATATTCCAACTTCTGAGGCTATTTTCTCTATACTAAGTCTTCTGTCAACATGAACAATGTTCCGAACATGCTCAATGTTTTCATTGTTTATCGAGGCAGGTGGTCGTCCGCTACGTGGATCATCATCGACACTACCACGACCTTCACAGAAACGCTTGTGCCACTCAAAAACTTGCAATTTCTTCATTGTGGTATCACCATATGCTTTATTAAGCAAGGATACTGTCTCTGAGGGTGATTTCTGAAGCAAAACACAAAATTTGACATTTGTACATTGTTCAATCAAGGACATTTTCAACTCCGATGATGCTACGTGCACACCACACACACAAACTTCTGTAACGTCTGTTCGAGAGTACATGTGAAGGTTACATCAGCCATGTCGTTTCCTCAAGGTCACTACAACTTATAAAACTATAATCTCCATGACATAATCACTCATTCAAACATGAGTCGACTATTCCGGGAACGTTTTTGAAGCTACCTCGTAGATGTCAAACAGCAGAAATGGAATCCAGTGAAACCTAACTTAACACCTATCACTAAATTTTAATGAATCATTTTCTGCAGCTGATAAAAAACAAGTACAATAAAGTAAAATAAACTATTCTGCCATGTACCCCTTAGACCTACTACGCGTACTACCACACTTTGTGGAGCACTGGTTTAGGGAAATGTAAACATGTCTGCCTTTCAACCTTTAACTCAAGGTCTAAATTCAATGACCAGAACTGTTTGTAAATTAAACTCAACCTGACACTGCAAGAATATTTAGGTCATCAATAATTGGCAACACTTCTCGTGGTTCGGAAAAGATTAAATTCTAACTATATTCAATCGTACCAGCTCAAGATTCTGGAAAGAAAAACTTTCAAGTTCAGATCATTGTCTGATGAATCAACATTATTTCATATAATTTTTTATATGACAAAGTTCATATTGCTGTCTGAAATGACGAAGTCCAATATCACTGTTGACTATGATGAGGTTCACATCACCATTTGATATAAGGAGCTTCATTTCACTATTTGATATGATGAGGTTCATTCATATCTTTGTCTGATTTTATGAGGTTCATAAACATCATTGTCTGATATGATGAGGTTCATATCACCATTTGATATGATGAGATTCATTCATTTCATTGTCTGATTTGATGAGGTTCATAAATATCATTGTCTTACATGATAAGTTCATATCACCATTTGATATGAGGTTCATATCAACTTTTGATATGATGAGGTTCATTCATTTCATTGTCTGATTTGATGAGGTTTATATCACCATTTGATATGAGGAGGTTCATTTCTTTTTTTTTATATGAGGTTCATTCATTTCAATGTCAGATTTGATACATATCATTTCTCATATGATGAGGTTCATATTACTGTTTGAAATGATGAAGTTCATTCATATCATTGTCTAATATGATGAGGTTAATTCATATTATTGTTTGATATGAAAGTAATATGAATCTCCTCATTTCAAATGGTGATATGGTCACAGGGGTCGGAATAGCTAAGAGGTATAGCCTATAATTCTAAATGTACCAGGTTCGATTCCAAGTAAAGGGAATATAATTTATGGAATTTTTTTTTCAGAACCAATGGTCTTAATGATGTCATACTCCCACCTGGTCTCCTAGGTAGTGAGAAGTGATGCCTAGCATTCTCAGATAAGGGCGAAAAAACAAGAGGTTTGTGCAATCTGCGCACATTAAAAATCACACAGGAGTTGGAAATCATAAAGAGTAGGACATGAAGCGGCTGCCTTGGCAAAATTTAAAAATTAGAAACCTACCCACCACAAAAATATTTATAGAGTGTATGAGGTTCATATCACTGTTTGATATGTTGAGGTTCATATCATTGTTTGATATAATGAAGTTCATATAACTGTCTGATATGATGTAATTCATATTCCTGATTGTATGATCAGGCTCATATCATTGTGTGATATGTTGAGGTTCATATCACTGCTTGATATAATGTAGTTCATATAACTGTCTGATATGATGTAGTTCATATTCCTGATTGTATGATGAGGCTCATATCATTGTGTGATATGTTGAGGTTCATATTACTGTTTAATATCAGGATATTCATATCACTGTTTGATAAGATAATTAAATCCCTATTTAATTTGTTAGGTCAAAATAATATACGAGTATTGTTACACATCTCCCATCTAAAGATGGGACTGTATTGTTACACATCTCTCTTCTAAATATGGGACTGTATTGTTACACATCTCCCTTCTAAAGATGGGATTATATTGATACCCATCTCCTCTCTAAAGATGGGATTGTATTGATACCCATCTCCCTCCTAAAATGGGATTGTATTGTTACACATCTCCCTTCTAAAGATGGGAATGTATTGTTATAAATCTCCCTTCTAAAGATGGGACTGTATTGTTGCACATCTAAAGATGGGATCGTAGTGATACCCATCTCCCTTCTAAAGATGAGATTGTATTGTTACACATCTCCCTTCTAAAGATGGAATCATATTGTTACACATCTCCCTTCTAAAGATGGGATTGTATTGAAGCTCAGCGGCTCTAGTTAAACAACATCAACAACCCCAGAAGGAATCAACCTTATACTATAAAATATCCTACTTGCTCCTGAAGCAGATATAAAAATATAAGCCATAAAGACCTGGGTGACACAGAAACAGAAGACATCATGGTGGGCACTGAGGCTCAGTGAAAGCTGAAAGGTTGAGCCCAGATGAACTCCCTCACGGCACCTAACACTGTAACTAAGCTTACATTCAAATAAAAAAACTCCGTTGTGGAGTAAAGTGTTAGAGACTTTACTATACTAGGTCTCAGGTTTATGAGAGTAAAGTGTTAGAGACTTTACTATACTAGGTCTCAGGTTTATGAGAGTAAAGTGTTAGAGACTTTACTATACTAGGTCTCAGGTTTATGAGAGTGAAGTGTTAGAGACTTTACTATACTAGGTCTCAGGTTTATGAGAGTGAAGTGTTAGAGACTTTACTATACTAGGTCTCAGGTTTATGAGAGTGAAGTGTTAGAGACTTTACGTCTGTTACCAACAGATTACTGGTGGCAATGAATATAGATATATATATATATATATATATATATATATATATATATATATATATATATATATATATATATATATATATATATATATATATATATATATATATATATATATACATATAGGAAGATATTTATTTGTTTGTATACTTGTTATGTTTGGAAATATTTGGTAATTATATTTTGGGTCAAGATTAGAACTCTAGTCAAAGGGCGAATACTCATTTTTTGCTTCGAGTGAAAGTAAATATGTAGTCGCCCCACTTGAATATAGTCAAAAGGTTTTTTCTGCGCATGCGTCGATTTAGGGGGTCGATGAAGAAGGCTGTCATGTCATGGCTGTGTTTTTTTGGGCCGGTCGTTTAGAAACGTTGTAGAATGATCTCTGTGAATGATTCTAGGAAGGAGATGGTGTCTCTGCATGATTGTATGATCAGAGATTCTCCTAATGTTCTTTGTTAATGCCAAGGAATGGCGTGCGTTATTCGCTATTGTGTTTATTCCTAAATCAAGGTAAAACCAGACCCTTTTGCTGAACTTTGTGGCTAGGCCTAGATGGCAGATGTATTATCGCACATTAGAATTGTTTGAATACAGATGAAGATGACGTGTAATCCAGCAGCACTGGATTACTTGATGAAGCAGCCTTGTTGATAACAGAATGTATGGAAGCCCTATGAGAACATTTATGCTCGAATTATGAATTAATTCTGATTATCATTTATCATCCTGGGTGAGCGAAGCTCAAGGAGGAAAGCTATTTTGAATTCCCGTCATTGTAAACGGATCATTGTCGGAGAACAGAAAAATGTCTTATTATCGGACAATGGTACAGAGATCTTCATATTATGAAAACCCACTATTGTGGTCTCACATTGGTACTATCAAGTTTTGATAAACTTACGGCTTGTGAAACTTAGCCAAAAGAAGGTTCTGACAGTGAACCATTGTGATGATGTATTTACCTTTACTGACGCGATTAGTCAGGCATTGTGATGACGTATTTACCTTTACTGACGCGATTAGTCAGTGGAAGCATGTGGCGATAGACCACCAGAACATTGAGTGCTTGCCTACTATCGCCCCATTGTATTTATATGCTACATGAATATACAGCTGATGTTGCCACCCATTTGTCAAATATATGATGATATTTTGCCAACCTGTACTGTGACTGTAACCGTGATGTCCGAGTGTGCGTCCTTATTAAACCATAGAAACGTCCACAGTCGTCTATGTCATTGACTTCCAGCTGAGTGAGTGTGTGTCAAGTCCATTTGTCAACTCTACAAAACATTCCATCATTCGTGTACCTTGCACTCTCACTCCATGTTTACACAACCCTGCGTCGGTCGAGTTGACCTTTATTTTCCATCACACGCCCAGTCTTCACCTACTTACAACACCCATCATTAACACCACTGATTGTTGGTTTGCGGTACACTAGCGAAATTTTGGGGATTGTTACACTGGTGGCCAGATTCCTGGGTCTAACCTTCGCAGAGGACTGATTTGGAAATCGACTACTGATGGTTCCCTGACGCCTCATACGACACACTAGCAGTACAACTCTACAGTCGATGTCAGCATGACCTGTCCTGTCAGCGTATGCAGTAACTAGGTCAGCATTTGTTGACATATTTTTCGTGATTTAGACAGCAGTACACAGAACGTTTGAATCGAGTGTTTATCTGTGTTGATAAGAAATGCAGTGATTTTGAACTGAGAAGTCCTTCTAGGAACTGTCAACGTTGGATCTTCTTGTGTGCAAATGATTGAACATTGTAATAATTAAATTCAAAATAAATTAATTATTAAAGTGGCAGTTTATTTTACTACAACGATGCCATTATAGAATAACAGCTGTGCTTCTTTGCATTACATTACATTATATATGAGATATATATATTTATGTTTACATGTTTGCATATTATTTGTGTGTCTATGTCGTGGGCGGTTGGTGAGGTGACTAATATAAGATTTCCCAAGTAACATAGGGCTTATATTAGTGGTCTGTAGGGGGCAATTTTCTTAATTGAAAATTTGCATGCAACATCGGTTGCTATTTTTTGTTAGCTGTGACGATATGTGCAGTTTTGTTTTCGTTATTTTTCGCTTTCTTTAGTTTTGTTTTGATTTGTTTGTACTTGTAGGTCTCCTCTTTTCTATAGTTTAGTTTTATACACCATTTATGTTTATACACTGTGGCGTTATTTGTTTTGTTTCTTACAGCGCAGTTATCATCACAGATTCTGTGATTATTTTCTTCTGTTTTTTTATTTAACTTATTTGATTTCTGCGAATGTTTTCGTATTGTCCTTCTTGATTGTCCTCCTTGATTGTCCTTTGTGTGTGTTCTTGATTGACATATGACATATAAAATATATTTGATCATACACTACTAATTGTGTAGTAAACTAATGGGAAAGAATCAACTGATGGTTAATTGCTATTATTAGAGGTATACAGTTGATTATACAAGACCTTATTTAAAGGCTTGGTGCCCACATAGATTGGGATATAGAGAGCTGATTATACAAGTTTTGGTTAAAAACTTGCTCCTGTTTGGTTGAAATAAATTTGTTATTTCAGTGATAATAGCCACATATTATTAAATAGTATGGCAACTTTAGACTACTTCATTGAGCAAGGGAGAGCCCTTGGGATGACTCCTGAGGAGTTAAAAGAGTTTGCACTCTCTCATTATGCCAAAGCACAGAAGGATGAAGAGAAAAAACAAAAAGCTGAGGCTGAAGAGAAAAAACTAAAAGCTGAGGAGAAAAAAATGGAATTGGAAGCTGAACAAAAGAAATTGCAGATGCAGGTAGAGGAAAAGAGAATCCAGATGGAAATGGAAAAAGAACAAAAGAGATTAGACAGAGAAGCTGAGGCTGAACAAAAGAGATTAGACAGAGAAGCTGAAGCCGAGGAGAGAAAAGCAAAAAGGGAACATGAAGAAAAACTGTTAGCATTTGAGTTAGAAAAATTAAAATTGACAAATATGGGTATTGCTAATCAGTCAACTGGTAATAATGGTAAACCCTATACTTACAAGGTCAAGGTACCAGCGTTCAATCCTTCCAGTGATGACATAACATTCTGGCTGGATAGATTTGAACGCTCTTGTCGAGCTCATGATGTGGATAAATCACAATATGCTAACCAGTTATCAGAAAATTTGAAAGGTGATTCTCTGACTAGTTTAAGTTTGGTTGAAGAGACTGACAAGGATAATTATGATGTTATTAGGGCAGCTTTATTGAAAAAATATCAATTAACAGAGGAAGGTTACCATCTTTTGTTTAAGAAAATGGTACCTGAATCAGGGGTAGAATTCTCAGAATTCATTGCAAGGACACGTCTTACATTTAATCGTTGGATTGAATTGTCCAAAACAGAAAAGACATATGAAGCCCTTATGGACTTGTTGCTCAGAGACAAGATTATGTCAAGTGTAAATAAACCATTCCTTGAATTCCTACATGAGCGTAAACCCAAGACACTAAAAGAAATGGAAGAATATTGTACCCAATACGTCACGGCACATCCGGACGTAGCTTTTAGCAATGCTAAGGTTAAGGAAGACATGCCAGTTGCTTCAGCAACACCATACAACCCTAATTACTCACACAAATTTCAGGGACCACAAAACAGGTTTGATAAAAAGGGTAACCATAATAGTTATCAAAACCAAGGTAACCAATCATTTCAGGGTTCTTCTTCGAAGAACTGGAGACGAGCCGACAGCCCTCGATACAGGGGTGGTCACAATTATAGAAATTTCCGCAGAGGAAGTCATTATAGAAACTATACAAGTCATCCATCATGGAGACAACAAGACCATAATTACAGAGATACTCATTATAATGAATATGATAATGGTAACCATGAGAACTATGACTCAAACCCAAATAGGGGTTACAATAGAGGATACAATAATGATTATAGAGGCAATAATAATCGAGGTAGATCACAATACAAAAAACATAAATCACATTATCAGGCAAACTCTGCACAGCAAGAGTCACATGAAGCTTATAAACAGACTAAAGATAATAATGACGCTAATAATATGGCATGTTCCGCTTTTGATTTTGGGAGAGCATCTCAGTGCCCCCAATGCAAAACATTATTTGAACCAACTACGGTCTCCACTTTAAGTTGTGGCCATCCTCTTCCCGCTCTTCCTGCGTCAGTAGCACATGATGGAAGAGGTTCTCTCGTCTTACACAAAGGTCTAGTAAATGACAATCCAGTCTCAGTTCTTTTTGATTCTGGATGCACCACAATTGGTGTTAGGCAGTCACTTGTAGATCCTTCTCGTGCCACAGGAAAAGTAGTCAAATGTGTAACATTTGGCGGCACCTTAGAGAAATATTCTACTTCTATCATTAGGATTGCTACTCCTTTCTTTACAGGAGATGTACACGCATGTCTTCTGCCGAATCCGATCACTGATCTTATCATCGGTCGTATTCACGGTCAAAGAATGCACTCCACAACAAATTTCCGTTTGGGAAAAACAAAATATGCAAGCTGCTAATGCTGTAGTCACTAGAGCTCAAGCTCTTAATATGCCTCAAACTTCATCTACTGAAGATAATGAAGTGCATAACCAAGATGATCCCTTGGTAATTTCTCGTGACTCATTTATAAAACAGCAAGAAGATGATCCCACTCTAAAGAAATTCTTCACTCTTGCAACAAAAGGTGATCCAAATAAGGATACAAATCGTAAATCTTGGATTACATTGAAGAATGGCGTACTTGTACGTATGGTGCAAGACTCCGCTAAGTCAAGTCATTCTCAGATTCTTGTGCCCAAAAATTTGAGAATTAAAATTTTGCAGCACGCTCACGACTCTCAGTGTGCTGGACATATGGGTTTTTCCCGTACAAAGTCAAGAGTTCTTGCGGCTTTCTTTTGGCCTTTTGTGAACAAGGACATACGGATTTATTGTCGAACTTGTAAGGTATGTCAAGAGGTGAAATCCAAAGGTCCACGCCATGCTGCACCTATTCAGGCTGCAGACATCCCTATTCGACCATTTCAGAAAATGGCAATAGACATCATTGGTCCATTTAAGATCAAATCTGCTAGAGGACATCAGTTTATCTTGACGTGTGTTGATATGTGCACACGTTGGCCAGAGGCTATTCCTCTGAAGAGCATTACTACTGCTGACATTGCAGATGCTCTTTGGCTTATATTTTCTCATCTGGGATTCCCCGGAGAAATATTATCAGATCATGGCACCCAACTAATATCAGATACCATGTCTCAAGTAATGTCTACTTTGCAAATAGAGAGATCTTTGAGTAGTATCTATCATCCTATGTCCAATGGGATGGTCGAACGCCTAAATAGAACACTCAAAAACTTGTTAGGGAAGATAACTGAGGATCATCCTCAAGATTGGGACAGGGTTTTACCCGCGGCCCTCTTCGCTTACAGAGAGGTCCCCAATGAACATACAGGATTTTCTCCCTTTGAACTTGTCTTTGGCGCGCGACCGCGCTGCCCTATGTCTTTGCTTCATGATCTCATAACCGCTGATAATATTACCGATGACACAAAATCTTCTTACGAGTATGTCATCGCGCTGAGACAAAAGATTATCGAAGCATGCAAATTGGCAACTTCTTCTTCTGAATTTGCTAAACAGAAGGCAAGGCAATTTGCCAATAAGAAAAGAACCTTAAAGACAACTTTGTCCTTGACAAAGACATTTGTTTTGCTACCTTTGTCAGACTTCTTATTTTTTTGGAAAGGTCCGTACGATATAATCTCGAAAATTTCCGATGTGAACAGTACATTGTCGGATATTGACAAAGCATTGTTTTCCTATTTTCCAGGCAACGGACAATTCACCAGTCCAACATGGTCATTACTCATCACTGTCCGTAATACAGGATGAGGAAACAAGTTTTTCGGATGTTAATCTTCCGCTTCCGATGATTCCACTTCATTCTAGTGAATCCTGGAAAAATGTTACTGTTTCTCCTGATTTATCTCTAGGAGAACAGCGACAAGTTTCGGTTATGTTACAAACATTTCAGGATGTCCTTACTGACATTCCTGGACAAACTCATGTCATTGAACATGACATTATTCTAACTGACCATAATCCTATTAGGGTCAGACCTTATCCTATCCCTATACATTTTCAAGCACAGGTTGAGAAGGAGTTTGATGAGATGATAGATTTAAAAATAATTGAACCATCCACTTCTGCATATTCTTCGCCGATGGTTATTGTTTGGAAAAAAGACAATAACATACGTCTTTGCGTTGACTATCGCAAATTGAATCAAGTTACGAAGTTCGATGCTGAACCTATGCCTTTACTAGAAGAGCTACTTACTAGGCTTTCTAAATCTCATTTTTTCACTAAACTTGACTTGTCTAAAGGATATTGGCAAGTTCCTTTATCTGAACGCGCCAAACCAATTACGGCTTTTTCTACACCTAGAGGCCTTTTTCAATGGAATTTCATGCCTTTCGGCCTTATGAACGCACCAGCTACATTCATACGCATGATGCGTCGAATCCTATCTTATCGGTCAGATGTCATTGCATACCTAGATGACACCTGTCTTTTCAGCGATACTTGGGAAGATCACTATTCAGGGTTACTTGAATTACTATCAACTCTACGCGAGTATAACCTGACAGTGAAACCCTCTAAAGCCTGCATTGGTTTTAGCGAAATTTCTTTCCTAGGCCATCAAGTTGGTCATGGTTTCCTAAAGACAGAGGACCATAATATAACTAAGATACTTAACATCTCTATTCCTAAGACTAAAAAGCAAGTGCGAAGTCTCTTAGGTCTTATTCAATTTTATGGAAGATTCATTCCGAATCTATCCTTTATCATGGCACCTCTTTCTACACTACTAAAGAAAGGGTCACCTAATATGGTCCACTGGTCACAGGAATGCCAATCCTCTTTGGATAAGATCAAAACTATGTTTTCGACACCACCTATTTTAGTGTTACCTACTACAGATAAGACATTTATTCTTCGTAGTGACGCTTCATCAACTGGGATTGGAGCGGCACTAATGCAAGAGTACTCTGGAACTCTGTATCCTGTAATGTATATCTCCAGAAAACTTAATGCTGCAGAAAGGAATTATTCGGTTTTAGACCGTGAACTATTGGCTATGGTTTGGTCAATTCTCAAACTACAAAGATTTCTTCTAGGCGCACATTTCATAGTAGAAACCGACCAGAAAGCTCTTACGGCTATACAGAGCAAGAATTTGAAGAGCTCGAGGTCTACTCGATATGCAATTGCTCTTCAACCTTTTCATTTCTCGGTTCGAGCTATCCGTGGATCAGATAATGTGATGGCAGACATCTTGTCTAGATGCCCACATGATTCCACCTAAATGTTAGGTCTTGGACTTCTTAACACATCTAAGTCTATAATAGTTCCTTTCTATATCAAGATAGATACACATTGTAATTTGTAATATAGTGATTGTATCACTATTATCACTACGTTCATTGATATATATTCACCGCTGTTCTTTGATGATTTTTCTTCTTTGTCAATCATGTACTTATGGTGCTTAAATATGAAATTGTAATATGAAATTGTTATATGCATTGTGTCATTGCCAGCATTGTGGTATACGTTGGTGGCACCTCCCTGGAAATATGTATACTTAAGAGAAATGCTTTCTCTGAGATGTTGAGATATATTCTCACAAGTCGATCTATGCTTCGACTTTACCTTAATTTGACATTATAAATTGCTGTTATTTATCATCTGCGCATTATTCGTGCGTTGTGAGCCTATTGTATGTTGCTCTCAGATGGAAAAAAAAAAAATTGCATTTTTTTTTCCCCGTTGTTGTTACCAACAGATTACTGGTGGCAATGAATATAGAGATATATATATATATATATATATATATATATATATATATATATATATATATATATATATAGGAAGATATTTATTTGTTTGTATACTTGTTATGTTTGGAAATATTTGGTAATTATATTTTGGGTCTAGATTAGAACTCTAGTCAAAGGGCGAATACTCATTTTTTGCTTCGAGTGAAAGTAAATATGTAGTCGCCCCACTTGAATATAGTCAAAAGGTTTTTTCTGCGCATGCATCGATTTAGGGGGTCGACGAAGAAGGCTGTCATGTCATGGCTGTGTTTTTTTGGGCCGGTCGTTTAGAAACGTTGTAGAATGATCTCTGTGAATGATTCTAGGAAGGAGATGGTGTCTCTGCATGATTGTATGATCAGAGATTCTCCTAATGTTCTTTGTTAACGCCAAGGAATGGTGTGCGTTATTCGCTATTGTGTTTATTCCTAAATCAAGGTAAAACCAGACCCTTTTGCTGAACTTTGTGGCTAGGCCTAGATGGCAGATGTATTATCGCACATTAGAATTGTTTTAATACAGATGAAGATGACGTGTAATCCAGCAGCACTGGATTACTTGATGAAGCAGCCTTGTTGATAACAGAATGTATGGAAGCCCTATGAGAACATTTATGCTCGAATTATGAATTAATTCTGATTATCATTTATCGACTTCACTACACTAGGTCTCAGGTTTATGAGAGTGAAGTGGTTAGAGACTTTACTATACTAGGTCTCAGGTTTATGAGAGTGAAGTGTTAGAGACTTCACTATACTAGGTCTCAGGTTTATGAGAGTGAAGTGTTAGAGACTTTACTATACTAGGTCTCAGGTTTATGAGAGTGAAGTGTTAGAGACTTTACTATACTAGGTCTCAGGTTTATGAGAGTGAAGTGTTAGAGACTTCACTATACTAGGTCTCAGGTTTATGAGAGTGAAGTGTTAGAGACTTCACAATACTAGGTCTCAGGTTTATGAGAGTGAAGTGTTAGAGACTTCACTATACTAGGTCTCAGGTTTATGAGAGTGAAGTGTTAGAGACTTCACAATACTAGATCTCAGGTTTATGAGAGTGAAGTGTTAGAGACTTCACTATACTAGGTCTCAGGTTTATGAGAGTGAAGTGTTAGAGACTTCACTATACTAGGTCTCAGGTTTAAGAGAGTGAAGTGTTAGAGACTTTACTATACCAGGTCTCAGCAGACACTGCTGTAGGAGAGTGAAGTGTTAGAGACTTTACTATACCAGGTCTCAGCAGACACTGCTGTAGGAGAGTGAAGTGTTAGAGACTTTACTATACCAGGTCTCAGGTTTATGAGAGTAAAGTGTTAGAGACTTCACTATACTAGGTCTCAGGTTTATGAGAGTGAAGTGTTAGAGACTTCACTATACTAGGTCTCAGGTTTATGAGAGTGAAGTGTTAGAGACTTTACTATACTAGGTCTCAGGTTTATGAGAGTGAAGTGTTAGAGACTTCACTATACTAGGTCTCAGGTTTATGAGAGTGAAGTGTTAGAGACTTCACTATACTAGGTCTCAGGTTTATGAGAGTGAAGTGTTAGAGACCTCACTATACTAGGTCTCAGATTTATGAGAGTGAAGTGTTAGAGACTTCACTATACTAGGTCTCAGGTTTATGAGAGTGAAGTGTTAGAGACTTCACTATACTAGGTCCAGATTTGAAAGGTGGAGTGACCAGTTCCCTGCCTCACTACTTTTGCCTTCCCTAACTCAAGAGCAGAGTCAGGTAACCATTTCCAACTGGATAGACTAGAGCACGAAGCCACTGTGCTCCAAACACCATAACTTTGCAGTGAGAGACTAGTGGTCTAACCACTCTGCCAATTGGACACACTTACATTCAAATATCAGATTGAATTTAGATTTTTTCCTCCACCTAGGCATGACAAAAGTTGATGCAGGTGTACAAGATGGGCGGTGGAGCATGACACTGTGTGAGGAAGAAGACAGACTTCCTAAAGATGTGTATGATCTATTACCACTTATTTATGGACAATGGATGTGTGTGAGAAAAGACAGCCTTTCTAAAGATGTGGCTGGTCTATTCTCACTTGTTTACAGACATCTGACCATAAGACATATGAGAGAGAAGACAAAGTATATAAAGATGTGTCCAATCTATTCCCGTATGTTTATGGAGAGTAAGGTATGGGATCTGAAAAGAAGACATGACTTTCTAGAGATGTGTCTGCCATATTCCTATTCATTTATGGACAATGAATCATAAGATACAAGTATTTGTGGGAGAAGACAAACTATCTAAATATGTGTCCGATTTATTCCCATATGTTTATGGACAGTGGAGTATGGGATGTGTAGAGAAGACAGACTTCCTAGAGATGTATCTGCAATATTCACACCCTTTTATGGATAATGAAGCATAGGTTATAGGAGAAGACAGACAATCTTCTTTGTTATCTTCAGACCATACAGGCAACAACAGATTGAGATACCATCTGTTCAACAAGCTAAAGGTAGGAACTATCGATGATTGTAGCTGTGGCACTGATAAAATGACTGCTGAACATCCGCTGCATAAGTGCTCAACATATGAAGAACAGAGAAAACATATATAGCCATCACCAGTACCACCCCAGAACAAACTCTATGAAGATACCGACAATCTCAGGATAACAACCGCTTTCTTTAATTTAATTTTTTGGTGTGAAAGAAAAGACAGATCCTAAAGATGTGTCTAATGTACTGCCATTAATTTCTGGAGATGGCAGCATCAGTTAGGGAGATGACAGGCTTTCTCAAGATGGTTTTAATCAATCTATTCCTATTTGTTCTCGGGACAGTGGAGAACGGGATGTATGATAGAGAAGATACAATTTCTAAACATGTGTTTGATCTATTCCCTCTTGTTTTTAGAGACTAGAACAATGGATGTATAGGGAAGAAGACAGACTTCTTAAAGATGTGTTTGACCTATTCTCACTTGTTTTTGGAGACAAGAACAAAGGATTTATAGGGATGAAGACAGACTTTGTAAAGATCTGTCTGAACTATTTCCAATTGTTTTTGGAGACTAGAACAAGGGATTTATAGGGATGAAGACAGACTTTCTAAAGATATGTTTGATCTGTTTTCACTTGTTTTTGCAGACTTGAACAAGGGATTTATAGGGATGAAGACAGACTTTCAAAAGATGTGTTTGATCTATTTCCACATATTTCTAGAGCAGTGATTTGCAACATGTAGATAGCAACCCGAAATTAGGTTGCAGGGAACAAAATGCGATGGGTCGAGTCCCTTATGTTTCCCATACTCAAAGTTTTAATCAAAGTATGATTCCTATATTCACTGCATGAGGTCCCCAGCTTCACTAACTTAAAAACTGGTTCGTAGTCATAAAAAGGCTCTAGAAAGTGGATTATGGGATGTGTAAAAGAAAAGGCGAACTTTCTAAAGGTGTCTGCTATATTTCCACTTGTTTCTGTTTTGTGTTCTGTATTTGTTCCTAGTGTTTCCACAACTTTATGCTCCTGGCCTCGTCCTATCATTTCTAATCCAATATTCTTCTCAGACATTCATATGCAAAGCCAACATTAGACCGGATAGCAGGCAAAGTATCTAAAGCAAAATACAAGGGCAAGTTGATGCTGAAAAAACTGAGGTGGAATTTCAGCTGTGCTATGTATGAAAAATGATTACTTTACTTATAAAGAATCTGTATATGATTATAATGGTACTTTGAAAGATATTATCTTCATCAAATTATTTATCGTCTTAACCATCTTCATAATCATCTTCAGATTTTGTTTTCATATGAGCTGCAGTGTAACGCAGTAAGCCCCATAGTCTGTAAGCAGTGATGTGACAGACAATTAGAAACAGGCCAATCTGGCACATTTAGACAGGACAAAGATGCAGGTACTGGTAAAACATTAAAATATTTGTTTCTTATTTATTAATACTAGCTGATAGTGTAGGTTCATTATCAGTTATCACTTTTATTAAACAGCACAGACTAATCAATCTGAATGTGAAGTGTAGCAAGTCCATTCTAATGTGTTGTCAAATGTGTGTAGGTTAGTTCAAATGTGCAGCATTGGCCAATCAGTTTTAATGTGTAGTGTAGGTCAGACAGGTCAAATGTGTAACGTAGGCCAGTCAGTTATGAAGTGCAGTACAGGTCAGTCAGATCAAATGTGTAATGTAGGCCAGTCAGTTATGAAGTGCAGTACAGGTCAGTCAGATCAAATGTGTAACATAGGCCAGTAAATTTTAATGTGTAGTATGCGCCAGTCCTTCCTAATGTGTAGTCAAATGTATCCTGTAGGTCAGTCAGATCAAATGTGTAATGTAGGCCAGCCAGTTTTAATGTGTTATATAGGTCAGCCAGAAAAAATGTGTAAAATGGGCCAGTCAGATCAAATGTGTAATGTAGGCCAGCCAGTTTTAATGTGTTGTATAGGTCAGCCAGATAAAATGTGTAAAATGGGCCAGTCAGATCAAATGTGTAATGTAGGCCAGTCAGTTTTAATATGTTGTATAGGTCAGCCAGATAAAATGTGTAAAATGGGCCGGTCAGATCAAACGTGTAATGTAGGCCAGCCAGTTTTAATGTGTTGTATAGGTCAGCCAGATAAAATGTGTAAAATGGGCCAGTCAGATCAAACGTGTAATGTAGGCCAGTCACTTTTAATATGTTGTATAGGTCAGCCAGATAAAATGTGTAAAATGAGCCGGTCAGATCAAACGTGTAATGTAGGCCAGTCAGTTTTAATGTTGTATAGGTCAGCCAGATTAAAATGTGTAAAATGGGCCGGTCAGATCAAACGTGTAACGTAGGCCAGTCAGTTCAAATATGTAGTATAGGTCAGTCCATTCTAATGTGTAGTCAAGTGTGTCATGTAGGTCAGTTCAAATGTGTACCGCAGGCCAGTCAGTTTTAATATGCAGTATTGGACCCAAAGATGCAGCAATAGAGAATGCAGTCAGCGACACCATAGATTGACTGCTTGCGTCAGGGTCAGCGAACCAGAGCTGGCCAAGACCCTACTCCACCTGCACGTGGTGGTCCTGCAGTCTGGCTGAGAGAGTAGGGATCGAAGAGGGAAGGCAAACCCGGTCCCAAAAAAATGCCGTGCTGAAGTCGGATGTATCGGTTGAAAGGCGCAGATATCGCAGCTCCGGGTGTAAACAGACACAACGCAACCAACGTCCTTTTCAGGACAAATGAGGAAGAAGAAGAATATGCAGTATAGGCCCATCAGCCCCGCCTAGTTCCCAGAAATCTCTGAGGAGACAAAGAAAGAATAGGACTTCTGCTCCCTCAGACATGAGGTGACTAATATGAGGTTGTACATGAGGTTGGCAACCTCATCATGTAAAACAAATTGCTTCAGTCACCACTGCTCCAACAGCACATAAATGTTTTGGCGGAAGCTTTCTGCAAAGGACACCAGCTGTGGTGGTGGCTCCATGCTTAATAGGGAGCAAACAGAAAAATGATGATATCACTATATCAGATTAATTAACTCTCTTGCCCCTTTGTTCATCATAATGCTTGTGGCTTATTTCTTTCGAATAGTGATTTCTTAGACTAACAGTTACATGTGTTCATATTGTTACATGTTTTCTGTGCTTCTTGTTTACACTGTTTCACGTTTTCTGTTTCTTGTTCACACTGTTTCACATTTTCTGTTTCTTGCTCACATTGTTACATGTTTTCTGTAATTCTTGTTTACACTGTTACATGTTTTCTGTGCTTCTTGTTCACACTGTTTCATGTTTTCTGTCTTTTGTTCACACTGTTACATGTTTTCTGTGTTTCTTGTTCAAACTGTTACACGTTTTCTGTGTTTCTTGTTCACACTTTTAGATGTTTTCTGTGTTTCTTGTTTACAATGTTACATGTTTTATGTTTCTTGTTCACACTGTTACATGTTTTCTGTATTTCTTGTTCACACTGTTACATGTTTTCTGTGTTTCATGTTCACGCTGTTACATGTTTTCTGTGTTTCATGTTCACGCTGTTACATGTTTTCTGTTTCTTGTTCACACTGTTACATGTTTTCCATGTCTTGTTCACACTGTTACATGTTTTCAGTTTCTTGTTCACAATGTTACATGTTTTCAGTTTCTTGTCCACAATGTTACATGTTTTCTGCTTCTTGTTCACAGTGTTACATGTTTTCTGCATTTCCTGTTCACACTGTTATATGTTTTCTAATGTTTGTTCACATTGTTAATAACAGAATACCATCACTCACTTGGGTATACAATAAAATAACAGAATACTATCACACACTTGGGTATACATTAAAATAACAGAATAACATCACACACTTGGGTATACAATGAAATAACAATACAGCCACAATATAATAACAGAACACCACTATAAAACTTGGAGGGAAAAGGTAAAGAATCCCATTACATGCCCATTGTGGCATATTAGGAATATGGTGTTAGGTGTTACGGTGGTTTTATTAGCATCGTTTGCTAGAGGTTAGCAGTGTGCAGTCTTAGGGGTGACCACATTTAATATAATGTAAATAATTGTTAGTTTATTGAACGCGATACACACGATTGATTATGACGTGGTAGCGTCGGTAAGGTCATGCTGGGTGACTAGGTTACCGGACCCTTTTGTATTGACCGTCGAACTGAATAGACGTGTCCTCTAATCCTTCTAGTGGTAGGCATGATATTGCCGCACATATGTTACTGCAGTACGGACATGGGTCAGTCCAAGAATATTAAGAAGAGAGGAATTTTATGGAGGTTAGTTAATTTACTAACCTCCATAAAATTCCTCTCTTCTTAATATTCTTGGACTGACCCATGTCCGTACTGCAGTAACATATGTGCGGCAATATCATGCCTACCACTAGAAGGATTAGAGGACACGTCTATTCAGTTCGACGGTCAATACAAAAGGGTCCGGTAACCTAGTCACCCAGCGTGACCTTACCGACGCTACCACGTCATAATCGATCGTGTGTATCGCGTTCAATAAACTAACAATTATTTACATTATATTAAATGTGGTCACCCCTAAGACTGCACGCTGCTAACCTCTAGCAGACGATGCTAATAAAACCAACGTAACAATTCCCCACACTGGCCACCAGTTGTTGCCGTCGTTCGTTGTAATTGGTGAAGGCTATTTTTCTTATTGGTTCAATAGGGCCTCTTTAGTTCTGGTCATTGATTCATTAAATCTTGATCGTGCTGTTGTTGGAAAATTACGCGAATGTGGGTCAATAACATTCTGCCTGTCATAAGGTTTGAACTCAGCAACTTGATTAAATTGATAATTCATTTGGGTTGAGTCCGTATATATTTATTACAGGTTACACATGAAGAAACAAATCCACTCAAGCTGAACATGAAAGTATATATTAAATCCTACATCATAGATGCTATCCATGCATCACAGTCCTTGTCCAGTAATATGCAATACTATAGTCAGGACGTCATAACTATATGTACGCGCGGTTGGAGCACCCAACGGCCGACAGTGAGATTATGCATCTGACAAGATAAACGAATATGGACTGCTATTTCTTCCTTCCTTGAATTTAGTTAATTTACTAACCTCCATAAAATTCCTCTCTTCTTAATATTCTTGGACTGACCCATGTCCGTACTGCAGTAACATATGTGCGGCAATATCATGCCTACCACTAGAAGGATTAGAGGACACGTCTATTCAGTTCGACGGTCAATACAAAAGGGTCCGGTAACCTAGTCACCCAGCGTGACCTTACCGACGCTACAACGTCATAATCGATCGTGTGTATCGCGTTCAATAAACTAACAATTATTTACATTATATTAAATGTGGTCACCCCTAAGACTGCACGCTGCTAACCTCTAGCAGACGATGCTAATAAAACCACTGTAACATTAGGCTCATATTTTCTTGACTATCGGCACACTAGGGTTGATGCGGCCAGCATCACTCCAGCCACCTTAACCTTCCCAGAGTTGCTCTGGTACCCAATTCATGAGGCTGGGTCGACCCGTTGCGATCTAAAAAAAATCCCACATCAACTGGGGATCGAACCATGAACCACCAAGCTAGGAAGCCAGTGGGAACTAGGGTATACAATAAAATAACAGAAAACCACCACAAAACTTGGGTATTCAATAAAATAAAACAAATATAGCCACAAAATTCTGGTATGCAATAAAAGAGCACAATCCAGCCACAACACGGTTAATATATCAAATAGTTAACAAAGGGCAATTAAAAAAAGGTGAGTGTTAAACTCAACAACAAGTACATATTTTGAAATAAAAAAATTCCAAGCAACAGTGAGTACTAAAAACTAGCATATTTAAGTGAAAAATATGAAAACACTAATAAAGAAAGATACAGTACCTTTACCTCTAAAACTCCCCATACTGTTATATAAGAGATGTTCTTGTTTTTTTTTCATGACAGCTGAGGTGAATGTTGTCAGACCCAAGGCCTAGAGACAAATCATTGACATACATAAGATGAGAGGACTTGTTCTCACATTTATAACCAAAATTAACTCTTAAAGGATAAGAGTTCGCTGGGAGAACAACTTTAGACAATCTCTGGGAGGACAACTTTAGACAATCTCTGAAGGACCAAAGACTAGACTGGAACCAGGCCAGGAGGAAGATAGCCGACAGGATAGTCTAGTGCTCTCTCTGGCAAATCTGTACACCCCAGGATAGAAGAGAAATCACTAAGTAAGTAAGGATGAAAGGCCAGTATTCAGAGCCACTTTTCCCAGGCTCTCATCATGGGAGGCCAGTTTTTCTTCTTCTTCACCTTTCAGCTTCCCAAGCAGCAGCGGCCTTCAAGAACCTTATGCCAAGTCTTCCTGTCCTGTGCCTTCAGCTCAAAGTCTTTCCATGTGTTCTTTATCCCCTTCATGTCTTTTATGTGTTCTTTTGTCTTCTATATCCCCTTCATGTCTTTTATGTGTTCTTTGGTCTTCTATATCCCCTTCATGTCTTTTATGTGTTCTTTTGTCTTCTATATCCCCTTCATGTCTTTTATGTGTTCTTTGGTCTTCTATATCCCCTTCATGTCTTTCATGTGTTCTTTGGTCTTCTATATCCCCTTCATGTCTTTTATGTGTTCTTTGGTCTTCTATATCCCCTTCATGTCTTTCATGTGTTCTTTGGTCTTCTATATCCCCTTCATGTCTTTCATGTGTTCTTTGGTCTTCTATATCCCCTTCATGTCATTCATGTGTTCTTTGGTCTTCTATATCCCCTTCATGTCTTTCATGTGTTCTTTGGTCTTCTATATCCCCTTCATGTCTTTCATGTGTTCTTTGGTCTTCTATATCCCCTTCATGTCTTTCATGTGTTCTTTGGTCTTCTATATCCCCTTCATGTCTTTCATGTGTTCTTTGGTCTTCTTCTACCTCTTACCTTAGGGGAAGTCCAGAACAAGAACCACCTGGTAATGCTATCAACAGGTTTCTCAGTGTGTGTGGATATCACCAGGCCATTTTTTAGGGGGTTGGTATATTTGGACTGCCCTGCGTAGCTGCAGAAGATCTCTAAAGGCACAAAGAAAGAACATGACTACCACACCCTCAGGTATGTCGTACAAGGCGACTAATGTGTGGTTGTGCACGGGGGGTTGGCAACCTCACGTGAATAATAAATTGCCACAGAAACCACAGCTGCAGGAGAAAGTGAATGCTTTATGCAGGCCTCCTGCTGGGGGGGGGGGGCCAGGTACAGTGGTGGCTCGATGCTCCGTAACGAGTGGAAAAGAAAATTATGATGATGAAGTTCTTCTTCTTCTTTTTCGTATACTCTCAGACGTCCACTTTAATGTACTCAAAGAAAGCAGTAGTCAGTTTGAGGCTATTTGAATCCCCGTAAAGCTTTTCCACGAAAGGAGCTGGCGTCGGCCATATGCGCTTTCTCTGTACTACATATAAGGGGCAACTTTGAAGCAGATGTTCAGCAGTTATTTTATCAGTGCCACAGTTACACTGATCGGTAGTTCCTATCTTTAGCTTGTTGAATAGATGGTATCTCAATCTGTTGTGGCCAGTGCGGAGTCTGACGATGACCCACTTGTTCTCTTCTGTTAAGCTGGTAGTAAGCATCATTCTGTGTGTGACCTGATTGTCACGAAGTGGTTTTAAGTTTATAGAGTTTGCCTGAATGAAAACAAGACCCTAGTATGAGAAAGTCTGAGAAGATAGAATTTAGATGGAAAATGACATGCCTGTGGACAGATGAGACTACTGGCTCAAGGGATAGAACCAGGTTTTGACTCGCCCTTGCCGCTTCGTGACTTCAGAAAGGCTATAATCTCACCCTCCTCTGACTTCCTTTAAATACAAGGAGATAAGGTGTATAAAACGACCACAGACACCACTATACAGACAACATAAAGTAAGTATAGTAAGGAGTAGAAGCTGATCCAGTATACAGTAAATATATATATTTTTATTTACAGAATGGAAAAAACATTAAAAATACTATCAAAACATCAGTCAAGAAATGGCCTGCACTGTTGCACGGCCTGAAAACAAGTAACGATTAAATTAATAGACACCAAAAAAAAACCCCAAATCACATTCACTCTTTCTGTCACCCTGCTGAGGAACAAAAAATTTGGTTAGTGATTTAAACACCTCTAATCTTGTGGAGCTGTCGACTTTAGCCTCCACTCTCTAACAAAATAAGATTCTACTGTCTCAGTCCTGTTGACTCTTCCTCAACGAACCGTCTACACAGCTTCCAACTTGGTAGGCGATATGCGCCACTATCTAACACCACTGGAAATGCTAAAATAATAGACTTGGAGTAACACAATGGCTCAGTGTCTATCCATCAATGGATAATGAACAGACCCTACCGGTCCTGTCTATTTTCTCCCTCCTTTCCTCTCTCTCTCTCCCTCTCTCTCTTGGTCTCAGTGTCTCTCTAACACTCGACGACTGATGATGCGGCGTCTCCGTTACGCTCTTCTCTCGTTACTTTCAAGACCCAGGTATTTTAACCCTGTCACCTGTTCTTGAATTCTGCGATGATGATGACTGGTGGGTATCCAGCATAAGAACTTGATTAACTGTAGAAAAACTTCTCTGCTGCTGACTAGCTTCTATGATTTGCTCCTCTAGCCCGCTCCAGATTTAGAGGCAAACACAGCCTTGATTTCTGGCTGTATACGATTTAACCCAGTCTCATGGCCACCTGTCGTTGCTAGAGACTATAATAGTGATGCTCTCGGCTGTATGATAAATAAACCCCGTTCCAGCTGAAGCATAGGGACTTCACTGCCAGAGACCATAGGTTATTTTTCTTTGCTCCGGGCGATAACTCGAGTACTCTGACCCTGAGATATGTCTTTTTGCCGTGGATAATTTTATTTGTCAAAATTATGCTCCCCACTGTTTCGCCGTGACTCGCTGAAATTAAAAGGAAATGCGTCTATTGTATAACAACTCCAACATAACGCATCTCTAACCCATTAATCTTTATAACTCCCTTACTCAGTACTTCACTCGTCATGTACAACAATACAAAAAATAATATTACCCACGTGGCACTTAAATCTCTCTCCTCCCTCTCCCCTTCTCTCGTTCTGGAAAAACCGATACATAAAATATTCCTACTCACATGTCTCTTCATTCTCACTCCTTCCCCCTCTCTCTCTCAACTATAATCTGCCAGGTAAGTAAGCAGAAACCTCCCGACCTGTCTGCCTCTTATCTATTTGTTACGCGTGGCTACCCACGTGTCCAACATTCAACTAGGGAATTCCTTTAACGTTACCCCTGAGGTTTCCCACTTACTCCAGAATTAAATGAAATCTCGCTATAGGAATAGTTTACTCCTCTAAGCCGTATAATTCACTTATAACATACATCTTTACTCTCCGACTGCATTTCTTACATTTAAGGCAAAAAATTAAAATTTAGTACACACAATCGATTCCCATTAAAATTATATTTGTAAATAACAGGAATAAATGGTGGTTTTACATAACATTCTACAACTAGGAGCACACGTGTAGCTTATAACTTCCCACGTTCCTATCTACTGCCAAAATCATAGAAATAATAAGCACACTGTTGCATTTACATCGTTCGTCAAAGATGATAATGAATAGCACTATCCTTTAGAACTAAAAAGTTAATGTCCCCGAAGAAATTAACTACGGGCGAAATTCTAAAAACCCCACTAATAAATAAAAACGATAATAAAACTACTACATACCAATTATCGCTGTTGTTCCCCGCAATGGAGACGATAAATACACAGTCATACGGCTGACGATTATTTCTTTACGATAGAGAACTTGGCCCGCCGTCTAACTGGCTATTTATACACACCGGGGCCACCCCCGCGTGTTCATTAATCTACGCACTCGGGCCAATGGAAACGCTTAGAAAAATAAACATAACTATGAGCTACGCCAATCAGATTTGAAAACAACGCGACCGCGTGTCCGAAAATGACATCACGTCCACGTGCGTTTCTGACGCGTCATACAGGCGTGCCCGAAAAATAGCGATTTCCGTAAACAACGGAAAATCAGAAGAAAAAAAAAACTGGTCGAGTGTAAAATAAACCTACCACCATAAAACGAACCCATTTAATTATCTACCCAAAAATACCAAACACGATATATATTCAAATGAGAAGAAAAAATGATGAAAATTCAAAATAAAAGAACAGAATCGGGCCGAAAATACAAAATAGACGACGGAATCGGGCCGGTTGAAAGACAGAATTACAGTGCAGCATCACACTGATGATGAAGTAAAAGTTCAAAAATCCAGATGCCAGAAATCCGAACCACCCAAGAATCCAGACTTTTTGAAAACTCAAACTCTTTAAAATTTCCTGACTTTTGTGTGTGAGACACAGTAAAAGCTGTCAGTGTTCCACCTACAAGCAGTGCAGCAGACGTAAGAGAAGTTGTGGAAATAAATGAATAAATACACTCATTTTGATAAATGAAGCATTCTGTACTTGTTATGAATTAAACCAACAAAATGTACCTGTTCATCTCTTCTTTATACTTCCTTAAATTTGAATTTTAAAAGTACTGCCAGAGAATCCAGAAAATCTGAAAATCCGGATCGACCATATCCCAGAGCAGTCCGGATTTTTGGACTTTTACTGTATTTGGATTTAAGTTTTTGTTTCATTCTGCCCCAATTTGATATTTATTAATCCTCATTTGGGGGTCAGAGTGGCAAAGAGGTATGGTGTCCGCCTCGACCTCTAGAAGTACCGGGTTCGATTCCCAGTTGAGGGAATTTAATTTATGGAAATTTGTTTCAGAACCAGTGGTCCTAATGATGTCATACTCCTCCCTGGTCTCCTGGGTAGTGAGATCAGATGCCTATCCTTCTTGGATAAAGGCGAAAAAATAGGAGGTCTCGTGTGCACGTTGCGCACGTTAAAAATCCCACGGCAGTTGGAAATCGTAAAGAGTAGGCCTATCCAGCCACTGCCCTGGCAAAATTTGAAAATTAGAAACCTACCCACCACAAAAATATTTATAGAATGTGTGATTCCTATATACGCACATTGGGATTTTCGCCGGTGCTACAGAGTTCGTGCACTGTGCTGAGATCCTCCTTGTGTGATCTAAGGGAGGAGATAAGAGCACTGATGGAGTAGTCTGTGTGCAATGAAGATAATCCTTCAAACCAAACCAAACCAATCCTCATTCAATGTTCCCATACAACTATGTAACCATTATTATAGTTTTAAAAACAAAACTTGAAAATACTGACTCTTAAACTTTAACCGTATATGAACACTCAAAGTGATAGATAACTCTGTGTGTCAAACATGGGGAAACCCCAAAGTGCTTTCAGAGTTAAAAGAACCTAACAGCTTGTAAGGATAATGATAAATCAATAAAGAAACGAACGAACGAACGAACTTTATTTTCAAAGGGTTAAGAATTGGGCACGCAGGCCCGTCTGACATTCTGCCCTTCCTCTCTCTCTCATCATATATACTATATCCTTTCATCCTCACATTTACTTTAAGCATAATTAAGGCATTTATCATTATAAAAGTAATATTACATTTGCAATAATCATCATAATTAAAGTACGTTTTTAACATTAAAAAAGAATAATAATAATAATAATAATGAATGTAAAAATAAAATAAATAAAAATAAAAATTAATAGATAGATAGATAGATAGATAGATAGATAGATAGATAGATAGATAGATAGATAGATAGATAGATAGATAGATAGATAGATAGATAGATAGATAGATAGATAGATAGCTAGATAGATAGATAGATAGATAGATAGATAGATAGATTATGGTGGTATATAATAAGAACTCGTGACATTTTGGGTATCTGCTGCTGAATGACCTGGGACTTAGTGTGTTTTCAGAAACAATATTGGGAGGAAACAATAAAACAAACTCAGACAGGAAATGTTAAACTGAGACATGGTAGTTTAAGGAGAAAAAAAGATCAAAGGAAAAAAAGAATAATAAAAGAGGAGGAAGAAGATGGTGGACATGCACACTATCATAGCTGGCAGACGCTGGAGTTGGGCTGGCCACGTCCTCAGATGAGACCCTGATGCCATCACAAGAACAGCTATGCTATGGACCTCTGAAGGAAAGCAAAAGAGAGGCTGACCAAAAACAACTTGGCGGAGAACCGTGGAGGCCAAGATGCAAAGAATGAACCAGAGCTGGGGCACTGCACAAAGGATGGTCACTGACATTTATTCTCATAGTCTTTGTCTTTTCCCTGTGTATTTTCAGGCCCACTTGTTGTGACCTCTCATTGAGAATTTTCATTTTCTCTTGCATCTGGTTATGCACACGGTTATGGTTACAGTTATGGGACAGAAGAGCCATTTTCTGTTCTGTCTCCAGTTCTCTTCTCCGTGTGTTTATTGGTCTACCTCTCCTTTTTTTTATATAACCTGGGTAAAGTGTCGAACTGACACCAGAATATTGCTTTCCTCGGAAAATGATATGATCAATTGTAATGCTGGTGCATTCCTTCAAAGTCCTTCAGCTCTCCAAGGGGCAAAGACCTTCAATAAACTTATGCCAAATCTTCCTGTCATGTGCCATCAGGTCAAGGTCTTTCCATGTCCTCTTATTTCTGTCTTCGGTGCTCTTCTCCATGTGTTATTCAGTCTCCCTCCCACCTAGAGATTCCAAATAAGGGCTGCCTTGTAAGGTTACCGGTGACCCTCTCTCACTGGCCCCGATCCCTCTATTCTCTGCATGCCCCCATCCATCAAAGTCTGCAACTTCCTGGTTGCCAACTCCAATGTTCACCATGCTTCCAGACAGAGAGAAAATATGGACTGACAGAATGGCGGAGGGAGGAAATGAACAACATAAATTCTCAGGCAATGAATGAACGAACTTGATTTTCAAAGGGTTAAGAATTGGGCATGCAGGCCCATCTCACATTCTGCTCTTCCTCTCTCTCATCATGCATACTGTATCCTTTCATCTTCAATAAGGGGGTTGTGGAGAGAAACTGGCACTAGCTCGGCACTTGATGATGATGACGAAGACTGTCATATCATTATCTACTGATATATTTCTGGCTTCCTCTGATTTATGCACTTTTTCTGCTGCAGCAAATATTTGTTATCGTTTTTCTTCATCTTCACTGCCTAACACATACACACTTGAGTATGTCCACATACAAGGTTTCTCAGTTTTTTCCCTCTCCCCCAACAATAAACTACTGCCAGAATCAAGGATTATTACGTACCCGCTAATGCTACACTAACAACACAAGACTTGTAGGTAGGTCATTGTAATGCTGCAATGGTGACTTTGGGATCTGCAGGATCAGAAGTCGTCTACATTTGATGTCACTTAACTTTTGCTATTTTTTAACACCCCCCCCCCCCCCCCCCCCCCCCACCCCCCCCCCCCCCCCCCCCCCCCCACCCCACACCCCCCCTCCCCCTCCCACCCCCATTAAATTTTGTCACACAAACCCAGACTCCCCCCTCTTATGTAACATCAAAAATCTCTTAACCATCCCTTCCTACCTTTTCCTCCCAATTTTTTTTAATCCTGAAAAGAAAGAGTAACCAAATGTAAATTAGTTAGCCTAAACAGTGTAATCAGGCTTTTACGGAGATCTCAACTTTCAGTATAAGACAGGGCCAAACCTTTGCCCAACCCAGCTAAATGCATTTGCATTTATATATATACTAGCAATATCCCGTCAAACTTGACGGGTTTTTAATTATAGTGGAAACAATACAATTTTTCAACACGGTTGCATTCCTCAGCTGTGACCAACATATACACGACGAGAATTATGTTATTTTAGATTCAATTTAAAAGTTCTTTGATGACAAAATTTCATGTGAAAGTGCGTGGATTGTTTTCAAAGAGTGTTCCCTGATAATAAGTGGTTTTAACAAAAACTTTCAAGTTTTCATGATTTGTACATCGGATGAGGGCGACTTTAGAGCTGGTCATGTCCAAATGGTTTACAGCAGAAACAGGGGTGAAACAAGGCTGTATTATGTCACCACTACTTTTTGGAATAGCTATTGATTGGGTTATGAGAAACTATACCCACAATGAACAATTGGGTATAAAATGGACAAATGGAAAATTCCTGGGGGACCTGGATTTCGCAGATGATGTAGCATTCTTAAGTTCAACACCAAGACAATCCCAAGAAGCAATAAATAATGTGTGTCATCTCTCGGTTAAAATAGGTCTCCAAATAAATGCCTCTAAAACTAAAGCTATTAACTTTTCTAACAAGACCTTTGATATCATCTTGAACGGGGGAAAACTACAGAAAGTTGAAAGTTTCAATTATTTAGGCAGTAAAATGACTCAGGATGGTGACACAACAAGAGAAATCCATACTAGAATTGCTTTGGCAGCTAGCGCCTTCAATAGATTATCTAACATTTGGAAATTATGATCATTGAATATACATACCAAGCTTCGTCTGTTTAATTCAAATGTTATCTCAGTGTTAACATACGGCTGTGAGAGTTGGAAAATAACAAAATCATTGGAGAACAAGCTGAATACATTCGAGAACAAATGTCTTAGAAAACTCATGAACATCAGTTGGAAAGAATTCAAGACTAATCGACAAATAAGAGAAGACTCTAGGCAGAAATATGTCTCCGACTATATAAGGAAAAGACGATGGTCATATATCGGTCATGTCCTACGAATGCAAAACAACAGAATACCACTACAGGCGCTCACTTGGGTTCCTGAGGGTAAGAGGAAAAAAGGAAGACCAAAAGAAACACTCAGAAGAACAATAATAAGAGAAGGAAGAACGTTGGGCCTAAATAATGTGCAAGAGCTAAGAGGAGTGGCGTCACAACGAACAACCTGGAGAGCACTGGTTTCTGCCTTATGCGCTGTGTTTGGTGCTTAAAGAATTTATTATTATTATTATGTCCAAAAACAGGTTCAGGAAGGAAAACTCCTACATGATCAAACGATTGTTGGCTCATGCACACCAATTTTTACGCACTTTTTCTTTGTCGAGCGCTACTAATTTCGTGAAAGAATACCAAAAAAAATAAAATAAAACCAAAGTATTTGTTTTATATAACACCCACGCTGCACAAGTTGCACACTTTTTTTTCTGGCGCGAGTTTCTATTTTGACTGAGACCGACCGATGTAACATACATCAGTAGTTATGTTAGTTGGGATATATATAAAACCAATTAAAAGTTATAACAATTATCAGATACTTCAGCTGAGATTATAATATTAATATAAGCCATCAATGAGAGAGTTGTTAACTATTGCAGATAGGTTGGAGATTAAAAAATCTATTTTTTTAAAGACATTATTTATGAAAGAAACAATCCTCACTTGTATTTTTTATTTTTGTGAGATGTCACATTTTTTCAAAACGCCTCCAACTGTCGCCACACATCGTCACACAATGTCAATCCCACTCCCACCCATGACTGTGTGACATCATAGGTGGACAATCCCTAAGCCACTGCTAGTGATCCTGATATTAGCAGTAATGTAGAGATAACAAAAGTCTGGCCATTCCCCTTTTGTAGAATCAAGCTCAAAGATTTGGATGAATGCAGTCAGCTTGACTGCTTGCGTCAGCGAACCAGAGCTGACCATGACCCTACTCCACCTCCAAGTGGTGGTTCTGGAAACAGGCAGTCTGGCTGAGAGAGTAGGGATCGAAGAGGGAAGGCAAACCCGGTTCCAAAACATGCCGTGCTAAAGTCGTATGCGTCAGCCGAAAGGCGCAAATATCGCAGCTTCGCTGTAAACGGATACAACGCAACCAACGTCCTTTTCAGGATGAAGAAGAAGAAGAAGAAGAAGCTCAAAGATTTCAACAAAAATCAGCATCAATTTCCTTCTTTGCTCCCTGTGGAACATTGGAGTCACCACGGCAACCTGCCCCCCTTGCTGGAAGTTTGCACTAAAGCATTCATATGCTCTTACACTGGCGGTTGCTGCAGCAATATGTTTTATGAGATGAGGCTGCCAACCTCATACACAACCTCATATTAGTCACCTCATACAACATGCCTAAAGGGGAGCAGTAGTTCTATTCTGTCTTTGTCTCCACAGAGACCCCTGGGAACTAAGTAGCACAAACAACATTACTCCTTCTACACCTGGGAACTAAGTAGCACAAACAACATTACTCCTTCTACCCCTGGGAACTAAGTAGCACAAACAACATTACTCCTTCTACCCCTGGGAACTAAGTAGCACAAACAACATTACTCCTTCTACCCCTGGGAACTAAGTAGCACAAACAACATTACTCCTTCTACCCCTGGGAACTAAGTAGCACAAACAACATTACTCCTTCTACCCCTGGGAACTAAGTAGCACAAACAACATTACTCCTTATACGGTTGGAAACTAAGTAGCACAAACAACATTACTCCTTCTACCCCTGGGAACTAAGTAGCACAAACAACATTACTCCTTACACTGTTGGAAACTAAGTAGCACAAACAACATTACTCCTTCTACCCCTGGGAACTAAGTAGCACAAACAACATTACTCCTTATACTGTTGGAAACTAAGTAGCACAAACAACATTACTCCTTCTACAATGTACCTTAAAACACTTTGGAGAATGAATACAATTTCAGAGCCATATTCATTTTGGTTTGGTTTTGAAGACTTTCATTGCACACGGACAACTCCATAAGTGTTCCGATCTCCTCCCTTAGATCACACAAGGAAGATCTCTGCACAGCGCACAAACTCAATGTGTGTATACAGGAATCACACTTTATATAAATATTTTTTTGTGATGTTTTATTAGTTTCCTAATTTTTACTAGGGCAACTGCCATTTGGCCTACTCTTTACAATTTCCCACTGCCAAGGGATTTTTAACTTGTGCAACTTGCACATCGGATCTCCTATTTTGTTGCCCTTATCCAAGAAGGCTAGGCATCCAATCTCACTACCCAGCAGATCAGAGGGGAGTATGAATTTTTAGGAACCAGTGGTTCTGAAAAAAATGTCCATCAATTATATTCCTTGTACTGGGAGTGAACCCGGCACCTTTAGAATTAGAGGCGGACGTCATACCTCTGAGCCACTCTGATCCCCAAAAACAAAACCATATTCAAGAAAGTAAAAAACGACAAAAAGGTTAGCACAAAGTGTTGTTTCTTACCTCAATGATTTGTCCAGCAGATCGCGGTACAGAAGGGTCTTTCATTTCTGAACCGCTCTTCAAATTGAGATCTGTCAATCCTGCCAGTACCTGATCAAACAAAACAAATATCATATACAACACATAAAAATCAGATTAGGTTTTTGGAGTCTTGGAGTTACTACCACAAATGAAAAGGGCATTTTAAAAAAAGATGCTTATACAATGGTGTCGAGGAGTGTTTTTTGAGTGTGTTCACTTAAATGAATGGTCCTCTGCTCCACTGAGAGCTATATTTGGTATCTATGAGTTTTTGCAAGTCAGTGGGTATGTTTGTTATTGTGTTTTTACAAGAAGTGGTGTTGTGAGCTGGTATTCAGTTGAGTAGTAAATAAGGTGATCTTTGTTGTTGTTTAACTAGGGCTACTGAGCTTCTCGCTCTTTTGCAGCCAATACATAGTTGAAACTCCTTGGTATTATCTACACTGTAGATCTTGGCTTTTCCTGTGGCTCTTCTGCCATTCTGAAATGTGTTGAGTTGAAATCATAAGCTCCAGTTTCTCCAGCTTAGCTTGCATTTAAAGAATCATCAAATCTGGTCCCAAGCTAGGAGGAAGAAGCGCTTGGCATTCTGTGCATTCTCCGCCATCCAAGGGGGCTCTCCAAACATGAAGAGCTAAAATACTGTACTCTGGTACTGGGCTGTCCCAACGAATTGTCACTTCCTACACAGAGCCACTGCCTATCATGAGTTCACAGTGAGACCCTTTAGCGTGCAGTCAACCAGGTAAAAAGCCAGAGTTACATCTGGTGCTCAAGTGACCCCTCCAAGCTTAGTGTGCAATGCTGGGTTCTCAATATGTTTCACCACAGGGGGAATCAGTGGAAGTGTGTGGATGATTTCATGAGTTAATGTGCATGTAATTAGCCTCACAGACAGAGGTTCACTTCCACATCTGTATAGCACTGTGTTTATCTGGTGGGCATATAAGGATGATTCCAGATATGCCTCCATGCATTAGGTGATAGTAAATTATGTCGAGTGAGGTGTGAGAAAGGAAATCACAGGTATATGTTAATATCTGTAGCAGGGAACGAATGAGCAATGAAGTGTGTTGAAAAGGGCAGTTGACGGCGAGTAGTGAGTGGAAAGAGACGTGTTGTTAAGAGTGCCTGGGATTTTTGTGAAACAGATTGTTCATGGAGAAGATTGTCAAAGTTATCTGATGACAGCCAATGTGGAAAATGAGAGAGATATCTTGATTTATGTATCCCTGTGTGTTTTGGAAAACTCCAAACTCACAACAAAGACCAAAGCTGCAGTATATAACGCCAGTGTCACCAGCACACTTCTATATGGCAGTGAGACATGGACAACCTATGCTAAGCAAGAAAGAAGGCTCAAAAGCTTCCATCTATGGTGTCTACGCCACATCCTCGGCATTTCGTGGAAAGATAAAGTGACAAATGTCGAGGTGATGTCACATGCTGGTCTTCAAAGCATGTATACACTGCTTAGTCAGTGCAGACTACGCTGGCTTGGCCATGTCCGCTGCATGGAAAATGGTCGTATCCTGAAAGATATCTTCTATGGACAACTGGCACATGGCAAAAGAACAGCTGGGCAAGCACAGCTGAGATTCAAAGATGTGTGCAAGAGAGACATGAGGGCACTGGACATAAATTCAGCAGCCTGGGAGGATGGAGCTGCCGATCAAACCACATGGCGATGCTATCTGCTGCGCTCAGATTTGGTGAAGAGAAGCTCACACAACAAGCAGAAGAGAGGAGAAAATGTCAAAGGGAACAATTGGAGAATAAGCAGCTGAGGGCTGCCACCTCCGGGACGCATTCCCATAGTCAGTTATGGCTATTATTATTATTGTTATATAAACGTATTGGAGACTGAATCAGCTGTTCAAGTGGATTTATTGGTCATGAATCACTACCTAGACAGCAAGCTTAATGGAAGTGTATGGTTGTTGCTGTGAGTCTCTGCACTTTTAGATCTACCCACATACACCCTACCCATCACAGCAAGATGTTTCTTGATGACAAAAAATAAATCATTACCTATCTCTTTTATCCCTCCCTGGCTCAATTACCCTACATATTTTAACACAACACAATATCCTGTTAGTAGTAGTAGCGTCTCCCTGCCTATAAGTGACTATGAGGATGGTCCATCTTTGAAGTGATAATCCTCAGGTGCATTGTGGTACTTTTAGAGCGTTCTTTTCTCTTCTGTTTGAGCCTCTTTGAGAGTGGAAGGGCAGAATGTTAGACAGGCCTGCACGCCCAATTCTTAACCCTTTGAAAATAAAGTTTGTTCATTCTCTTTTCCTAATACTCCAATTTAGTGTTTGAGTAATTTTTCTTCCTGGTCTATTTTTCTCCCTCTTGGTTTGTAGATCATCCAGCTTTCAGTGTTTTAATGTACACTTGAGTTCTTCATTTACTTAAGTTCATATTCACATGATAATATCTTAGCCAGATTTATACTTTTGATGCCACTATATTATTTACCTAGATTAGTTAACCACTTCCATTTGTGTCACTATTTCATGCCCTGTCCCAGATGAAAACGTTGTGGTCATAACACCGGCTGTGATGCTCTTGTACCCCAGTAAAACTGCATCATCTATCTTTAGTGTAAGGGGCCTAGACAGGGGGTATGATGTGTTGGTGTTGTGGGTAGTGGACTCTCCCCCATGCTTCATCCTAGTGAATTCATTTTTCATGAAAGCAGCGACCATTGCGGTGTCAGTCTCTTGGCCTTGCAAAACCTCTCATGCCCTAAGATCGTTGTGCGTGGTGAAGAGCCACACCCTCCTCGAGGTAGTCCTGATAACTGAGGGTGCGAACCCCCAGGCTAAACACAACGGATCTAGAGGAGAAAACCTTGATAATAAAACCGGTGAACTACACCGTACACACCCTCTGTGGGTGGGAAGGAGCCAGATGGATACTGAACAAAGTCTTAGGAATGGGAATGAGTATGAACTACTTCCTGAAGACCGGAACCCATCATACAGGCACAGAGACTCAGGACGTGACGATCCTATTGCCTTCAACTTTTGGTCATATGCCTAAAGCCTGGGAGAACTTGGCATAACCAGCAGGTAATTGGTGGCGGTAAATGAGCACTGTGAGCCCTACCTTGGCTACGCATCTCAGGGAGATGCAGAAACACCCCCTTTATCTCCCTTAGAATTGGTATAGTACACTTCTGGCTTCTACCCAGGGTGGGTAGAAAATCCACAGGCACCCCAGCATCACAATGCCATAATGATGAAAATGTCAAAATTGATAAATTCAAACGAGATTGGACGACGCCTCGATTATCAAGGTCCGTGCCAGACAGTGGGTAGACAGGCTGTAATGTGTGAAAAATTGATTAATGGAAAAAAACCAAAAGAGAGATTTCCCAAGAAGAGGAAAAGTGGGAGAAGGAGCAAAAGGAAACCACATCACACAGAAAACCCATCTACACTTAATATTCTGCAGCTAAACATCTGTGGCCTTAGAAACAAAAAGCTTGCCAAAGTGCTAGACAGTCACAATGTACATGTGGCTGCTCTACAAGAAACTTTACACAAAGACTTTGACCTGCACCTGTATGGATACACTAGTTACACCTGTAAGTGCATTGGTTGCCATGGCATAGTAACATACATCCAGAATGACATCCAAGGAGATGTCACACAGCTAACAACAGCCCATCCCACAGATGTACAAAAAGTCAATATATGGCACAATGCAGGCAAATATACTGTATACAATGTGTACAGCCCACCTCAGACAACATGCAACACACCAGAACTATAAAAGACACAGTTTCACAAAACCCTTCTTTTTTGTGACTTCAACAGAGACTCACCCCATTGGGGTTATCATGACTACAACAGTACAGGAAGGTACATTGAACAGACCTGTGAAACAACTCACCTGTCAGTATTACAGGATACACAGTCCCCACCAACTCTGCTGCACAGGGCTCACCTCTCTCTCAGCTGACCTGACGACCATCTGCTCACCTGACCTAACAGACTCTGGTCAATTTCAGGTTCTGGGTGACATTAGAAGTGATCACAAACAACTGCTCACCACCATAACCACCCCCAGTAAAGCATGTTTTGAACAGAAAACTCGCTGGAATTTTCAAAAAGCGAACTGGAGGCTATTCCAAGAAACATCCGACCGCCTCCTGGAAAACATTGATACCAACTGTGTCGAAACATTCAGTGAAGAACTGACAAAATCAATGACAGAGGGGAAGAAAACCATCACTGAAGACAAAAATAATGCAGAACACTTCAACCGTTACTTTGCCAACGTGAATAGAGCAGGAAAACTAACAGAGCTGGACAAGAAACAACTATGCCAGTTAAAGAAACAAGAGAAAGCCTCATCAGTCAATGCCTCCCTATTCGAAGAAGAATTTAGCATGAAAGAGTTAGAGCAAGCCCTGAAGAAATTAAAACCTGACAAGATCCATAATGAAATACTACTCCACCTGAGCCCATCTTGGAGAGAAGCAGTCGTCAAGCTAATAAATAAGACATGGAGATCAAGCAAACTCCCAAAAACCTGGAGGAATGCACATTGTCCCCGTTTTAAAAACCAACAAACCCCCAGATGAACCCAAAAGCTATCGCCCGATATCTCTAACATCGTAAGGTAAAAAGGTAAAGGATCTCGTTACATGCCTATTGAGGCATATTGGGAATATGGTGTTAGGCCCATATTTTCTTGACCTTGCCTCAGCAAAATTGCTGAAAGAATGATAAACACATGTCTCTATTGATTCCTTGAGAGTTCCAGTATTCTGTGTCATGAACAGGCAGGCTTCAGAACCAGCAGCTGCACAGAAGACTACCTTTTTCGGTTGACGCAAAGAATTCATGATGGCTTTCAGAATAATCTGGGAAGGTTAAGGCGGCCAGCATGATGCTGACCACATCACTCCTAGTGTGCCGATGGTCAAGAAAATATGGGCCTAACACCATATTCCCAATATGTCTCAATGGGCATGTAACGGGATCCTTTACCTTTACCTTTTTTCAGAATAAGAAACATACTGTGGCCATCTTCTTTGACCTCCAGCAGGCCTATGATCACGTATGGACAAAAGGTCTCCTAATGAAGATGATTGGCATAGGAATACATGGCAAGTTATTCAACTGGATAAAGTATTTTTTGATTAATCGAACAATCCAAACAAAGATAAACGATGCAATCTCATCTAAAGAAGTCTTAGAGGAGGGCTTACTGTTATGGTGTTATTTTAAATGACGGCGTCTGCTGGGGTTTAGCCGTGCGCAACGTTTAGGGGTCAATAATATTAATAGAATATGTCGATATTTTACGGTATACTGAACGCAAAATATATGCTAAGATTATGACGCATTCGCGTTGGGAAGGTCACGCTGGGTGACTTGGTTACATTGCCCTTGTTACGCTATCCGTCAAGCAGAGAAGTCGTGTCTGGTATTTCTTCCAAGGAGAGGCCTAGTATATAGCCTAAATATGAATCAATGTAGAACTCAGGGTCAGTTCGGATATTAATCTAAGTATGAGATTATTAAGTAAATTAAATGATGGAAGGAGAATCGTATTATGATTCAATTTGTAGCTGTCAAGAACTCATGCGCTCATTTCTGGCTGTTGACTACAGCAGCGCATGTACATAGCCATGATGTTCATCTGACATATCGTTTTGACACGGACGGATACTTACTGGTATTATTTGGAATTCATTGTTATGCTGAACTGTACATGAAGTTTTTGTGAATGTCGGATATCGTTTATATGAACGTCAATACATGTGGACTCAGAACAGAAGGCTTGATCTTTTACTTACGTTTCGGGTTCGGTTCCACAGCTGTTAATGTTTACGTTTTTCAGCACGATAACTCTCCCACAGGGGAAATCAACTAATATACAATATGCAAATCAGAACGTCGAAGGGATGTTCTGGTGGTCAGAGCTAACCATCAATAACAAGCATTAACTATGTCAAGAGAGTGACTTTAATGTTCAATAAATAATATAAGAACAAGGAACCGCAACACCCGTCACAACTGGTGGCCATTAGTGGTCTTGAAACTTTTCAAAAGAGCGAACCTCAAAGAAATAAAACATTTTTCCTTTCGAGCCGAAACGGACATTATTATGCAAAAACACCGGTGACGTCATGCCCTTGACAACAGTATGAACGGTTGCAAAAGCCAGGAACAATCAATGCCCTTCAAAAAATTGTTTGCAGCTCTCAAACAGCAAATGAAACGTATTGCTAACGTCTTCATTGTTTCAAACAAGCTTGCGAGTCTGTTGGCGAAGCAGATAATGTACTGAATTACTGCCAAAAAAAGATAAGTAACTGATTTTAAACGTTACAATATTTCGTCCTTTTTGTCCAACCATGCCATGTTCTTTTTTTTTAGCCATGTTAAATATTGTTTCTGTCTTTTTACATGTAGTGGGTATGGATGGGCGGCGGATTGAAATCAATTCTATGGCTCCTTGGATGCCACGAACTGATTTTAATTGTTCTTAGGGCCGTGAATTAATCGCATTTCGCGAAGAACGCGTCGAAGACATTACCGGTGATTGTTTCGTTCGGACCTGCATTAATTCACCTTGTATGTTAGGTGTCTAGTTCTGTTAAATAACCGTTGTATTTTACCATATTCAGTTTGATTTTTATTCAGTTACAGTCATATGTTCGTAATCTATCCTGTTTATTCTAATCTGGCTATCTTTAATTTTATTTAAATGTATTGTATGATCGTCAAATGAGTCCTGTGAAGTCATCATTCGTAGTGCCAAATATGTTCTTTTACTTCAGTTAACCTTCACCCTTCTATATTTCCTGTTAGTAGACTTGGTTTTATAATATCACTTATTTTGTGAAAATGTCACTTTTGTATTGTGCTACTGTACTGTAAAGCCTTGGTTAATCATTTGTATTGTCTTCATTAATGTTATGTAATAATAATATTTCTATGAATTGATTTTAATAATATATTTAATTAATTTAATTAATTTTTGGGAACTTTGATGATGAATCAAGAACATTGCAACAATTTGCAGTGGTGGTTCTAGAAACTAGCAAAGCACTTTATACACGATGAGTAAGGCATAAAATCAAAACTTTATAAGTGCAAGTAAAATTTTATATTAAAATAATTTATTGAATTATTTTTTTGGTATTCACACCATGGATAGGTGTTGAATTAAAAAACTATGTATATAACATAGTAATTGGTACATTTTTATAGTACTATATTGTTGACTTCTCACATTTCTTTAATTAAATAAAATAGTTTATGGAGGAATAATGCCCATAATTAGTTAACAATTATATTAGGTGCAGGAAATAAACACAGCATCTGATATAAATAAATATCATAACTATTTATGATATATATTATTGATTACATATAATTTTATTATAAAATATTGAATAGTTGTTGAACTTACAACTATTATTAAGAGGATATTACAGTTAGGTATACTGAGTATTCATACTTGAGCTGTTACAAATAAGTACATAGATTCTATTGGTGATTATTATAGATCTGTAATTACTTACAAGATAAAAGGCAAGATGCTTACCTTGGATCATTTTATTAAAAATGGGAAAGATTTTGGTAAAAAAGGAGAAGCTTTAGAAGCATACTCATTGGCAGAATTTGCTAAATATAAAGCAGAATTAGCGGAACAGGAGGAAAAAGAAAAGAGAAGGAAAGCTACATTAAAAAAGGAAGAAGAAGACAGGAGAGCACGACAGGAGATGAAAGAAATAGAAAAAGAAAATAGACAAAGAGAAATTGCTAGACAGGAAAGGGAAGAACGAAGGCGGGAAATGGAACAAGAGATGGAATTAACACGTCTTAAGGTGGAAGCAGCTAGATTACAGGCACAAGGTGCTGCTGCAACCCATAATGATAACGCACAAAATGGGTCTTCATCCAACCAAAACAAACATTTTTACAACTTTAAATTACCCCATTTTAAATTAAATTTTGATGATTTATCATCATTTTTATCAAGATTTGAACAGACATGCAAATCAAATCACTTGCCTAAGGATACATGGGTACTTAAGTTAAATGAATTTTTTAGATGGGGAACCATTGACGGCATCTCTGAATGCTGACCCAACAATAGCTAATAATTATGATGCTATTAAAACCTTACTTTTACGAAGGTTTCATTTGGATGAAGAAAATTGTAGGTTAAAATTTAAAAATATCTTACCTGACTCTCCTAAAGACTTTGCAGGGTTTATTGCGAACATTCACAATACATTTAATAGATGGCTTGAACTGGCAGATGTCAACAAATCATATGATAAATTAGTTGATTTGTTGTTACGTGATAAGGTATTATCCTCTGTCAGCCCACCATTCTTCGCATATTTGCAAGAACGAAAGCCAGTTACCATTGATGAGTTAGAAAAAATTTCTTTGAACTATTGCAATGCGCATCCGAATGCGAACATTTCTAACTCTTTGATAAGGGAACCTCTACCTGTGGCTTCCAATATGGCATACTATAACAATAACAAACCGAGACCTCATAGCGTAGACAGAAGTAGGTTCAAGGGAAATTACAATGTCAATTTTCATAAAGGACATAATAATAATAATAATTTCAACAATAAAAATGATTTGAACAGAGGAAGATCACGGAATAGGAATTATTCACAGCAATCAACCTACAACAACAGTCAACATAACGCTAATTATAATAGATCAAATAACTACAATAATAAAAGCAATTGGAATGCTAATAATCATGGCTCGAGACATCGAGATAACAGTTACTACAGGGGACAACGAGATAATTCTAATGATTATTCCCGTAATCGATCTCATTCTCGTGGATCATCCCATTTTCACCATAATACTGGTGCAGCAGTTACAAATGATACAACCCCTAGTGTTCAGGTTCCACCTAACGATAATGCAATACAATCTTCTGCTGCATGTTTTGCTATAAATTATAACGTGGCGAATAGTTGCCCACAATGCAATCTTATTTTTCAGAAGGCAAAGGAGACAGTGCTAAACTGTGGACACATTCCACCAGAAGTAGGTCTTGCAGCCAATGATGGAACAGGCTCTCTGATTTTTAACAGAGGGATAGTTAACAGTTCCATAGTTTCTGTATTGAGAGATTCGGGGTCCACAACAATTGGAGTGCGACAGTCGCTGGTACATCCTAGCTGTGCAACTGGGGAATATGTCCATTGCATGACTTTCGGGGGGAATATTGAGTTTTACCCCACAGCTATTGTCCATGTTAATACACCTTTCTTTTCAGGACAAGTTAAGGTATGCATGCTTCAGAATCCAATTGCAGATCTGATGTTGGGACGCATCCATGGTAGTAAGGATTGTTCCCCACAGGAAATTGAGGAATGGGAATTGAAGAATGTGCAATCTTATTGCAATGCTAACGCTGTCATTGCAATAGCTACATTACGGGCCAACAAAATGAATACACGTGGCACAGTTTTCTCCAATTTCAGTCTCAGTACCATTCTGGAAATCGTTAAGGAAAAGGATAAAACTCTCCTACAGGATAAAAAGGATACTAAACTACCAGCCCATCCTAGGAAGATTAGAAAATCATTTCGAGGCAGATATACCTTTTCTCAAGAGAATACTGCCAAGTCAGAAAATAAATGTTGGCGACAAGATCATATTAACATTGATCTGAATGAAATTGTTGAAAATGGGCAAAGAAAAAATGTCCCAGACAAGGGTAATGATGGTGAAGTTCTTATGAACTTAACTAATAAAATTAGGACAAATAAATATGTCACTCATTATGAGACATCATCTCATAAGACTACCATCTCCAAAAGATTAAATAGAAGAACTATTTATCATGTTAGTGACACTGATCCCACTTACATTGGGAAGGGTGCATATTCTCGCACCGTGTTAGTGCGCAATCTGCCACAAGGTACCAGATGGCAGGCACTTAGCAATTTCTTTAATGACACGGCAGACGTTATGTTTGTACGGTTGTTGTCACCTACCAATGACAGGTATGGTGAAGCTATAGTTACATTTCGTAACAATAGAGATGCTCGAATGGTCATCGAGCAGGATAATGGTGCTTACTTTAACCATCATTGTCTACGGTTACAATTAGTACCTAATGCTGCTTCACGCAGATAGCATGCTATGGTAACACAATTGTCTCATATCGTTGATGACTCAACATAGTCATTCATCATTTCTTTTCTTTATTGGTCATTTCTTTTCTTGGGAATTAGATCTTGTACATTTTCTATTACTGAACACTTACAGTCAATTTTTCATGAACTAGATGACAATATGGTATCTACTTGTCATTATTCTAATTTATCTGTTATACAGGAGGAAGAATCTTCTTTTCCTGAAGTGCAGATGCTTTACCTGTACTTATTGTCCAATCTACTGAATCTTGGCGTGATGTGACCATTTCTTCTACGGTTACACCGCAACAGCATCAACGCATTGCTGATCTTCTACAATCATTCCCAGATGTGTTAACGGATGTACCGGGTTGCACATCTGTAATTGGTCACGATATTATTCTGAACGATGATACACCAATTCGTGTTCATCCTTATTCTGTACCTCTACATTTTCTGAGTAAGACATCTCAGGAACTCGAACAGATGATATCATTGGGTATTATTGAGACTAGTACATCTCCATTTTCTTCTCCTTTAGTCATTGTCCGGAAAAAGGACAACAACATACGTTTATGTGTTGACTATAGAAAACTTAATGCGTAGACAGTACCTGATAGCGAACCACATCCTATCCTTGACGATTTACTTCCTCGTCTATACAATGCTACACTTTTCACTAAGATTGACTTAACCAAAGGTTATTGGCAGATTCCACTAACCGAAAGAGCCAAATACTACACAGCATTCTCAACTCCACAAGGTCTTTACCAGTGGAACGTGATGCCTTTTGGGCTAATGAATGCTCCAGCTACCTTTATTCGCATGATGCGAAAAATTTTATCAGGTAGATCAGACATAATTACCTACATTGACGACATATGTTTGTTTAGTTCATCATTTGAGGAACATTTTTTGGGTCTTAAATCGGTTTTGGAAATATTGCGGGATAACCATTTAACCGCTAAACCAACTAAAATTCAAATAGCGTGTAATGAGATAACATTCCTGGGGCATATTATTGGATCAGGACGTATCCAAACAATTCCCAGTACGGTTTCTAAAATATTAAATTTATCTGTTCCTCAAACGAAGAAACAGGTTAGGAGTCTGTTAGGGTTAATCCAATACTATAGCAGATTTGTACCTCACTTGTCATCCATCACGGCTGTCTTGTCATCTTTATTAAAGAAGAACATGCCATTAAGGATAAATTGGACGGACGAATGTGACAAAACTTTTCGCACTATCTTGAACATTTTTTCATGCCCACCTGTTTTAAGATTATCAGATGCCTCTAAAAAGTTTGTTCTACGTACAGATGCGAGTAATTACGGACTCGGGGCTTGTCTACTCCAATATCATGATGATATCCTTCATCCTGTACTATATATCTCACACAAGCTGAAACCTCCGGAGACTAAATATTCGACTGTAGACCGAGAACTGCTCGCCGTGATCTGGGCAATTAACAAACTCGAAAAATTTTTGTTGGGATCACCATTTCTGATCCAGACTGATCAGAAATCTGTGGCAGCATTACGTCGTTCAAACCATAAAAGTCCAAAGCTTGCACGATTTGCTATTGCGTTGCAACCATATGATTTCGAAATACAGTCGATACCAGGAACTGAGAACGTTATGGCCGACACGTTGTCCAGACATCCTACGGATTCTGAATGAATATTACTATTTCAAGAAAATTTTCTGACTAATTAAGCATTACATTTGCAATGAACGGTATTAATGCCACATCAGAATATACAACACTTCAGTTGGACTTCCTACTTAAATGAGGACATTTCGAAATAAACTATTGTGATCAAAATATCAAGTTTTACGGATCGGTTGAAAATTTGGACTTCACTTGGACTTTGCGTATCACTCATTTCGATTGCAAAATAGTAAAAAGTAACAATCTCTGATGGGAGACGCGCTGGTGTAATGGCTTCGGCGTTGTACTGGCGACCAGGTGTTCATGGTTCAAACCCGGGCGTCGGCGTTTGAAGAAATGTTTACGGCCGGAAATTTGACTGAATAGCCTGAACGGCTCCTGTGATAAACCCTCTGTGGATGGGAAGGAGCGAAGCTCCTGACCAGGTTGGAAGGAAAGTCCTCAGGTTCCCCAGCCTCGCAATGACATGTCATTGGGCCGAAGGGTTGAAAGCCCAAGTGCTGCTGGTTAAGGAAAAAAAAAAAAAAAAAAAAAAAAAAAAAAAAAAATCTCTGATATAAACTGGACAGATACGGTGATGACTTATTCAAATTACGTTCAAAATTTCAATAACGGAACTAACAACGATTGGATAATCATATCAAAATTCGATAATATGAACTTTGTGTCTTAATGAACTTTCATACAAGTCATTAGGATGTAACAACGATTGGATCTTCATGTCCGATATTGTTAAATTTGCTAGCTATTAAATTAATATATAATAAAATAAAGTTGAAGTGTGATGAAATAAAAAAATAAAATATACTAAGAAAAGATGAAACAAAAAAATATCACACCAATTAAACCTTTTAATTATTAAGGTGATAGATATTAGATTATGATATTTCATATGAATAGTTAAAATGTATGAATTTTTTTGGTTGTTCTTTTCTTTCTGATTGCTTTAATTTAATTAGGTATCTATCCTTATACTTCATTTTCACACTCATTACTATTTTAATGTATACTTTAATATTTAGTTTTAATTGTCCGTACTTCTCAATTTTTATTTCTTTTTCTCTCTGATACTATTTCTCATTTTCTTTAATTAGATATTAATTAGTTAGTACCATACTTACATATTATAATTAATTATTTTAATTTTAATTAGTTAGAATAATTTTAATAACACCTCACATTAGTTAGTCAATACATACATCAAATTAATTAGTTAATTAATTAGTGACAGTGACATTTCTTTATTTAATATAAGTTATATGTATGATATGACATTGATTTATTATAAGATATTACTGACATGACCGCGACACTGTTCTAGATAGAACATCGTAGGCCATACGTCGGGTTTTGTTAAATTTTTGTTAATTTGATTAATATAGTTTAAAAAAAATCTATCTAATAGATTTTTTTTCCCCCGTCTGACAGGAAATCTGTTACGGTGTTATTTTAAATGACGGCGTCTGCTGGGGTTTAGCCGTGCGCAACGTTTAGGGGTCAATAATATTAATAGAATATGTCGATATTTTACGGTATACTGAACGCAAAATATATGCTAAGATTATGACGCATTCGCGTTGGGAAGGTCACGCTGAGTGACTTGGTTACATTGCCCTTGTTACGCTATCCGTCAAGCAGAGAAGTCGTGTCTGGTATTTCTTCCAAGGAGAGGCCTAGTATATAGCCTAAATATGAATCAATGTAGAACTCAGGGTCAGTTCGGATATTAATCTAAGTATGAGATTATTAAGTAAATTAAATGATGGAAGGAGAATCGTATTATGATTCAATTTGTAGCTGTCAAGAACTCATGCGCTCATTTCTGGCTGTTGACTACAGCAGCGCATGTACATAGCCATGATGTTCATCTGACATATCGTTTTGACACGGACGGATACTTACTGGTATTATTTGGAATTCATTGTTATGCTGAACTGTACATGAAGTTTTTGTGAATGTCGGATATCGTTTATATGAACGTCAATACATGTGGACTCAGAACAGAAGGCTTGATCTTTTACTTACGTTTCGGGTTCGGTTCCACAGCTGTTAATGTTTACGTTTTTCAGCACGATAACTCTCCCACAGGGGAAATCAACTAATATACAATATGCAAATCAGAACGTCGAAGGGATGTTCTGGTGGTCAGAGCTAACCATCAATAACAAGCATTAACTATGTCAAGAGAGTGACTTTAATGTTCAATAAATAATATAAGAACAAGGAACCGCAACACCCGTCACACTTACCACAAGGCTCATCATTAAGCTGCACTCTATTTCTCATCTATATCAATGACTTAGCTGACCAGATCAAAGCCAAAAAAGCTCTTTGATGACCTGGCAATATGGCAGAGTCATGAGAATCTAGAAAGTGGATCTCAAAGACTAAACGGAGACCTTAGAAGACTGCATGAATACTGCCAAACATGGAAACTAAAGGTCAACAATACAAAGACTGTGTACACTATCTGTACCAAAAGCCATAAAGTAGCCAAAAAGAATATCAACCTGTGGCTAGACAAACAACAAGTGACAAAAAAAGCACATCCCATGTATCTTGGAGTCACACTTGATCAACAGCTCAACCTCAAGAACCATATTGAGAATACAAAGAACAAAGCACTGAGGCAATTACAACTATTGAAGAGGCTTGCTGGCACTACATGGGGATCAGACAAGGATACTTTGAGAGGCTTGTACCTTGGTTTTGTCAGTTCTGCGATAGAAATACAACAACTCACTGCTTACAACCTGCTCCAAGACAAACCTAGTCTCTCTTGACAGAGTGCAAAGCAATGTCCTTCGATTAATTAGTGGAGCTATGAGATCAACTCCAACTGCTGCATGTGAAATACACACAAATGTAAATAAATAAGAAACAACTATGCCAACTTGGGTTGCGGAGGGATAAAGCTGCTTTAGAATTTACCACCAAATACTCGCTTAAAAACACCAGAAGTACAAATAAAATTAGTAGATGGAACAACCAAACACTCCGACCCAGTCAGTCTTATGAGTGCATCACAATGAACCATTGATGCCTACCCTGAAGAATGGTTGCATGTCTATACTGACAGATCTGCATTTAAGGCCACCATCAAAGCAGATTATGGAGTCTACATATGTTACCCAGATGGATCCTCCGATGAGCTGTTTGATGCATCTGGGGAGTTTTGCTCCAACTACGAAGCTGAAATCATTGCACTGGAAACACTGAAGACTGTATTCAATGCCTTTCCCTCAAAGGCTCAAAACATCGTCATCTTTACTGACTCAATGTCTGCCCTTCAAGCTTTGGAAGGCAGTGGACATTGTAGAACTGAATTAGCCAAACTAATCCTGGATGCTGATCAGCTTATCATTTCCTATGGCATCAGAATAGTTATGCAGTGGATCCCTGGTCACTCAAATACACCAGGTAATGACAGAGCAGACAGACTGACAAAGAATGGAACAAGACAAGAACAACCACTCACAGCAACAACTCTCCAAACAGCCAAATCACTCATATGATCAACAAACAAAGAAACTTGGCTGAACAGATGGGCCATGGGAAACACCGGGAGAGAGGTTTACAGACGTATGGCCTGTCCTAATCCTAATGACAACATTGGTCATCTTACAAGGAGGGATCAGAGCACCATTTTTCGGGTCAGAACACAACCCATACAACTCAACAGTCACTTGAACAGAATCCAACCACAACACTCTCCAGAGTGCCAGCTGTGTAACTACCCCTACGAAACTGTTGACCACCATCTCTTTGAGTGCCCAGCACTCAATGTTAGGAAAATGCTCCTTCCTCCAAGGCCAGATAAGTGGAACACCTTGTACAGAGAAAGAAAACAACTTGCGAAAACATGCAAATAACACTACATGTCATTGGGCCGAAGGGTGAGAGCCCAAGTGCTGCTGGATCAATAACAACAACAACAATCTTTAGTGTAAAGTGTCAGGCACTGACATAGAACACAAAGGGGGAAGAGGTCAAGGCCAAGGAGCATATAGGAAACAGATGGCAAAGCTAGGGAAAACTTAAGGAGAGAGGTTAACACTTTGCTGACCAAGTTCGATGATTGTCGAATTTGGGTTATATACCGTTGCTGACCAAGTTCGACAAAAGTCGAATTAGTAATACTACGAATGCAAACAAAAGCCATATCGATAGTTTTACGAAACAAGCCTCATCCGGGTATTTGTAACATTCCAAAATGGCTGAGCCCATGAGTTATATCTTGTAGTGCTGTTTCTAGCAGAGATTTGATTAAAATTTCATAATTTTTAGTACAAGAGCCCGTTCATTGTTTTCATCATGTGTGATGATGAAAACCAGGCTTATAACAGAGATGATTCTGACTCTGGTAGTGAATCTGGGGCCAAAAGTGATATCTCATGGCTAAGTAGAGATCGATCACTGAATAATAACACGAGTGACACTAGCGACAACGAAATTGACAACGAAACTGGAGGCGATGTAGGTACTTCTGAAGCAGGAGAAGGACATGGCACAAGAGACCACAGCAGGACTGCACATCAAAATAATCCGCGGAGATGGAGAAAGCTTGCTCAAAACGAACTTGTTGAGCTTGAAATTCTTCCTCCATATGAGGAACAACAAGGTGTCAAGACAGAAACAACTGAATATATGCCCATTGATTTTTTCAAACTTTTTTTTCCTGACACTGACAAAGTGAATAGGTACAGAGAAAAATCACCTCTCTCAGTACACAGGAAATGCTAAATACAAGAAGCGTAATAATAATAATAATAAATTCTTTAAGCACCAAACACGGCGCATAAGGCAGAAACCAGTGCTCTCCAGGTTGTTCGTTGTGACGCCACTCCTCTTAGCTCTTGCACATTATTTAGGCCCAACGTTCTTCCTTCTCTTATTATTGTTCTTCTGAGTGTTTCTTTTGGTCTTCCTTTTTTCCTCTTACCCTCAGGAACCCAAGTGAGCGCCTGTAGTGGTATTCTGTTGTTTTGCATTCGTAGGACATGACCGATATATGACCATCGTCTTTTCCTTATATAGTCGGAGACATATTTCTGCCTAGAGTCTTCTCTTATTTGTCGATTAGTCTTGAATTCTTTCCAACTGATGTTCATGAGTTTTCTAAGACATTTGTTCTCGAATGTATTCAGCTTGTTCTCCAATGATTTTGTTATTTTCCAACTCTCACAGCCGTATGTTAACACTGAGATAACATTTGAATTAAACAGACGAAGCTTGGTATGTATATTCAATGATCGTAATTTCCAAATGTTAGATAATCTATTGAAGGCGCTAGCTGCCAAAGCAATTCTAGTATGGATTTCTCTTGTTGTGTCACCATCCTGAGTCATTTTACTGCCTAAATAATTGAAACTTTCAACTTTCTGTAGTCTTTCCCCGTTCAAGATGATATCAAAGGTCTCGTTAGAAAAGTTCTCCATAAAGCATATTTAAATGATCCAAAATCTACATCCAAGAAAGACGCTTTCAACAACATGCGTAGAATCGTCCAACATAAACTACGCCAGATGCGGGATTCATGGCTGAGTAATAAAGCAGATGAGATCCAAGGCTTTGCTGACAGCCATGACTTGAAAAACTTTTACCTTGCACTCAAAGCGGTCTATGGTCCAACATCATCAGGATCATTTCCCCTCCTTAATGCAGATGGAAAAACACTAATTACAGACAAGGAAAAAATTCTCCAATGCTGGGCTGAACATTTTAATAATATCTTGAACCAGCCATCATCTATTAACGACGAAGCCATCATCCGCCTGCCCCAAATTCCTATAAATGAAGCATTAGATGATGTACCAACTCTGGAGGAAACTAAAAAAGCGATTCGTCAACTGTCTAGTGGAAAGGCCCCTGGCTCCGATTCAATTCCTGTTGAGGTTTATAAAGATGGCGGTGCAGTTCTGATAGAGAAACTTCATATGATCTTCCAGCAAATGTGGCAGAGTGAAACCATCCCACACGATCTCAAAGATGCCTCAATTATACATCTATATAAATGTAAAGGTAATCGCCAAGACTGCAACAATCATCGAGGCATCTCTCTTTTATCAATCGCTGGGAAGATATTCACCAGAATCCTTTTGAATCGCCTTACGGCTCATCTTGACAAAGGTCTTTTACCTGAAAGTCAGTGTGGATTCCGGAAAGAACGTGGAACCACAGATATGGTGTTCGCTGCAAGACAGCTACAAGAAAAATGCCAAGAACAGCACTGTGACCTGTACACAGCTTTCATCGACTTGACAAAGGCGTTCGACACGGTCAGTAGAGAGGGTCTATGGAAGATCATGGCAAAATACGGCTGCCCAAAGAAATTTATCACAATAGTGCAGCAACTGCATGATGGAATGCAGGCTAGAGTTCAGGAAAACGGTGAGCTATCAGAGCCTTTCCCCGTCTCAAATGGAGTTAAACAAGGGTGCGTACTTGCACCGACTCTGTTCAGTATCATGTTTTCTGCTATGCTGACTGATGCTTTTAGAGACGAGGACACAGGAATCGACATTAGTTATCGTATTGATGGAAAATTGTTTAACCTTAGGAGGCTTCAAGCAAAAACCAAGGTCAAATCACACACCATCAGAGATCTTCTGTTTGCTGATGATTGTGCCCTCAATGCTGACTCAGAGGCTGATCTGCAGCATAGTGTGGATAGATTCTCCGAAGCCTGCGCCAACTTTGGGCTTACCATCAACACGAAGAAAACAGAAATCATGTACCAACCAGCTCCTGGCACAGTTTATACTGAGCCAGTCATCAAGGTTAATGATGAGAAACTGAATGTTGTGAACAGATTCACATACCTTGGTAGCACACTATCCAAGAACATTGTCATTGATGATGAGGTGAACACCAGGATCTCCAAAGCCAGCAGCACATTTGGCAGACTATACACCAACGTTTGGCATCGAAGTGGCATTAGTCTACAGACAAAGCTGAAGGTGTACAGAGCTGCGGTGCTTCCAGTGCTGCTATATGCATGTGAAACATGGACTGTATACAGGCGCCACGTAAAGAAGCTAAACCACTTCCATACAGTCTGTCTCAGGAAGATAATGAACATCAAATGGCAAGACAAGATCCCGGATACCGCCGTTCTTGACAGAGCTGGTATCCCTAGTATTGATACTATTCTGATGCAGTCACAAATTCGCTGGGCAGGACCATCGACTGCCAAAGATACTCTTTTATGGTGAGATGCAGAAGGGTAAACGCTCCCATGGTGGCCAAAAGAAGCGCTTCAAAGACACGTTAAAGACGTCATTGAAAACCTTTGACATAAACCCAGACACATGGGAAGCTGCTGCGCAAGACCGAACTGCTTGGCGCACATCTCTTCGTAAAGGTGCAGCAGCATGCAAATCATCCAGAAGAGCAGCAGCGGAACAGCGGAGACAAGCTAGAAAGGACCGTGAAATAAAACCTTCACATGAAGCAAACATTCCCTGCCCACACTGTCCAAGATCTTTCCAGGCCCGCATCGGGCTCTTCAGTCACCTTCGTACCCATAGACTAACCTAACATATTCTTAAATAATTGGATGAACAGAGTGGTCTTCATCACCCATGATGGACGAACAACCAGAAAAATTCATAGCTTTAGTTTTAGAGGCATTTATTTGGAGACCTATTTTAACCGAGAGATGACACAAATTATTTACTGCTTCTTGGGATTGTCTGGGTGTTGAACTTAAGAATGCTAAATCATCTGCGAAATCCAGGTCCCCCAGAAATTTTCCATTTGTCCATTTTATACCTAATTGTTCATTGTGGGTATAGTTTCTCATAACCCAATCAATAGCTATTCCAAAAAGTAGTGGTGACATAATACAGCCTTGTTTCACCCCTGTTTCTACTGTAAACTATTCTGTATTCCCTTTATTTGTTCTAACACAACATCTTGCATTGTCATATAGCGCTTTGATTATATTCAAATATTTTGTTGGAAAACCATAGATTGTAAGTATCTTCACACAATGATGGGCGGTGTAGACTATCAAAGGCTTTTTGAAAATTGACGAAGGTGATAATAAGTGGCGCTTGCATTTCCACTGATTCTTCTATAATTGTTTTTTTTTTTTTTTTTTTTTTTTTTTTTTTTTTTTTTTTTTTTTTGCGTACGCCCGCTAATACTCGAGGCGAAATCTCAGGTTATTATTTATGTCTAACCTGACATTGATTTTACGTGAGTATCCCTTTATTTCTTGTACAGAGACAGGTGTCCCTCACCATTCAGGCAAATACTCGCCGATTTCGGAGGTACCCATTGCAGCTGGGTCGGCTCAGGAGCCACCAGTCCCTGGTCGACGACACTCCTTCAAATGTCCTCGCCAGGTCTCGAGTTAATCCAGTCCAAATCCCGGTCGACGAAAAATCCTCAAATGCCGTCGCCCGGGTTTGATCCTGCATCACCCGGTCGCCAGAGCGGTGTTGTAACCACTACGCTAGCGCGGCTCCCTATAATTGTTCTTAGTGTGAATATTTGATCAATACATGATCGTTTCAGCCTGAAACCCGCTTGTTCTTCTCTGATCTTTTCGTCAGCATGCAATTTAAGTCTTTCTAACATCACGCAACATAATAATTTTCCAGGTACTGATAGTAGAGATATACCACGCCAGTTATTACAGTCTGATAGATCACCTTTCTTCGGTAACTTTACAATAATACTGTCTTTCCATTGTTGTGGTGGTTGTTCTTCTCTCCATACTTCATTTATAATATCTAAAATTCTCAAGAGGTTGTTGTCATTAACTGCTTTAATCATTTCCCCTGAAATTTCGTCAACTCCAGCAGCTTTAAAATTTTTTAATCTTTTAACGGCTTGTTTGATCTCGTCCAGCGTGAATTCATCGCAAGTTATTGGCAAGGTGGTTGTGGGTGTTTCATTATTAAAATCAGGTGTTACTGTTGGTGGTGGTCTGTTTAGTACCTCCATGAAGTGCTCAGCCCATCTCTTTATTTGTAGAAGCATACTTGGGATAAAACTGATGCAGTTGAAATTTCTGCATTCATAGGCTTTCAGATTTTATTGCACTGAGAATGTTGCAAACCGGCAGTCTCAGACTACTGGTGTAAGAACTTTTGGTTGAATGATACACCATATTCGAGGGTCATGAGTTGGAACAGGTACCAACAGTTCCACATAAATTTCCATTTTAATAATAATGATCTCAGAATTGAGAGGGGGCAGCCTGAGTATGACCCCCTCTTCAAGCTCAGACCCTACTGGATATCCCCCAAAGTGCGGATTCAAAGTATTTGTACTCACCGATGCTAAAACACAATACTGCCTGAAATTGAAAATTTATACTGGTAAGGCAAATGATCACTAACATAGGGGGCCCAGGTAGAGGCAACTTCCAGGGTTGTGAAAGATCTTCTTGATGGATATGGCAACAAAGGACATATTCTCTACTGCAACAGCTTTTATTCAGCCCCAGCTTTATTTCAAGAGCTGAAAGAAATTCAGATTGGTGCATGTGGAACAGTAGCTGAAAATAGGAAGCATTTTCCTGAAGCACTGAAGAAAAAGCAACTCAAATTGAAAAAGGCAGATAGATCATCCTGTATTTTGTGCCACAGAAGGTAAAGGCATGCTGGCAGTTACCTGGCATGACATGAAAAGAGTTAACCTTATATCTACTGTTCACTCCAATGATGTTATGGACAAGACAGTTAGAAAAAGAGGAATTCCTGAGGGCAGAACAATTCAGAAGCCAGTGCTTGCAGAAGAATACAACAAAATATGTTTTTTCGGATGTAGCAATCATTCATAATAGGGCTCTGAAAATTTCAAAGCCCTATGTCTGTTTTTCAATTTTTTATGAATTTAAAAAAAAAAAACAGTTATTTTTAAAGAAATCTACAAACACCCTTGGGAATGGGAGACAGTAATGCTCCGGATTGCTGGTCTGTAAAGAGTTTCCTATCTTAAGTCCCAGGAACACATTGGGAATGAGGTCATGATCAAGGAACACACAGGCCAAGAGGTCAAGGCCAAGGAAAACATACAGAAAAGACTCATATGGCAGATTCGAAACACACAGGATGCTCCTGGACAAACACTGAAAAAAATTGGTTATAAGACGCGATGAATGAATGCATGTGGTCAATGGCCTATACACCCAGGGATGTAATGGGCATTTACTAACTGACTGCAACTTACCTTATCCTTATTGAGACATGTCTGCCCCTGCAGTAAAGCCAAGCTTTTGTCAATACCCAGGTAGTAAACGCTGTGATAACCAGGCAATGCATTAGATCCATCCACACGATTCACATGAACTTTCATGGTAGTATCTGCACCTGTGCGAATCTGAGCAGCATCAAAGCTCACATCCACCTGGAAATGGAAGTTGTTTAAACATGGTAACTTACATGCTGTTTTAAATTTGTTGTATTTTTATGATTGCTGCGTTTAATTTTCTAGCCAACCAAGAACTGCTAACTCGGAGCCACCAAGAAGACATAAGTTGGCATTATCATCAGAAAATACTTGGGTTACCCTCACCAGAACTGCCATGCTATGGACTTCAGAAGGAAAACGAAAGCAAGGCTAACCAAAAGCTATCTGGCAGAGAAATGTAGAACCAGATATGCAAAGCACGAACCAGAGCTGGAGCATCACACAAATGATGGCTGCCAACCAAGCAAGATGGAGGTAGTTTTTGTTGCTGCCCTACAAGACTCCACCAGGCATGATGGTCACTGACTGCTTCATCAGACAGTGGCCAAGGACCAACGAAGAATATTAAGTTTGTATGGTAAAATGCCCATCTCAGCAACTGAAGGTGCGATAGACTGATCAAAAAATTAATGCAGTTTTTACTTGTACTGTAAGTCAAGCATGATGTACAAGGTAAGGATGAACAAGTTCTGTACTGAAGGAGTGGTCTGCACAAGTGTGATAAAAATAGGCCTGTCTATTGTTGACTACCATGTTGAACGAGGCAGCTAATATAAGGCTGTGAGTGGGACTGGCAACTTCATCACTTAAAACAAATTGCTACAAAAAAACCACCACTTCAGGAGCAAGTAAATGTTTGTTAGAAGCCTCCTGCAAGGGAGCCAGCTTGAAATCAGATGATGATGATGATGATGACTGTTGCCCACGGTGATACATTTCTAGCTTGAAATCAGATGATGATGATGACTGTTGCCCACGGTGATACAAATCTAGCTTGAAATCAGATGATGATGATGATGACAGCTTGAAATCAGATGTGAGGATCCTTTTATATGAATGTCAAACCAGGACAAAATACCCGGGAAAGATCCTGCAGCTCAAGACTCAAAGTTTTTGAATGGCAGTAAAGCCACAGGAAATGCCTAGATGTACAATGTAGATAATGCCAAGGTCTTCACATGGCTACAAAAGAGTGACAATCTCAGCAGCCTTCATTTAACAACAACGACTGACAATTTTGAGAGATTTAGTAGTTCAGATAATATTATTTGATTAGAAGCAAGAAAATTTTTCTTTCAGTTCCAGAGTATAGAAATAAGTGGTTAGACTTGATTCAAAAAGATCCAAAGTTTCTTAGGGGGTCATAAAAAAAGAAAAACAAACAAACAAACAAACTAAAAGGACAAGAAGATTAATATATATTTACCCCCACAAATGTGATGACATTCTATTGCATGAATTAGCAGCTGAACACAAAGGATTACAAGTAAAAATAAATTACAACTGAACACAACACAGTACAAGTAAAAATAAATTAACAACTGAACACAACACAGTACAAGAAAAAACAAATTAACAACTGAACACAATACATTACAAGTTAAAGAAAATAATCAACAGAACACAACTGAGTACAAGTAAAAACAAATTAACAACTAAACACAACACAGCACAAATAAAATGATATTAACAAGTGAACACAATACAGTAAAAGAAAAAAAAATTAACAACTGAACACAATACAGTACAAGTAAAAACAAATTAACTACTGAACACAATACAGTACAAGTAAAATCATATTAACAACTGAACACAACAGAGTACAAATAAAAACAAATTAACAACTGAACAAAATACATTACAAGTTAAAAAAAATAAACAACAGAACACAATAGAGTACAAGTAAAAACAAATTAACAACTAAACACAATACAGCAGAAGTAAAACGAAATTAACAAGTGAACACAATACAGTACAAGTAAAAAATGACAAAGTAAAAAGTGAGCACAATAGATTACAGGTAAAAACAAAATTAACAGCTAAACACAACACAACACAAGCTTCCTAGCTCAGTGGTCTATGGTTCGATCCCCAGATGAGGTGGGATTTTTTAAGGCCGCAAACGGCTCCTGGGTCGACCCAGCCCCAACTGGGTACCAGAGCAACTTCTGGGAAAGTTAAGGCGGCCGGCGTGATGCTGACCACATCACCCCTAGTGTGCTGATGGTCAAGAAAATATGGGCCTAACACCATATTCCCAATATGCCTCAATAGGCGTGTAACGGGATCCCTTCCCTCCTTACAACACAATACAAGTTGTTGCATGACGCGCGCTGAGCCCAATATCTTAGTAGAATCGGGATTCGCAAAGCGACCTCATTAGCATATGAAACAACGCGAGTTCGGCAGGCAAGCGAACTAGGCAAAATAAAAATAAATAGGGAGGCTTCAGCCTAACAGGATTTGTGTAGACGGACTAACTTTCCAGCAAAGTCCTGAAGCAGATAATAGTTTATAACTGACCCGACCTGCATGTTCAGATATTAGACTGGATTACCTTTGTCCAGATATAAGTATTATTATCAGTTGTGCAGTATAACAGAAGTTACTTGTGATTTAATGCTCAAAAACTTGAGTTACCGAGACTCAGACTCACTTCTAGTAAAGATGGAAAAATACGTAATGGACAAAACGGTAAGAAAGTTATACGGAATGATAGCGTAGGATCGCCTGAGTCAAACCAGATATTAATGAAGGAAATTGGTGGAGAAATGATTGAGAACGATGAAAGGAAAGTTACAATAAAAGCACACCAGACTAAAAACCACTGTGTTTTGCTGAACAAGTGGGAGAGACAGAAAGGTTGTGACATCATTGCTTTTCGTACGGAAAAGAAGGGAGTATATAAGGAAGGTGATTATGTGAACGGGACAGACCGCAAGAATTTTTCAAAAACAGGGGATAGGACAGCGCTCGCCACCCAGCCATTTACCATCTGTAAGTGTGTGCTCCCTGCCACGTCTATGAAGCTCTGTGAATTCTGAATTGAGAGTAAGCTGACTCGCTTTATGTAAATAATATTATGTTGTTGCAGATTCAATTATATTGTGTAAATTTTGGAGGGGAGAAGCCATTGATGTTTTACATTTTTTTTAAGGAACTGAACCAGAGGATGAATTGGAATGCATTGAGTACTGGATGGAACAATACCTACAGTGGGATGATGAAAGAATAGGATTGGGATAAATCCTAATGGTTGCATTTAATTTTTTAAAATTGTTTAAGTGTTGATAACATTGTCACTGATTTAATGTTCCTGTCTAGTCTGACTATTAACACTGACATCTGATGACCGACTGGCCTTACATCTGTTCTGGTACCAAACCACATTAGCCAGATACTAGCTTGGGGCCATATATTGTTTCAGGTTTATTCGATAACTGTCAGGCATCAGAAGACTGATTGATACACGAGTGAGTTCTTGCCAATGCATCAGACAAAGTGTACAACAGATCCTGTTTGGTAATATCCATAGAGAGGGAAAACCTACACTGATGAAATTCCTGTGACAGAAGCAGTGCTGTCAAATACTGGACAAAAGTTAAGTCTCATAAGAGAGACTGAAATCATTATATAGAGAAACAGCTTATAGACTCAGCTCATAGAACTAGCAACTAGTGAGATAGTTACTAGTGCTACATCACTGTGCTCATTTGATGAGTCATTTGTGTTAATAACAGTCAATAAGCCTTACAGGACATTAATCTGAATGCAATGATTATTTTGGTATATTAAAGAACAGTGAATCAGGAACTTGATTACTAAAGTATTAACAGTGAAATTATAAGTGATTCTATAATTTTCCCAAGAGGAGAGTGACAGTTCCATGAAAATTGTAATATAGTAAAATAAGTGATATATATATATATATTCCATCTTTTAAATTCATTCATTTTCATCAAACCAAGAAGAGAAACCAATATACATATTAAATTGACTATTTAGTTGGTCCTGAGGACTTTGTCAATTTTTTTATAATTTTGTTTAGTTAATTGTTCATTTTGATTTTCTCCTAGATCTTTTATTTATCATAGGATAGTTGTAGAGAAGGACACTTTAGAATCTGGTACTGCTTATTACCATCTGGGCCAGAATTCTTTACCATCTGACTATTCCTATGACAACTATACACCAGTGTTTATTTATAAGACTGGGGTTTTACTTTTAAGATTAGAACTCTTAACTGGCAGCTATACTTAGTATCATCAGATTCAACTATTTATCTCCCTATCATCCAATACCAATTAACCTCTCGTGACACAAGTAAAATCAAATAGGAAATGGACACAACAGAGTACAAGCAAAAACTAATTAACAACTGAACATAATGAAGTAGAATTAAAATAAATTAACCACTGAACATAACCAAGATAGAGTACAAGTAAAAACATATTAACAAAATTAACAACTGAACACAACACAGTACAAGTAAAAACAAAATTAACAAGTAAACACAATACAGCATAAGTAAAACGAAATTAACAAGTGAACACATTACAGTACAAGTAAAAACAAATTAACAACTGAACACAATACAGTACAAGTAAGAACAAATTAACAATTGAACACAATACAGTACAAGTTAAAAAAATTAACAATTGAACATAACACAGTACAAGTAAAAACAAATCAACAACTGAACACAACACAATACAAGTAAACATAAATTAATAACTGAACACAATAGAGTACAAGTAAAAACAAATTAACAACTGAACACAATAGAGTACAAGTAAAAACAAATTAACAACTGAACACAACACAGCACAAGTAAAAACAAATTAAGAAATGAACACAATACAGTTCAAGTAAAAAGAAATTAACAACTGAACACAACGGAGATACACGTAAAAACATTTTAACAGCTCAGCACAGCAGAGCGCAAGTAAAAGCAGAATAACAACTGAATACAACAGAGTACAATTAAAAACAAATTAAGAAATAAACACAACAGAGTATAAGCAAAAACAAATTAACAACTAAACACAATATAGTACAGTAAAAACTAATTAAAAACTGAACATAATAAAGTTCAGTAAAACAAGTTCACAACTAAAGACAACACAGTACAAGTAAAAACTAATTAACAACTAAACACAATAAAAAAAACACAAGCAAATATAAATATTTACCTCCTTTCCAAAGCATTGTGATGGTGAAATGTCAACAAAATCTGCCACTACCTCAGGGTTCTTATCCCCAGCTATCATGTACACAAACAATTTTGCATGTGGACACATTTCCAAAGTTGGTGTGATGTTGATCAAATCACCTACTGAAGCACCTGCCTCCATGATATTACCCTGGCTGACTACCTGAAATGTATAAAGTTTTCATGTTCACAAGATGAGGCTAAAAATAACTGAGAGGGACTGCGTATTCTTGGCAGAAGAGGTACCAGTTAATTACTGTTCAGATTTGTGTATTGTCTCCAAATTTTAAGATGACCCAACACTACGCCCATGTCAGTGCGTCACTATGTACCAGTTTTGTTGGCTCAAGTCAACTGACTCGACCTTGAGTCACATTAAAGTCACCAAAACAACTTGACTCAAGAAGCAACTCAACTCAAGACCTGCCTATTTCAGTGCTCTCGACTCAAATTGATTGATTCGAACTCAAGTCAGATTTAAGTCACCACAACAAATCGGTTTAAGCGTTTTACTTGCAGATTGACTCGAGACTTGCCAAATTTCAGTGTTGTCGACTAGAGTCTTCCAGCTCAAGGTCGAGTTGTGATTTAAACCACCACAACAACTCGACTCAAGAATTTTCTTTAGTGACTTGACTCAACTTGAGATGTGTTATGCAGACGTGAAGACAACTCTGCTGTGTACACAGTATAGATACTATGCTGACAAAAGAAACATTTCCTACAATAAGCATACCTTATTTAATACTTATGCCTCATGTAAAAAAAGCTGGGTTAGTGTGGGAACTTCTCAAACATAAAAGATCATGAGCTGTGCCTACAAAGATACAATTCTACCTCATTTACCCAAAGGAAGAAGCAACTGTGCAACAGTAATCTTTTCTAGTTAACCTACCTGTCACCAAATGTATTTAAGACTAGAGGCTGTCTACATATAGTGACAAGACACTAGTGAGAAGAAAGACTGAAAGGATAGATTCAGATGAAAAATGACAGTGCAAATGTGAAAGTTGAGACCATTGGCTCCGAGGTCGAGAACCGAAGTTGACTCTTCCTCGCCACTCCGGACGTCTAAATTGCTATGGCCTCAACCACCTCTAACTACCCTAAGGGGATAAGGTTCAATTAAGATTCACATACACCACGATACAGACAACAGATAGCTACTGTACGTAATTGAAATGACTGATTCCAGCTATCTCAGTTCTGTCTATCTGCTATACTTGGAACAAAACTGTATCAGTTCTGCCTATCTGCGCTGACTTCTGTAGAGAGTATGTTCACCCTATCTCTCTCCACAATTTTTGAAAATTGATGACTAAGGTTTAAACGCTGAATTCTGGAAAAACTGGAATAGGTAGCTGGTTTTGCTGCTACCACTCTGGATTTACCTGCCCGCTTCCCTCTGGGTTCAGGCCTTCGGCTTTATTATGGCCGGGACGAAGCAAAATAAATTACAACCACGCTGGCACCATGCCAAATTTGCGTGCATTTACAGAACGAGCTCGGCGCTCAGGATTTATCCACAAATCCTATTCACTGGAGAAAGGTCTTCCCTGCCTGGGAAAACGTATTTTCCCGTTCTTCGTCCACCTCTAGCAATATCTCAAACCCTGTCTGAGATGCAAACTTTTGCCATGGGGAAAGTTATTGGCAACTTTCGCTCTATACCACGGCCGCAATACCTGCTGTTTAGACAGAAAAAAATGCAACAGCTAAACACACAGTAATAATACATTTCTAATAACAAATATCACCCGTGTGTTACCGGGGCCCGAAAGGGGAGCAAAGAATAGTAACACTGCACCCTACCACGCATGTCGTAAAAGGCGACTAAGGAGGGTATGGGCATGGGGCTGTTTACCCCATCCCGTAAAACCTTCGCACAGTGGGCTGATCACCTGCTTGCCAACCAATCTGATTACGGAAACAATGATAGATTGTTTGGTCTGTTTTTGTTCCACAAAGACGCCACTAGGCGTGGTGGAAACAGCGATAGATTGCTCAATTTGTTGTTGCCCTAAGACGCCACTAGGCGTACTGGCCACATACTGCTTTGCCGGTTGATGGCTAAGGATGGAAGAAGAAGAAGAAGAAGAAGAATAACAAATAACTCCCTGACTTTTACTCTTTAAGTCCCAAGTCTTAAAGTCCCCTACTTTCGTTCCCATTATGCACCTCCATACAAAATAACCATGCCAACAAAGTCCGCTCCTCCACTCAACTCCCTTCTCTACCTGAGCCCCAAAGTAAACATCACCCGGTAATACAATCACACAGACCGTCTGACCTAGGGTTCTGCCTGACTGGTTACAACCGACAGTTTTCTACTGAGGGCCTATCTACCTGTCCAAAAATACTTTGGCCCACTTCTTACGCTGACACTACATGCAGCAATGATTAACACAAAATAAAATATCTCTAGGAATCCGATTCCCGTTCAGTAAAAATAGATCACATAAAATGTAATACAAAATAATTCCCCTTAAAATTACTTCTCCCGTCTTCTGAATACACAGAGCAACAAATGCCCAACCACGTGCTCCTGCCTAAATATTCATTAAATGATAGCACCCACGTGCTTACCAATTCCACCTCTTCCTCTGAACATCGTCTCGAATAAATAACCAATGCACCCACGTGCTTACACATTCCACCTCTTCACTCCTGTCCACAGATAGATGTGTAACTATATAAATAGCTAGCATCATTAAAACTCTCAATAAAATCACAAATACACATGCTCCCGCCATTCTGTAAATTAATATAATTTGCAGATGCGGGTTCTCTACAGACCTACTTTGAAATAATCCAAAGCACGCCCGTAACAACTCAATACCACTATTCCTTCAATAAGGAATTATATGAACCTCTTAAGTTTCTCAAGTCTATCACTAAGATAGTATTTGATGGCTCTGGCGTTAAGAATTTAATTTAAAATTAACTTCCCAAGAAACTTAACTGATCGGCCTAGGACTAGAAAAATTAAATAAAGTACCGCTCTAAAATTATGCTTACCAAATTCGAATTTTCCCACTGAAAGGCAATCGGCAATTTGACTCAGGCACGCGGCTGGAAATTACAACAAAGAGAACGCGAATATGAAATACGAGCCTATTTATAATCATATAACAGCACGCTGACCTCTTGACATCATATGCGTGGCTTTGATTCTAACCCAATGATTTCAAATGTCGTTAGCTCTCGGCCAATCAATCATCGTAAACAATTCTGATGCACCCGGTTACTGCTAACCCCTTTAGACAAAGAAATGGGATTAAGCTCTGCCCTCTACTGCCTATTGAAGCAAAAATGGCCGAAATATTTTTAATTCCCGAAAAATACGTCTATGGCCACGCAAATCTTTAAAAAGACTAAAACTGGTGCAACTCTGATCTAGGCTCTATAATCTTTCTTCTAGAATAACACTGCACCAATCCCCTACATACCAACTCTAAACTCCATAAAGAAGAAACAAAGCAGATGAGATATAACTCCATCGTGATCTCACTCTGAAAAACGTAAATAATAGAAGGAGAAAAAAAAATGGGGTGGATTACCTGTAATCCCTACTAGAAGTAGTGAAAATAAAGCGAGGAGAAAAGAAATGGGGCCTGTTGCAAATCCAATCACATTAACTCCTCACACTACCCATGACCCTGAGATGAGACTATACTGGAAACAACGGCGATAAGAGAGTCTGGAGAAGAAACACAAAGAAGAAAAAAGATATAGAAAAGACCTACAGTCAACTGAGCTGACCTGCATAAGACAAAAGTTGTAAGTCGTATGTTCTGAACAGAGCCAGTAGAAAATAAGAGCATGACTTCCTGGATAAAAAGATGCAAGAGGTGCTGGTGTTATTGCCTGTGTAAGTATTATCGGCACTCGGCTCAGCGATCAAAATTTTGCCGATAACCTGGCTCTTTTATCTCATAACTGTAACCAGATGTATGACAAAATGAAAATACTTGATCAGAAGTCACAGAAATCGGGTTCGAAAATCCACAGAGGATAGAAAATGTTTATGAAACTAAATGAGAAAAAATAATAACAAGATTACACTTAAAAAAAAGCATTCATACAAGATTCTGAATTATTCACATATCTTAGCAGCAGTACATACAGAGTTGGAGGAACAGACAGTTATATGGGACCGAAGATGCATCAAAAGTGGAATGCAGTCAGCGACCCATAGCTGACTGCTTGCGTCAGGGTCAGCGAACCAGAGCTGACCAAGACCCTACTCCACCTCCAAGTGGTGGTCCTGGAAACAGGCTGCATCACTGCAGTCTGGCTGAGAGAGTGGGAATCAAAGTGGGAAGGCAAACCCGATCCTAAGAAATGCCGTGCCACAGTCGGATGTGTCGGGCCGAAAGGCGCAGATATCGCAGCTTTGCTGTAAACGGCGACACAACGCAACCAACGTCCTTTTCAGGACGAACGCAGAAGAAGAAGAAGAATACAGTTATATCAAAGTAAGTATACAGAGGTCTTCAATGCATTGGTAAACACATATAAATCAAAAGAAATAAAGTCCACCACAAATATCAGAATCATGAACTCAAATGTCAACACAGGCCTACTGTATGGGTCTGAAAAATAGAGAACAACAATAAAAACAACAAACCTAAAAGTTCCAAACTTTCATAAAATAGAGGGATTGAATTGGTATGACAAGATCACCAACAGGTATCAGTGGAACAGGTCATGAGAAGAAGATGCTGGCGATGATGGATAGGACACACAATGAAAAAAAAAACCTGTTGATAGCATTATAAGGTAGTCCTTGTTATGGAACCTCCATGGCAAGTGAGGTAAGGGAGACTGAAAAACATACGGGAAAGAGAAATGGAGCCAAAAGTGAAAGGCCTAACAAAAGACATGGAGTGACCTTGAGCAAATGGCACAACACAGGAGGGCTAAGGACCTATGAAGAGGAGGATAGTTTGGTGATTAAAATTCTCCATTTCAAGGGTTCATCCTTCCTAGAAAGGTGAGAGGCACCAAGTTAGATTCCTAATTTAACACAAGGTTACAAGGGTCGGCATTCACACTCTTCGACTTATACTGAGGGAGACTGAGAACCTATGGGTTTGCCCAGAGTACAAAGATGTCAATTCTGTCCAACAATAACAATAAGAAACATGTGAGGTTTAAAAGAACAGCAGCAGGAATACAACAACTGTCTATTGGAGACATCAGTTTTCAAAACAAAGAGATAAATACTGTAAAACCGAATGAAAACTACAAATTAGCACATAATTCTAAAAAAAAAACAGTTTTATGTGTGGACAGTGTCACAAAGTATACAATACATATTTATGATTTTTTTTTTTTTTGACGGGTCACTATATAACTTATTCCTTACAATTACTTGCCACTATATAATAACACAGTGTTGCTACATTTTAAACGCTGTGCCATTTTCACGCTCAGAGCGTTGCTTAAGAATTCTCGCTAATAAATATAGAAACTTAACCATGTAATCTGATCCATGTTTTCTAAACCTTAACAGAACTTCCGTCAGTGAATTAGTCCATTTTGATCGAACTTTTGGTGGCGTGCACACATGTATTTATTTGTAATCATATTTATTTGCTAGTCAGGTGTGATAGGATTTTGCAGAAAAATTCTGTTGTGGTTAGAGAGATATAGCAAGTTATATTCCTACTAGTTCTTGTAATGTTATGATGTATGTATATAAGCATTACCTCGTCATCTACACAAGCACACACATGTTTCAGAAAGCACTCAGTAAAAGCATGTTCAGTTCGTAGCCATGTTTATTTACAGAATATCGTACATGTCAAGATTCGCATTATATTACAATGTGTGGTTCGTACTTTAATGTATTCATATTACATCCCCCCTTTTTTGAAAAAAAAAATGTGTGCAAACATTTCCAACGAAATGTTTCATGTGAGAAAGGATAAGTATGTGTAATGCTCAGTGTGAGTATATATGTCACTGTCTGTATCGGCTGGGAGGTGTCACTGTACGGCCAGAACGAGTGGTGTAAAGTGCTGGTGGTTCTGCGGAAGTCCCTGGTTTAGCTTGAGTTGGTTGTGATTTTGGCCTTGACGCTTGTTGGTTTTGTGGGGCACCAAGGTCTGGAGTTACTGCATTGTCTGTTGAAAGCATGGGAATTCTCTGTTCTGTTGTATTCTGTGGGATTTCTCTTATGTCCACTCTGTTTCGCCTCAGGAGGTTGCTGCTGCTGTCTGGTCTTAAAGTATAGCTCCTGGGTTCAGGGTTTCTGGAAATGATTGTTGCTTTTGACCATGTGTCATTGTTGTGGTTGTAGGTAGTCACATGCTGACCAGGATATAATGGTGGTAAGTCTTTAGCACATTTGTCATAGTTGAATTTCTGAACTTGCTGACGATGCTGAAGTTGATCATATGTGCTGTCTCTATGTTGTGGACGGAAGTGGACCTTAGATGGTAGGAGATCTTTAATTCTTCTATCAAACATAAGTTCTGCTGGACTGTCGATCTTACTGTCTACCGGTGTTGTTCTCCATCTCAAGAGTGCTAGGTGTACATCCTCTGTTCTTGTTTTCTTCATGATTGACTTGATAGTTTGTATCTGTCTCTCAATGAAACCATTAGATTTAGGGTATCTAGGTGATGATGTTGTGTGTTTGATCTTCCAGTCCTTAGTGAAGTTTCTGTATGCTTGACCTGAGAAATGTGGACCGTTGTCTGATCTAATTTCATCTGGGATGTCCTTGTTTATCTGTGGCCAGTAAACATCTTTCTTTGCTCTCAGTTGTGTCTTCACAATACCAAGGTGACTATTATGGAGCTGTTTAAGGATGATATCGCGTTGTGTTTCTGGTACAACAATGCGATCTCCTTTAAGGATCAGACCATCTTCGATGCTTAACTCGTCCCTCATCGAGTAGTATGGACGGATGTGTGTTGGAACTTCCCTGATAGAGCTTGGCCATCCATGGTATATCAGTTCTTTGAGAGAGTTAAGGATAGGATCTCTCATTGTGTCTTCTCTGATGTGTTCAAGCCGATTATCGCTAAACTTGACAAAATCAACTTTGATGTTTGGGGTAAGATCTGCTGTCTTGTTGGGGTTTGGTAGTCTGCTGAGAGCATCTGCAAGACCTATATCCTCTTTAATGTTGTTAATAGTTACCACACTCAGCTTTTCGCACATTGGTAAACCCAAAATTGCAGGTCCTTCAACATCTACCAAATAAAATGTTGACGATGTCCATTCTGAGCCTCTGTATGAACATTCAAGTGTTACTGCTCCAAAACAGTCTATACTTGTTCCATTGTAAGCTCTTAGCTTTGTCCTGCCACTCCTACTTTTTACATCCCTTGTGGGAAATCCTTGCTTATCCACCTTGTCAGGCATGATCTGTCTGAATATTCTTAAGGGTAGAGTGTTACCTTGGGCACCTGTGTCTATCTTGAACCGAATATATCTTTCTTTGTGCCTTTTAATTCCTGGTATTCGGAATTGTACTTTGCAGAAAGCCTGCGTTCTCTTTGGTTCATTACTGAAAGTTAGTATCTTCACAGTATCAAATGTGGAAGGATCACTTTCTTCACTGGAGTCAAGGTCCTCAGTCATCATAAAGTGTGTTTGTTTTGATGACTCTCTGCTGTGAAAGTTGTGTTGAGCACTGTCTTGTTTCCTCTTGAAACATAATTTTATCCAGTGGCCCCTCTTTCTGCAGTAATGACATGTAGAGTTTTTAGCTGGACAGTGGTTTTGTATGTGGTTTAGGCCACAACATTTACACATAGCACCTCTGCTTGTGTTGTGTTTTTCTTGTTGCTTCGAACCAGTTGCTTTGTTTTGTTTGGGTTTATAGCTTTTTACTGCATCCACCTGGGCTGTTACTGTACCTTGCTGAATTTGTTTAATGTTTAGTGCTTGTGCCTCGTGTTTCCTGCCTTCATCCAGAAGTTGTTGTAAAGTTAGCGTATCACTCTGGCTCAGTAGCCATTTCTGGAACTCTGGCATTGGTGTGCTAAGAAGAATCTGTTCAATAATTCACTCTTTTTCTTCTTCGTTGCTAAATTTACATACTCTTGTTTTCTCCTTAATGCGAGTGAAGAAATCATCTAGGCTTTCACCACGTTTCTGTCGCAGGTGGTGAAGCTCTAATCTTGCCGCTCTAAAGTTTGTGTGCTTTATGATCAGACGCTTTTCAAATTCGTCCAATATGGCTACGGGGTCGGTTGCCGACTCAACCGGCATGGCGGTAGCAAAACTGTTGTAAATTTTCAAACCTTCATCGTCCAATGCTTCTAGGATATATGGAGTTAGGGTTTGTCCTTCCAGACCAGTGGTCTTGGAATATAGATCTATGCGTTGGCGCCATAACAAGAAAGCTTCACTCTTATCGTCTTGACCGGCGAATCTCATTTGCGGTGCGTTGCGATATTGTTTCGCCGCCATGGCTGACTTCGATGACGAAAATTAGCCGAATACTGTACTCACGTGTTATCGTGTAGCTGTTTTGCGTCAGTCCGGTATCGACCGCTGCCACCATGTAATGTTATGATGTATGTATATAAGCATTACCTCGTCATCTACACAAGCACACACATGTTTCAGAGAGCACTCAGTAAAAGCATGTTCAGTTCGTAGCCATGTTTATTTACAGAATATCGTACATGTCAAGATTCGCATTATATTACAATGTGTGGTTCGTACTTTAATGTATTCATATTACAGTTCTATGACTTCTAGACGAATGTCTGCGCCTAAAGCATTACGTTTACACGAAAGTAGCATTGAGAGGGACGATGATTTGATGGACAGAGAGAGTTTTTTTTCAAATGATGGAAGTGTTGCAGCACTGTCAGACATTTCAGATTCAGGTGATAAGAGGGCATTGCCCCAGCCAGGCAAGTTGAAAGGTAAAAAAGCTAGGCTTACAACACTAGATGACTGGTCACAGGTTGAATCATAATATAAACACGCAGCCTAAATAAATTGTGCTTAACCTGTTAAAAGTTTCATTTTATTTTATGTGCTGGAAAATGACACCTGGGATTTTTTCAGTGTTGTGAATTTTTCAGAGGATATAGCATGCACTGTATAAATTCACTAAATGTGCTAAATTTTACTATACCTAGTATTGTGTTATTTCAAAAATGGATTACCTTGATGTTGCAAGACTGAATAGTAAGTTTTAATGACTACAACATTAACTGGCCTTCGTTCGGTAAGTGCACATTTTGCTATTAATGTTTTGGTGTTTTTCAAATAACATTCAGCATTTTTTAATGTCTACTAATTGCATGTTTGTTAATACTAAAAATCAATTAATAATTACAATTCTCTTTCTAGCCCTCTTCATGCTGATATATAACATGTGCATATTCAAAGGAAAATTCCCACACAAATTTAGACTGAAAGATGAACACTTCACTCTTTAAAATTCTGCCAAAAAAAAAAAAGAAAAAAAAAGGATGGCACATGGTGCAAAATATTCCAGAAGCAAAATGTTAAAGCCACATATGCGCTATACAATGAAAATTAGGCATGAAATGTAACATGCACCTGGCATAAGAAGTCTATAAACTGCTCTGACTGTACAAAATCTTACCATATAGCTCACAGTCGGCTGTTGATCACTGGAGTTGTGCAAAATTTTAAACTGAATTTTTTCACCCACTTCTGGCGTCTGGAGAAGAATATGAAAAGCTCTCAAATCAACTCTCCTTTCCATAAAATAGTAAAGAATGTAATTAAAACCCTACAATGTTTATAACGTGAGAACTATAATCTGCTTGATACTCTTCTTGTATTACATATCAAGATTAAAGCCCCTGCCGTATTTGCCCTAGCAAGCTTACTTACTTTGTCGTTCCTCTTCTACCGTGAAGTGTAGAGGTTTGGAAAACAGAGCGCCATACTATCCTATCGGCTATCTTCCTCCTGGCCTGGTTCCATTCTAGTCCTCAGTCTTTCAGAGATTTTCTAATGTTGTCCTCCCAGCAGACTCTGGGTCATCCTGGAGGTCTGGATCCCTGGCTCTTAGTTACCCATAGTTGTCATGGTAGCCAATCTTCTCCCATTCTGCAGACATGGCCAAACCATCGTTGTTGGGACTGTTCTACTTGGGTCTGCAAGGGCTGGGTTTTTAGCCCTTGATGTATCGTCTGATTGCTTCAACCACCTTCCTCAGATACCTCATTTAGAATGTTTCCCTAGCAAGTACTGACTATAATCTCGTGAACATATCAGAGCTCAAACTTGCTCTCCCCCCCCCCCAACCCAACCCCCAATTTCTTAATTCATATAGGACATGGTGGTTTTCACATAGGGGGTCTGAGTGGCTAAGAGGTATGGCATCCGCCTTTAATTCTAAAGGTACTGGGTTCACTCCCACTACAGGGAAAATAATTGATGAAAATTTTTTTCATAACCAGTGGTTTCTAAAGATGTATACTCCTCTAATCTCCTTGGTAGTAAGATCAGATGACTAGTCTTCTCGGATAAGGGTGAAAAAATAGGAGGTCCCATGTGCACGTTGCTCACATTAAAAATCCCTCGGCAGTTGGATAATCGTAAAGAGTAGGCCATATGGCCGCTGCCCTGGCAAAATTAAAAAAATTAGGAAACCTACCCATCACAACAATATTTATAGATATATGATTCATTTATACACACACTGGGATTCTCACCGGTGCTACGGAGTTAATGCGTTGTGCTGAGATCCTCCGTGTGTGATCTAAGGGAGGAGATCAGAGCCCTTATGGAGTTGTCCTTGTGCAATGAAGATGGTCCTACCAAACCAAACCAAACCATGTTTGACATAAGATATTTTCTGTCACTGTGAGTTTTTGAAAATATAATGCTAAAGTTAACAGGCCAGTTCTTTCAACGTTTTTACAAAGTAAGATTTGGTTTTTTGGTTTTGGTTATAGGACAAATAGGACACGAAACGAAACACAAACTTCATTAAAGAAAGATCGTGAAAAAGCAATAAATGAAACAAGAAGTCTGAAACAGAGGAAATAACCGAAAATAGTAATAGTGTGAATATCTCACAGGTCAAAATTGAGTTTCCTCCCCCACCTATTTTTAACAAAACTGGATAAAAATCCGAGATAAATTCATCTTTGGTCTCTTTCTGCTAATAATCTCATAAATGTATCAGTTCTCAAGCCTGCTTTTCCACCAACTTTTACTTCTTTTTAGACGGACACAAACTCTAAACACACTCTTCATTGCTATTTTTTCTAAGGATATACAGTAGAACTCCATTTATCCGAACCCCAATTATCCGAACATCCAATTATCCGAACACTTTTTCCAGAAAAAAAAAAAATCAGTCTCCACCAGTCACGTTAGACTACAGTTCTGAATCTTTTGATGCGGCAAGCTTCAAATGTGTGCGAACAATTTGTAGACAATGAGATGGGCTAATGGACGGTCGCTTACGTACATGAAGTCAGTTAGATCATAAAGTCCGTTAATATCTGGTTTACCAATCCAGTGTACGTGTGAGTTCTAGGCAGAACACTGGCTAAACAGACAGTTCAACTTAAAATAATTGTGTCTGCTACTACAGCAGAATAATTTTGGTGTACACGTATTTCTCTGTGCAACCTGGCATCTTCCAGTAGGCCTAAAGCATATAAAAGGAACCGCAATGTTTTGTCAATTGAAACGAAAACAGAAATTATCAAGAGACTAGGAAAAGGTGAAACTGTGTCTTCATTTGCGAGGATTTTCAATGTTGAGAAAGCTACCGTCTCTGACATCAAAAGTAACAAGGATAAAATTATGAGTTTTGCATCGAAATTGGATAGTGAAAATGGGTCGAAGAAACATAAAACCATGAGAAATGCGAAAGATTTGAAATTGGAAGAGGCTTTGTATATATGGTTTGTGCAAAGAAGAAGCAAAGGGGAACCTATCTCTGGCTCTCTATTGTGTGAAAAGGCACTTCAGTTCAACAGTCAACTTGACGGTCCTCCTGACTTTAAGGCTAGCCAGGGATGGTTAAGAAACTTTAAATCTCGTCACGGCATACGAGAATTGGAGATTCAAGGGGAATCTTCATCTAGCGATGCAACTGCCGCTGAAAATTTTAAAGAAACATTCTTGGCTTTTTTGGAAGAAGAAGGTTATTTACTCGATGATGTGTATAATGCCGATGAGACTGGCTTATACTGGAAATCATTGCCTCAAAAATCACTTGCATCTCAGCGCGAAGCAGCTGCCCCTGGGTTTAAAAAGTGCAAAGAGAGAGTAACAATTTTGGTAGCCGCGAATGCCAGTGGAAGTCATCGTTTACCGGTGCTAATGATCGGCAAAGCCAAAAAAACACGTTGTTTAAAGAATGTGACTGTCACGAAATGGATTTACGACTAGAGACTGTCTACATATAGTGACAAGACAATAGTAAGAAGAAAGACTGAAATGATAGATTCAGATAGACCGTTCTATGATCGGCACACGTGTTTAAAGAATTGACTGTCACGAAATGGATTTACGACTAGAGACTGTCTAATATACAAGTAGCAAATGATGTTCAAAGTTGTGCAAAATGAAAGTTGAGACCATTGGCTCCGAGGTTGAGAACCGAGGTTGATTCTTTCCTCGCCACTTCGGACGTTTAAATTGCTATGGCCTCGAACCACCTCTAACTACCCTATGGGGATAAGGTTCAATTAAGATTCACAAACACCAAGGTACAGACAACATACAGCTACTGTACTAAAGGAAATGACTGATGCCAGCTACAATTTATACAATTTTATTATACACCTATACACAAACTCATATACATGTCAAAATACATGAAGTGCGAGGATGCACACCTGAAACAAAATCAAGCACAGTTAAAAATGCATCAACCTCAACCCTTCTCCCACAATTGCAACCTGTATGGAGAAAGAAGGTAAGGTTAACTGAAATGAACTACACTGCACTTGATGTCGCCTACACTCCAAACTAGCTGTTCTAAATTCTAACTCTAACTCTAAGTCCACTGATAGCTGGAACGACTGCGAAGTGACTACACAATCTCTGCACAGACTTCGGTTCTACACAGCCTATCCTGGAATCTCCTGAACACAACTAACTGCACCTCTAAACTTCAGCAGCTGTCCTCTGCTATGATTCACCAAAACTAACAGTTCTGCCTATCTGTGCTGACTTCAGTAGAGAGAATGTTTACCCTCTCTCTCTCCACTAACTCTGGAATTGATGACTGAGGTTTAACAGAACCCCACTGGATTCTGGACTGGAACTGTAGCTGACTTCTACCACTCTGAAATTACCTGCCCGAGTACCTATAACTGGGCCGTCGGCTTTATTATGGCCGTGAAGAAACGAACACAAAATTACCACAACGCTGGCAGCCTGCCAAATCTGCGTGTGTAACGAGCGTCAGAGCTCAGGATTTATCCACAAAAGTCCTATTCGCTGGAAAATGTCTTCCCCTGGCTGGGAAAACGTATTTTCTTCCTCTCCTTCCACTACTGGCAACTAACGTAAAACCCTTGCGGTTCTGCGAATGCCCCAACTTTGCCGTGGGAGAAATTTTGTGGTCTCAAAATTCCGCTCTCATTCCCACAAAGCCGGTACCTGCTGTTTTAGACAAAAGCAAAAACAACAGCTAAACAAAACGTTAATACTCTATTACAAATAACAATTAACTTCCTGACAAACCCTTAAGTCTTTAACACTTAAGTCTCCCCCGTCTATAATCAATACAGCTCCCCTACTCTCTCCCGTTATGCACCACCATACAAAATCATGCAAACAAAGTCCGCTCCCCCACTGAGCTCCCTTCTCTACCTGAGCCCACAAGGTAAACATTGGCTAACCCAGATCGCTTGTTCTGCCTGACTAACTCTGAGCAACAACAATATTTTCAATGGCCCGTCTGGGCAGACGTACTGTGGCCTACTTCTTACGCTGACACTAATGCCGTAATGTTTAACCCAACTAAAACTAGCCTTCTCTAGGAATTCCTAAAATTCCCGTCAATAATAGTAATCACATTCAAAATGTAATACAAAATAATTCCCTTTAAAATTACTTCTCCCATCTTCTGAATTCACAGAACAATAATGCACAATCAATAACATATAATCCTGTTTACGCTAGCATCTACCTGCCGTCAAAAGTTATTCATAACCCCCGATTATCAAATTGAAAACCCCGTAGTTCAGCCACGTGGTGCCGCAGTTTTTCAACCACGCGCTCCTGCATACATATTCATTACTGATAGCACACACGTGCTCCAATTAATACCTCTATCACTTCCGTCCACAGATATATGCGTAACTATATAAATAGCGTAGGAGCCGCGGCAGCATAGTGGTTAGTGCACTGGCTTCCTAGCGCAGTGGTCTATGGTTCGATCCCCAGATGAGGCGGAAAAATTTTTAGGCCACAAACGGCTCCTGGGTCGACCCAGCCCCAAATGGGTACCAGAGCTACTCTGGGAAGGTTAAGGCGGCCGGCGTGATGCCGACCACATCACCCCTCGTGTGCCGACGGTCAAGATAATATGGGCCTAACACCATATTCCCAATATGCCTAAATGGGCGTGTAACGGGTTCCTTTACCCTACCTTTACCTATATAAATAGCGAGCATCAATACTCTCACTAAAATCACAAATAAAAATACACATTACACACGCTCCCGACTATTCTGTAAATACATATGATTCGCAGATGCGAGTTTCTCTCCCGACCGACTTTGCAATAATACAAAGCGGTGATATCTCAACTTTTAAACCATGCCGCTATTCTTTCAACAAGGAATTAAATGGACCTAGTTTCTCATGTCTATCACTCAGATCGAATTGATGGCTCTGGAGTTAAGAATTAAATTAAACTAAACTGCCCAAAGAAACTTAAATGATCGGCTAGGACTAGAAAAATTAAATAAAGTCCTCACGCAAAAATTCATGCTTACCAAATCTCGAATGTCCAACTGAAGGCAATCGACAATATGCTTCTGGCACCCGGCTTTGGCAATTTTTTCATTAAAAGAGAAAGAAGCTATGAAATATAGGCTTTTTATAATCAAGACCCCCACGCGCCGACTTCATGACGTCATATGCGCGGCGTGGTTCTAAAGCCAATGGGCGCTCTGCATTTCAACTGCAGTTATCTCTCAGCCAATCAGAACCTTAGATCTTTCTGATGCAACCAGTTTCTGCTAGACAAAGACCCGGGAATTGGTCCTAGCCCTATACTGCGGAAATGAAGCAAAAATGGCCGCAAATAATTTAACTCCCGAAAAATGCGTATATGGCCACGCAATATCTTTAAAAAAAGGACACTGGTGCAAATCCTGATCTATCCTCTATAATCTTAATCTAGAATAATACTTTCTAATTCCCTACACCCCCATTCTAAACACATAAAGAAGAACCATAAAGCAGATGAGATCAAACTCCCTCGTGATCTCATCTTGAAAAAACGTAAATAATAGAAGGAGAAGAAACATGGAGAAGGATTACCTGTAATCCCTCCTAAAATATAGTGAACAAATTGCAAGGAGAAAAAGACATGGGCCATTTGAAAGACAGAATCTCAGTACTTTCGTCACAGTGACATGTCTCCCATTGTGCTACAAAGCACAGAAGAGTGCTTGGATGAATAGTGAAATATTTCTTGATTGGTATACAAATCAGTTCATCCCAAATGTGAAGAGGTTGAAAGAACAAGAAAAGAAAACTGGAAAAGTAATTCTTCTACTGGACAATGCACCATCTCATCCAGAGACGGATACATTGAATGCAGTAGAAAGTTATTCTTCTAACAATGCACCATCTCTATCCCAGAGACGGGATACATTGAATGCAGTTGATGCAAATTTTAAAGATGTTCAAGAAGGAAGTCCTGCGTCGTTTATTGTTGGCTGAAGATGAAGAAAGTGTGGTGGCGTTTTCAAAAAAAGCTTAATCTCAAAGACTGCTGCTATATGTAAGCTGATGCTTGGACCACCCTGTCACAAGATAATCTCAACAAGGCTTGGAATAGATTGCTTGGGAAAAAAGGAGGAAATGAAACTACTGCAGTGGACACAAATGATGATTGTATAAATGAAGTTGTGGAACTGTTTCAAGCAATGCCCGGATTTTCGGACTGTGACAAAGATGATGCACACATGTGGCTAGAAGATGATAATGATTCTGGTTTTCAGTTTTTGAATGACGAAGAAATTTTGTCTTTTGTGCAAGAAGAAAACCAAATACATGTAGTGACCGATGATGAAGACTCCTCAGAAGTACATGATGTACTTGTAGATTATGAAGAAAACCCAAAACGTCGACCAAGTCCTGAAGAGGCCTTTATAGCACTAGAAACAGCGATGGCTTGGTACGAGCAAGAAGATGACAGCTGTCCTACACAGCTTCTGCTGTTGAAGAGAATGCGGGACTTAGCAGCCAAAAGCAGACTATCCAGTTTGGCGCAAAAGAGGATTCCTCATTATTTTAAATAGTGGGCTACATCTGTGCAAGTACATGTATACGTAAGTTGCGCCTGGTTTTGAATTGTTTGTAATGTTATTTTGAAAACATTTCTCTTTCTTAACAAAAATAATTAATACAAGTAGTACATGCACTGCAGTGTAATGAAAGATTTTGGTGATACAGTGATCTAATACAGTGTGGGTATTATTATTACAGTACAAGTAAATATGTTTTATAGTGTATTTTCCTTGTGATTGTTAATTATTTTTAGAAATATGTGTACATGTACTCGATACATCATGTAATCCAATTATCCGAACATTTGATTATCCGAACGATGCTCGGTCCCATGGGGTTCGGATAAATGGAGTTCTACTGTAAAGCAAAAACATATAACAGCACAAACCACCTCGTCTGTGGCAGGCACAACTGTAATGACACTTCCAGACTCTGACTGATAGAGATATCCTGGGACTGATACAGCGACCCTTGGATTTGACTTCAGCATCACCTGAGGGCAACATTAGGGGACAGTTAGTACCACAAACAAAGATCACACAATTTGGAGGACTGGTCAACATGAACATCAAATCGCATGGACACAAAAAAACTACTCAATCTAGGAATAATTAAAACCATAAATGATGTAATGTATGCACTTAAATAATGAATAACAATAAAGAAATCTACTAATAAATCAGTCATAAATGATAAATGCAGGAACTTCTTCTTTATCGTTCGTCCTGAAAAGGACATTGGTTGCGTTGTGTCTGTTTACACAGGAGCTGGGATATCTGCGCCTTTCGGCTGACACATCCGACTTCAGCATGGCATTTTTTGGGACCGGTTTTGCCTTCCCTCTTCGATCCCTACTCTCTCAGCCAGACTGCAGTCTGTTTCCAGGACCACCACGTGGAGGTGGAGTAGGGTCTTGGTCAGCTCTGGTTCGCTGAGCCTGACGCAAGCAGTCATGCTATGGGTCGCTGACTGCGTTGTCTATTGCTGCATCTTTGGGTCCCAAATGCAGTACCAATATAATAATATAATAAGTCACAAATTTCATGAACACAATCAGACTATATCAATGAATTCTTTTGAAGCCACCTCCCCCCCCCAATCAAGCAATCTGTTTTAAGTTCTTTTAATGTCTTCTTTAAAACAGACACTGTCTCAGTTATACCAGACCATAAGGTCTTTTATATTTTTGTACGTGAGATATTATATGATGCCATGTCCGTCCTGGCCTCTGGGTTGAACAGGGTATTCCTCGCCAAAATGAGACAAAAATCTTATTTTCAATACAAATGTCTTCAAATATCTGTCTCCAGTTTTGTTCATTTCTTTTTTAGACTCCTTCTATTTCTTCTACCTTGGGTAGTCCAGCGCAAGGACTGCCATTTGAGGCTTGTAGTGACTTTACAACATGTGACCTATCCATCTCCATTTTCTTTCCTTTACTTCTTGTTGCAATGATATTTTGTCTGGTTATTTCCATCAACTTGACATTGGGATATACTGTCATAGCATTTTAATTTCTTAATTCTATCTAAGTACCCATCCATGAGGGAGGTTGAGCTCTTAGGTAGGAATTCCTTACCAGAAAGAGATCAAGTGAAAATTTTCCGCCCAAAAGCCTGCCATTGCAGACTCAAATACAATCCGTTCAATAAACTAAAAATCTGTCCATGTGGGGCAGACGACCAAACAGTAACACGTCCTCCAAGAGAGTCGGCTCCATGAGAGAAGCAAACTGATAGGATGGCATTCCCCAACCCTTTAAAGGGAGAAACTGGCTAGTGGTGAGAGAAGCTTGAGACAGACTACCAACTTTATAAGAGAAATATGTGTCTATATACATATAAGAGGGTTAATGATGATAAAGAAATATAACTTCTTGGTAAATGATGATAAAGAAATAGAACTTCTTGGTAAATGATGATAAAGAAATATAATTTCTTGGTAAATGATGATAAATAAATAGAACTTCTTGGTAAATGATGATAAATAAATAGAACTTCTTGGTAAATGATGATAAAGAAATATAACTTCTTGGTAAATGATGATAAAGAAATAGAACTTCTTGGTAGATAATGGTAAAGAAATAGAACCTGTTGGTAAATGATGATAAAGAAATAGAACTTCTTGGTAAATGATGATAAAGAAATAGAACTTCTTGGTAAATGATGATAAAGAAATAGAACTTTTTGGTAAATGATGATAAATAAATAGAACTTCTTGATAAATGATGATAAAGAAATAGAACTTCTTGGTAGATAATGGTAAAGAAATAGAACCTGTTGGTAAATGATGATAAAGAAATAGAACTTCTTGGTAAATGATGATAAAGAAATAGAACTTCTTGGTAAATGATTATAAAGAAATAAAACTTCTTGGTAAATAATGGTAAAGATTTTTTTTTTTTTTTTTTTTTTTTTTTTTTTTTTTTTTTCGTAACCAGCGGCACTTGGGCTTTCAGCCCTTCGGCCCAATGACATGTCATTGCGAGGCTGGGGAACCTGAGGACTTTCCTTCCAACCCGGTCAGGAGCTTCGCTCCTTCCCATCCACAGAGGGTTTATCACAGGAGCCGTTCCGGCTATTCAGTCAAATTTCCGGCCGTAAACATTTCTTCAAACGCCGACGCCCGGGTTTGAACCATGAACACCTGGTCGCCAGTACAACGCCGAAGCCATTACACCAGCGCGGCTCCCATGGTAAAGAATTAGAACCTCTTGCTAAATGATGATAAAGAAATAGAATTTCTTGATAAATGATGATAAAGAAATTGAACTTCTCGATAAATGATGAACTTGATATATTCATTTATAATCATTCTCACCAAGGGGCACTGACCTTTAACATACTCCTGTCCCGTTCTATCAGCTCTAGACCTTTCTAGGTCTTCCTAGAACCAGACAGGTGTAAGAGGGATAAGAGATGAGAAGAAGACTACAGCAACGGATAAGACATTTACTGAGCCATATTCTTCAGACCGAAAGGTCTTTTGTGTTTGGACATGTGCCCTAATATAACCGACTAGGTTGAACGGGACGCGCTTCACCAAAACGAGGCAAAATTGTATTTATTTTGTCAATTTACTGAGAAAAACCTGCTGATAGCATTATAAGGCAGTCCTTGTTGTGGAAGAGAGGTAGAGGAAGATAACAAGAAATACAAGGAGAAGAGAGCTGGAGACAGAAATGAAAATGATAAGCCTGGAGACAGAAAAGGATCAAGAAGACATGGCAACATCTTACGGATGGCACAGGACAAAAAAACCTGGCACAAATCTGTTGAAGGCCTTTGCCACTTGGACAGTAAAAGAATGATGATGATGATGATGGTTACTGTGTTTGAGACTTCTAATTACCTTTGACATAATGTTTCTAATTACCTTTCACATAATGTTTCTAATTACCTTTCAAATAATGTTTCTAATTACCTTTCCAGTAATGTTTCTAATTACCTTTCAAATAATGTTTCTAATTACTGTTCAAATAATGTTTCTAATTACCTTTCAAATAATGTTTCTAATTACCTTTCAAATAATGTTGAGGGGAAGAGCTGCAGAGAAATACTATTTTCATATATAACTCTAGGATTTTGATAGAGATGCACGGGGTTAACTCTTTGACTCTGCAATTATTTTCCACCCTAATTTTAATTTGTGATAGACTAAAAACAACGCTCAGAGAGTTGTTTTGGCAAGGGTGTCAAATCTGACCAATGCTCTGACCGTTGTTCTGGAGTCAAAAAGTTAACACATTAACTACCGAATTGAAAAACACACTGTGGCCGAATTAAATTTGTTTCCCATTTTCATCCTATAGGTGTTTTCACAAAGTAAGCTGTAGTTTTCGTAATTATTTACAGATTTTTATGAATTACACGTCATTTTAAAGATAAATGAATGTACTATTACAATAAACACCGGTTGTAACTCTAATAGAGGTTGTTGCTATTTAACGGCCTTCCTATGGCCGAGGACTTGCAATATTTTCAAAATTATAACTGCTTGCGCCCCATCTCTATCAAAATCACAATTTCAATCAATGTGCACACCGTTTTCACTCTTGTCCTCGTCGCTAGATCTATCAGTCAATTGTTGAAACACGTTTCTATCCTATTCAACTGTTAGACGAGATGTACACGCATTTTTTGTAGTCCTATCACTAGTTGCCACGGTAAACAGTTTTACACGATTTGGTAACTAACCCAAAAACACTGAAAAATATGAACATAATATCAAATTTCCAGTGTTCTACAACAACCATGCTTTGGGAATTTGTTTTCCAATGGCAACTTAAAATCTCGAACCAAATCAGAGAGCGTTTCAGTACATTTTTCATCCGTTTTATTACTAAAATTAGATTGGCGCTCTGAGCGGCTTGCGGTCCAAATGTAATTATTTTGTGAGCCGCTGACAGCGGCTTGCGGTAGTTAATGTGTTAACTTACAACAATAATAGCTATGCATACCAATGCATGTGATGGTATAATGCTATTGGTTTACCTGGAAATGGTGGCCACATTGGATTTTAATCCTATATTTGAATTCCCTAAGGCTTTTCTATTTGTTAAGTTGTGAGAACCAAAGTTGAAATGGAAGCATTAAAACTTTTATCAGATTAGATTTTTGATAACTTCAGTAGACTCTGAGATAAAGAACTTTAAATTTAGTATCTAAACATAGTAACACATTTTTCAAAATTTTACAACATTATTTGCAATAAATCAAAATTTTGATAAGAAATTTGAAGTATGATCTGAAAAAAGTTTTATTACCCAGTGAAAAGTATTTCTGACTAATTTCATGTTGACTGAGTTAAGAAATAAGCAAGTTATAAGAAAATTTGTAACATAAAACAACGTTCTAAGAATTTCAGTTTTCTTCACAGGAACAGCGCTATTTATTAAGAAAATACCATTTGCAGAATCAAAATACACCTACTTAGAGTGTGTTCTAACAACTAATTTTGACATAATTAGATTCAGGGGAATATAAATTATCAGTACATAGACTTCTTCTTCTTTGATCCTTAGCCGCAGACTGGCAAAGCAGTCAGTGGCCATCATGCCATGTGGCATCTTGTAGGGCAGCAACAAATTGCTTCTACTTTGTTCGGTCGGCGGCCATCCTCCGTACAGTGCCCCAACTCTGGTTCATTCTTTGTATCTCAGCCTCCACAGTTCTACACCAATTTGTTTTTGGTTGGCCTCTCTTTCACTTACCTTCGGGGCTCCATAGCATAGCTGTTCTTGTAATGGCATCAGGGTCCCTTCTAAGGATGTGGCCAACCCAACTCCAGCATCTGCCAGCTATGATGGTGTGCATGTCCTCTTGGTTACTCCGAATAAGTAGTTCTTGGTTGGTGAAGTACATAGACTAATCCCAATTAAAAATATTTTTGTCATATTTCGGCTTGTTATTATTGACCAGAATCGACGTCACTGCACTCCGGGCAAACCAATAGGTGCTCAGTCTCCCTCAGCAAATGTTGAAGGGTATGAATATAAATTGTTCCTGTAGCATGTTGGTTGCATATACACCAGATGCATCCTCTCAATCATCCATCCCTGCTGGTCTTACGTTTGATGCCAAATTCAGCAATCTTAGCCGTGATGATTCATCGATTGCAGTGTCATTCTCTAACAAGCGATCATTAATATTTTGTCTTAACTCATTCTGCCCAAATGGGCGTATGGTGTACCAGATAGGCCTTTTGTTATACCCAGGGCGTATGGCATGCCAAGGTGATATATGCCGCATTTGAGGGGAAAATTATCGAATATCTGGCGATAAGACAGTTTAAAATTATTTCATTACATCCGGCACATGTGTGTTAACATTTGTGAGCGGAAAAACAATGTATGAAGTTACAATTGTGTGCTTTATATCCATTGCTAGAGTTGCTTTGGGTCTAGCAGCAAGCCGCATGGTATGTCCGCTTTATAAGATTCCGAAATTGAACAAAAAATTAGAAAATAAGTGGCCATAGAGTGTTCATATCATGTAAACATTTCCTGTGGACATCGTATTTTGAACTGGTAGTAAAATAATTATATTGGTGCTTAGTTTTTGCATACTTTTATCAATTAATGACGTCATAGGGTTATTTGTTTATATGTAGTGTAGTCACATACATAACACTCATAAACTGTTAATGAATCAACCTCAATATATAATTTTGAAATGAATTTTAGCGATAATAACCTATTTTCGATTCCGATAAGGACGCTGAACAAATGTGATATTTTTACGTAATAAATAAATAAATTTGCATGGGACAGAAATGTGTGAGATTCCAGTTCAGCAATATGTGACTTCCCAAAAAAATTTATATAAATTATAATTTTCATTTGTTTTTTATCAAACTTCTTGAATTAGTTGTCAACTGGATATAAGTTTCAATTCCTGGTGTTTTACTACCAAGGGATTTAGTACAGCTGAAATATTTTACGTGTATGTGCATAATTTGTATTCATTTTTTGTTTTTATTGTTTCTACACTCCACATGATATAACAAACAATAATAACATCACATAACAACTCAACATTATTTCACAACATTTTGCAGCCAATTTCCTAAAGTTTGATGCATAATACATATATCTACTAAATTAATATGTGTGTCTACTGCCTGTTTTTAAAACGTCACTTGTAGAAAAAAAATGTCTGCATATTGGGTCCTGGGTAAAAACGAATAAACCGAAAAAATGCCTGGGTTAGAATGAGTTAAACTGCAATGCCACTCCCTCCCTTCAATGTAAAGCAAATTTATGCTTGTTAGGCCAGTAATAAATCTTAAGACAGCTAAAGTGTGTTACAATCAGATGCATTACCTTCATTGTGCCATCAACCCTATAATAGGAATAAGGTTTTTCATTTCCTTCAAATTCTGGTGTGAACTTGTATGAAATGTCTGTTTGTCCTTCAGGTACAGCCACTGTGACAACGACATTCTTCATGTTCGGTATGTTTACGTCAACCTGGACCTCTGAATCTTTTACAGGATTGCCAGCTTGGTCAGACACCCTTATCTGGCAAAAAAAAAAAAAGAAGTTAAAACCAACATATAATTAGATGTGCTTTGTTTATCTGGTATAAAATGGATAATTACTGTTGTTTATCTTGGATATTTAAAAAAAACAACACGAGCTGTGAGTCTGATATAAATCAGATGAACTGTGTATCGCTGGCATAAATTGGATGAGCTGTGTATATCTCAAATAACAAGAAAAGCTTTCATTGCATTGGGGAATATATGGAGATCAAGAGAAAGCAAGTACAACACGAATATAAGAATCTTCAACTCAGATATCAAGTCAGTCCTATTGTATGGCTCTGAGACATGGAGAACAACAAAAACAACAACTAAACAAGCTACATCTTTCATAAATGGGGGCTTGCATAGAATAGAAGGATTTAAATGACATGACAAAGTCACAAATGTGGAACTGATGAGAAAAACCAGACAAATGTCAGTGGGACAAGAGATGAGAAGAAAATGCTGGCGATGGATAGGAGACACATTGAGGAAACCTATTTTTAGCATTACAAGGCAGTCCTTGTTCTGGAATCCCCAGGGGAAAGAGAGGCAGAGGTAGACCAAAAACCACATGGAGAAGAGAACCAGATACAGAAGTGAAACTGATGAGGAAAACATGGAAAGAACGTAGCTGATGGCACGTGACAGGAGGACTTGACATGTGTTTACTGAAGGCCTATGCTCCTTGGGGAGCTAAAGGGTATTGATTGATTGATTGATTAATTAAAATAGTGGTGGACCTCTGATAAAAAGTAAATAAGCAGTGTACATGTGGCACAAATTAGATGTGCTATGCCTTTTATGGCATAAGCTTTTTCATCTTCTTCACCTCTTAACTCTCCAAGGAGAATAGGTCTTCAACAAACTTATTCCAAGTCTTCCTGTCCTGTGCCGTCTGCTTAACTCATTCATTCCAGAGTTATTTTGCACGCTGTGCCAGACTTTTTTTGTGGACAGAATTTTATAGAGTGAAGTGTTCATCTTTCAGTCTAAATTTGTTTGTGAATTTTCCTTTGAACATGTACTTATTATATACCAAACTATAGGGAAATTGATAGACAATTCAAATATATAATGTCTTTGGTAGTATTAACACAAGTATGTTCGGTATACTTAAAACATTTTGCATGTAAAATTGAAAAACGCTAAAAAGTTGACTGTAGAATACGATCTAACCAAAGACAAATTACTGTTGTAGACAATAAAACTTTCTTTTTAGTCTTCAAACATCAAGTTAATCCATATACAAGTAAAAGAAAACATGCTTATGGCCACAATTAGTACATTTAGTGTTATTCACACCAGTTTTTCCGTGGTCCTTTGTAAGAAAAATACAAATTATGCAATCGTGCATTACGTAATTTTCAAACAAATAAAGGAGAATAACGTTATATAAAAACTTTTTTACTCTTGTTTAATGTTTTAATAGTATCCCTAGCTTCATCTTCTACCAAGAACTAGTGATTAGATGTTACGGTAGGTCTAGTTTTGTTGCTTTTTTGATCGGCCAGAATACGACTACGCCAACTCATCAACTAAACCTAGTGTGTCTAGCTTTTCTGCACAGATTCCGTATTTTGACAACAAACTGTGACTACCAAACAATCATCATCAATGTCAGCAATGTTTCAAAGTAGTTTGACACAATTATTTGCTTAGGAGACTTAGAAAATGTAAATATAAAGCGTGACATATTTCTCTAGCAATAACGACGAAAAACGCAAACACGCAAATCTTCACAAAAATTGTGATAATAACATCAAAACACGCACACGTGCTGATTAACTACAGTCAAATTAGTTGTTTAGATAGTAGCGGAAGTCATTCTACGAATTTCAATATATGAACTGCATTAAACGGACGATTTTTAAGGTTTATGCGTGATAAACTAAAAACCCCGCTGTGAGCGTTGCTGTGGCACGGCGTGTTAAATTTTGCAACGTTCAGAGTGTTGCTGTGGAGTCAAAGAGTTAAAGTCTTCACTTGTCTTCCTTCATCCCCTTCACGTCTGTCTCCAGTTCTCTTCTCCATATGTTCTTTGATCTTCCTATACCTCTCTTCCAGAACAAGGACTGCCTTGTAATGCTATCAACAGGTTTCCTCAATGTGTGTCCTATCCATCTCCAGTATCTTCTTCTAATCTCTTGTTCTACTGGGCCTATCTGGCTCCTGTCATCAGTTCCATACCAGTGACCCTGTCAAGCCACTTCAATCCTTCTACTCCATGCAAGCAGTCACAAATGAAAGTTTGCAGCTTTTAGGATATCAGGCATAAACAACATGAGCTATATATCTTGGATATTAAAAAACATGATCTGTGAATCTGATATAAATTAGATCAGCTGTGTATCTCTGATATAAACTGGATAATCTGTTAAATCTGACATTAATTAGATAAAGTGTGGTTCTGTGAGAAAAAAAAAAAGTTTCATGAGCTGTGTGTATGTGACATAAATTAGATGTGCTATGTATCTCTGACATAAATCAGATGAGCTGTGTAACTGTAGCATAAAATATATAAGCTGCACATCTGACAAATTAGACTGGCTCTGATAAAAATTAGAAGTGCTGTGCAGCTGCAACATTTTAGCAGACAAGCTGTTATTAGTGAGCAGAGTAGACTGCCTGCGTATAGCTTTACTGCTTGCGTCAAGGTCAACGAACCAGAGCTGACCAAGACCCTACTCCACCTCCAAGTGGTGGTCCTAGAAACAGGCTGCATCACTGCAGTCTGGCTGAGAGAGTAGGGATCAAAGTGGGAAGGCAAACCCGGTCCCAAAAAATGCCGTGCTGAAGTCGGATGTGTCGGCCGAAAGGTGCAGCTTCGCTGTAAACAGATACAATGCAACCAACATCCTTTTCAAGACGAACGAGGAAGAAGAAGACTGTCTGCGTGCAAAATAAGGGACATTCATCATCATTTTTCCTATTTGATCCTTATGGACAAAGGAGCCACCCCTGCAGCAGGTCCACCACACAAAGGAAGCCCACACCAAGCAGTTACATGCCCTTGTAGTGGTGGTTTCTGTGGCAATTAGTTTTGCACAATGCAGCAGCAATCCCCATGCACATCCTCATGTTAGTCACCTTGTAGATATGCCTCAAGGTGTAGTAGTTCTATTACTTCTTCGTCTCTTCACAGATCCCTGGGGTCAAGCAAATTCTATATATGATTAAAAAAAACTGTTTCAAGTAAGACTCGAAACTTGACTTCTTACTATACAACTCTTACAATACAACTCTTACTATACAACTCTTACAATACAGCTCTTACTGTACAACTCTTACTATACAACTCTTACTATACAACTCTTACTATACAGCTCTTACAATACAACTCTTACTATACATCTATTACTATACATCTATTACTATACATCTATTACTATACAACTCTTACTGTACTTCTCTTACTGTACAACTCTTACTATACAACTCTTAGTATACAATTCTTACTATACAACTCTTAAAATACAACTCTTACTATAAAACTCTTACAATACAACTCTTACTATACAGCTCTTACTGTTCAACTCTTGCTGTTCAACTCTTACTATACATCTCTTACTATACATCTCTTACTATACATTTCTTACTATACAACTATTACTATACATCTCTTACTGCACAACTCTTACTGTACAACTCTTACTGTACAACTCTTATTGTACAACTCTTACTGTACAACTCTTACTGTACAACTCTTATTGTACAACTCTTATTGTACAACTCTTACTATACAACTCTTACTACACATCTCTTATTATACAACTCTTACTATACAAGGGGATTGACATAAGTCTTGGGCCTGACCATGAAGTAGTCACAGGAGGAAGATGAAACTTGGCACATTTAAAGTTCATCATATTTGCACTGAGTGTGTGACGTACGCGTTTGTTTCTTCAATGGGTTTTCCCGCTACGGTGCACGGCGCAATGTACCCTATTGACCGGATCTGCTGCTCCAAAGATTTGACAAAACAATGGAAAAGAAGGAGGCCAGAGGTGTGATAAAATTTCTGATGTTTCAGGGAAAAACACCTACAGAAATACACAGGGAGATGGAACCAGTGTTTCGTGATTCTTGTCCTTCATATACTTCGGTAAAAAAACTGGTGTCAACAGTTTAAGTGCGGCCGCTCAAATGTTGCTGATCTGCCAAGATCTGGTAGACCAGCCTCAGAGTGCAATGATGAAAATGCAACAAGAGTGAAGAAAATCATTGACCAGGATCGAAAAATGACAATTGTGGAGATAGCTAGTAGAGTAAAAACTAAATGAAAGAACAGTTTATAGAATTTTACACAACAGACTGAACATGAGAAAAGTGTGTGCACGCTGGGTTCCGCGACTGTTGACACACGAACAGAAGCAAACGAGGGTAAAATGCTGTCAACAGTTGCTCAAAAAGTGTCAGTCAAAAATTTTTTTGGAGACCATGGTGACAGTAGATGAGACTTGGGTACACCATTATGACCCCAAATCCAAAATTGCCAGCATGCAATGGAAAACCCCGGGCTCCCCAACACCTGTCAAGCCGAGAGTGCAGAAATCTGCAGGAAAAGTGATGCTGACTGTTTTTTGGGACGGCAAAGGTGTCTTTTTGAAAGATTATATGCCTCGTGGCAACACAGTTAATGGACAGTACTATGCAGATCTTCTCACCAAACTAAGAAAGGTTGTGACCAGGAAACGAGGGATAACGCGCACTCAAAATCTTCCTTTGCTTCAAGACAACGCGCCCTCTCACAAAGCACGGCTTGTGCAGCTAGCAGCCAACGATTTGAATATTGAAATTCTTCCACACCCACCATATTCTCCAGATTTGGCTCCATCAGACTTTTTTTCTATTCCCAAATCTTAAAAAACAGCTAACAGGAAATCATTTTGACAGCGATGAAGAGGTTATACTGGCATGTGATGACTGGTTTAGTTTGAAAAATAGGGTGTTCTACTCCCAAGGTCTTTTCAAGGTCAAGCAGAGATGGCAGAAGTGTGTCAATTCAGACGGTGGCTATATTGAAAAGGAATAAACACTATACAAACTTTCAGCTCTCTGTGACATGTCCTTCATGGTCAGGCCCAAGACTTATGTCAATCCCCTTGTACAATTCTTATTATACAACTCTCACTATGCATCTCTTACTATACAACTCCACTTAATTTAGCTAGCCATTTAATGAAATGTGAACTTGAACTGTTAAATTACTTTTCAATCAAAAAAAAAAAAAAAGGCTTATCGCCAAAACAAAATGAACATCCGATCTCTATCAGCAATAAACAACTATTCTGGTGCTATTAACTTACAAAGAGTTCTGCGGGAAGACCAGGTCTAAACACTTTCGTAGACTTTGGCAAAAGTTCAACTTTTTTGTTATCTCTGTAAAATATTACAGACGTCTGTCCAACTTCAGTGCGACCTGTTTCATCTGTAACCAAAGCAGTGACTAGGACCTTAAAGTCACTGTCAAAGTTATTGTCAGTAAACTTCATCCATTCCAGGTCTGAGAATTCTGTCTTTCCCGTGGGACTCAACTGTTGATGGAAAAAAAAAAAGAATTGAATTGTTCATACCTGGATATCTTCACGGTAACAAACACTCCAGCCATTATGCAGACACCTAAATGAGTACTCCAAAACAACTTCAAAGAGGAATGGCTGAACCAATGGGCAAAATGGTCTACTGGCTGTGCTTTGTACAAAGAAATGACCCGACCCAACCCAACAAATAAGACATCAACAACCTATGATGTGTGCAGCAGAACACAATCTTCCAGCTTAGAACAGAACACAATCTTCCAGCTTAGAACAGAACACAATCTTCCAGCTTAGAACAGAACACAATCTTCCAGCTTAGAACAGAACACAATCTTCCAGCTTAGAACAGAACACAATCTTCCAGCTTAGAACAGAACACAATCTTCCAGCTTAGAACAGAACACAATCTTCCAGCTTAGAACAGAACACAATCTTCCAGCTTAGAACAGAACACAATCTTCCAGCTTAGAACAGAACACAATCTTCCAAGCTTAGAACAGAACGCAATCTTCCAAGCTTAGAACAGAACACAATCTTCCAGCTTAGATCAGAACACAATCTTCCAGCTTAGAACAGAACACAATCTTCCAGCTTAGAACAGAACACAATCTTCCAGCTTAGAACAGAACACAATCTTCCAGCTTAGAACAGAACACAATCTTCCAGCTTAGAACAGAACACAATCTTCCAGCTTAGAACAGAACACAATCTTCCAGCTTAGAACAGAACACACCAGACTCAACAAACACTTAAACAAATATTAGTCCCACACATGAGCCTAATTACCTGTACTCATCCATATTAGACAGTTCAGCATGTGCTGCTGACCTGCCCCAGACTCTCCACAGAAAGAACAAACATTCTATACATCACCACTCAATAGCTACAGAACACATGCAAATTCTTCAACTTGGCATTGGCTGCGGAAGAGCGACAAGCTCACCAACTCTAATTAATCAACAACAACAAACTTCATGGTAAATTTTAAAAAACCTTACTGATAATGGTGCAAGAGGAAAGAATAACAAAACAATAATTTCATAGCAGCCGCATAGTTCCTGGGGGTCTCTGAATAGATCAAGATAGAATAAGCCTACTGCCTTATCAGGCATGTCGTAAAAAAGGTGACGACTTTGAGGTTGTACACGGCACTGACAGCCTCATCATGAAAAACAAATTAGTACAGAAACCACTTTCAGTAGGAACATATTCAACACAGGAATCAAAGTGTATATTATCTAAGAGAGATTAAAACGACTGCTTTGTAATGAGGTCCTGAACCCTTTATCCAAAAGCTCTGACAACCAAAAGTCTTTTTATGAAGCATCGTTATTGTTATTGTTGACCAGAATCGACACTACTGCACTCTGGGCAAACCCATAGGTGCTCAGTCTCCCTCAGCAAATGTTGAAGTGTATGGAGCATCACTCTTGCATATGACATGCTCCAAGCAGGTTGTGAGGTCTCAGTTGTATAGACAAGATACTTAAATTCTGTTACAGATGGGCCACTGTAATATGGAAACCTAGACAATACTATACAGTTGCATTTTATGTTATCTATATATTGCCACATTCACCCTCAGACGTGTGGGTACAAGGCCACGTATATGTAGTTGTGCATGAGGCTGGCAACCTCATCATGTAAAACAAATTACCACAGAAACCACCGCTACAAGACCAAATGACTACTTGGTGCAGGATTCCTGCAAGGGGACCAGCTGCTGTGGTGTCTCCATGCTCCATAAGGAGTGCAAAGAAAAATGATGATGATGATGATGTCGCCACATTATGACGATAATAAATTTGTGATGACGATAATAAATTTGTGACGACGATAATAAATTTGTGACGACGATAATAAATTTGTGACAACGATAATAAATTTGTGACATATTATTAAATATGATTTCAGAGCAATGTCAATTTGTAACTCTTCTAAAATGTAAAAATAGCTGCTTTAGTCATTGACCAGAATCAACATTACTGCACTTCGAGCAAACCCATAGGTGCTCAGCCTCCCTCGGTATATGTTGAAGAGTGTGAATGCTAACTGTTCCTGCAGCTCACTGGGTGTATACACGACGGATGCATCCTTTCATACGTCCATATCTGCTAGCCTTACATTTAATGCCAAATTCCAACAGTCTTAACCTTGATGAGTCATCTATTGCAGTATCATTCTCTAACAGGTGATCGTTAATAGTTCTCCGTATCTCTCCCTTATCCATATCCAGTGTCCCCTCTGTGGGTGGTCTTGATACGTGTCAGTCAGTTCTCTCATTACCTTGTACTCACTACTATGCTTTGTTCATAAAACTTTTAAGTTAACAATGTTAGACAATAATACATAATATTTTTTAACATAAACATGAATGTTAGAAACATTGATGTACTTGCTTATGGGTGCTGCTACACACCCTGCTAGGATGCTGCTACACACCCTGCTAAGATGCTGCTACACACCCTGCTAGGAAGCTGTCACACACCCTGCTAGGATGCTGCCACACACCCTGCTAGGATGCTGTCACATGCCCTGTTAGAATTCTGTCACACACCCTGTTAGGATGCTGTCACACACCCTGCTGGATTGTGTCCCACACCCTGCTAGGATGCTGTCAAACACCCTGTTAAGATGCTGTCACATACCCTGCTAGGATGCTGTCACACACCCTGCTAGGATGCTGTCACACACCCTGCAAGGATGCTGCAACACACCCTGCAAGGATACTGTTACATGCCCTGCTAGGATACTGTTACATGCCCTGTTAGGATTCTGTCACACACCCTGCTAGGATGCTGTCACATACCCTGTTAGGATTCTGTCCCACACCTTGTTAGGATGCTGTCACACACCCTGTTAGGATGCTGTCACACATCCAGCTAAGATGCTGTCACATACCCTGCTAGGATGCTGTCACATACCCTGTTAGGATGCTGTCAAACACCCTGTTAGGATGCTGTCAAACATCCTGTTAGGATGCTGTCACACACCCTGCTAGGATGCTGTCACATACCCTGTTAGGATGCTGTCACACACCCTGCTAGGATGCTGCTACACACCCTGCTAGGAAGCTGTCACACACCCTGCTAGAATGCTGTCACACACACTGCTAGGATGCTGTCACACACCCTGCTAAGATGCTGTCACATACCATTAGGATGCTGTCACACACCCTGCTAGGATGCTTTTACACACCCTGCTATGTTGCTCTGTCACACACCCTGTTAGGATGCTCTGTCACACACTCTATTAGGATGCTGTCACATACCCTGTTAGGATGCTGTCATACACCCTGTTAGGATGCTGTCACATATCCTCTAGGATGTAGTCACACACCCTGCTAGAATCTTGTCACTTACCCGATTAGGAAGCTGTCACACACCCTGTTAGGATGCTGTCACATACCCTGCTAGAGTGCTGCCACATATCCTGTTAGGATGCTGTTACACACCCTGCTAGGATGCTGTCACACACCCTGTTAGGATGCTGTCATACACCCTGTTAGGATGCTGTCACATACCCTCTAGGATGTAGTCACACACCCTGCTAGAATGCTGTCACATACCCGATTAGGAAGCTGTCACACACCATGTTAGGATGCTGTCACATACCCTGCTAGAGTGCTGTCACATACCCTGTTAGGATGCTGTCACACACCCTGTTAGGATGCTGTCACATAGCCTGCTAGAGTGCTGCCACATACCCTGTTAGGATGCTGTCATACACCCTGCTAGGATGCTGTCACATACCCTGTTAGGATGCTGTCACAATACAGTGGGCAGTAAAAAATGTGGTTAAGGAATAGAAAACTATTTTTTTCATCATGAAGCTCGGCTTTTCTTATTATGTGACAAAATTCGCGCAGGTCAAAGCAAGCTATGTGAATCTATTATAGGAAAACACTAAAACCAAAGTGTGTCGTATTTTTAACATTCTGTTGTTAGTTGTTATGGTTTTTTTTGTCAGTAAGAACTACATACAACTGATCTATAATTTTTTTCATGAGTCCTACTGGGAGGACAACATTAGACAATCCCCGAAGGACCAAGAACTAGATTGCAACCGGGCCAGGTGAAATATAGCTGTCAGGATTGCATGGCGTCCTCTCTGGTGAACCTCCTTACCCTAAACTAGACAACAGAAAAACAACAGAAGTGAGTGGCTGTTGTTTTTCTGTTGTCTAGTTTTCTACTTCTGAATTTCTCACAAGTGCCTGGAACATACCTTTAAGTGTGTAATATTTATTTATTTACTGATTACAGGAATCGGGTTCCCCTAATTATTTGTTTAAATGTTTACCTCAGGGTAGAAGGGGAACGACTAAGTAAGTCAGTCGTACTTAACTTTCCAGTAAGGATTAATTAACTTTAGCAGCTAGAAGTGTGGGAAGGTGACACATATCACACCACTTGCCCCGGGCACTGAATGCTCTAAAACTGGCCGTGATACATGCACCGTACTACCGTTCTGAAATCTGAAAAATTCCATGACCCACTGACCCCAAGGATTGTGGATAAGGGATTGATGGCCCAAGTATCTCATCTGATAATTGTAACCACTCTACTTTACCTGACAAAGCCAGCCACTCCTATATCATCAAATAATTGTAGTCACTGCTACCTCACTTGATCAAGCTAACCACACCTATCTCACCTGATAACGATAACCACTTCTAGCTCACCTGTTTCGTAGACTCAATGTTCAGTTCTCTTTGCTGACCTGGCTCATAACGCAGAGACAAGACACAATTTCCTTGCACACCTTTTCCATAGGTATACCTGAAAAAAAAGAACCCAGAAATTTTCACAGTGGACTAACTGGGCTGGGGGAGAAAGGGGGGTATTCAGGAGATATGAAAGGTCAAAGGGCTCCTTGCGGGGCTTTCAATGAATACATAACATCGCAATTATATTGAAAAGGTAAAGGTAGTCCCTGTTAACAAATGTTAATATGTTATGTATTATTGCCATACACAGGCATATAGCCATTGCTATTGAGGACATATGTCTCTTTGTGGTAACTCATGTTTTTGCACGGTTTTTAACTTATATTGAACACTGCATATTTAATACGTCACTGGTTGTCTATGACGTAACGCGTTTGCGCTAATTTATTCTAACGGCTAATATTCGTGGCCTTTCGTTACTTCAAGTCATCCAAGCAAGACGTGTTTTTCAAGCTCCCAGAATTGTGAAGGAATATTTTATATTTAAGTGGCGTAAACTAACTTTGAAGGCCGCCACTATGTTTTCTAAGATGGTCCTGAAGTTCCACCTCTTACAGAGAAGTATAACTCAAGTATTTTATATTCACGTTTCTGGTCCACATTACTTGGGTGTCGTTGCCTGACACGCACCTCTTAGTACAGAGGCCAGGACTGAATAATTGAGATGATGTATATTGATGCCTAACTACTATGAATGCCTTATTTATGGACTGACCATACATATGTATATTATAAGGAGACTTCATTCAAGATGCTCCAACTATGCCATTGTTCGTGAGTTGAATAAATGTTAAACGTATCTTGGACCCTCTACAAGATGTCTTGTGTTCTTCGGCCAGTTATGTCCTGTGGTGACCATACCCATGTCCATTCGTGCTGTCAGCATGCTGTATGAACTTTAACTATACTTTATACAACAAGAACTAAACTAAACCAAACAAGAAAGATAACCAAAATGCAACAGTCCCATAGAAGATACTGCCGTAGGGGAGTGAAGTGTTAGAGACTTCACCATACCAGGCCCAGCATCGAGAGGTGGGGTGACCAGTTCCCTTCCTCACTGCCTTTTCCTTCCCTAGCTCAAAGTCAGGTACCCATTTACAGCTGGGTAGACTGGAGAGTGTCTGTAACGTGATTCAAACGAGAGACCAGCACTCTAACCACTCTGTCAATCAGATGCAATGATTTAGTGACCTGTTTCCTCAGTTCTGTATTTTAATTAGCCTGTACACTACACATTCAAATGTCAAGTCAGTCTTATCGTATGGCTGTGAATCATGGAGAACTAAAACAACAAGCAAGAAGTTACAGACTTTCATAAACGGGTACTTCCATAGAATCTTCTTCTTCTTGGATCCATTAGCTCCTGACTGAGCACCTATGGGTTTGCCCAGAGTGCAATGACGTCGATTCTGATTAACATTAACATCAACATTAGCTCCTGACTGACAAGGCAGTCAGTGGCCATCACGCCTTTGCATAGAATAAAGGACTGAAATGGTACAATAAAATCACCAATGTGGAACTGATGGAAAGAGCTGGACACGTGCCTATGGAACAGGAGATGAGAAGAAGACAATGGTGATGGATAGGACACACATGAGAAAACTTGCTGATAGCATTACATGACAGTCCTTGTTCTGGAATCCTCATGGTAAGAGAAATAGAGGGAGATTAAAAAAAAAAAAAAACAAGAAGAAGAGAACAGAAGACAGAAGTCAAAGGGATGAGAAAGACATAGAATGACCTTGAGCAGATGGCACAGGACAGGAAGACTTGGCATGCATTTGTTGAAGGCCTATGCTCCTTTGGGAGCTGTAGGGTGATGAATGAATTTATGAATGAAAAGGTCAAGGGTTCACTCTTCCTAAACTGCTGAGAAACAATGAGCTAGATCAGTGGTTCCCAATGTGGGCACACCATATTTCTAAGGGATGTAAGATGGTAAAGTACGTTTTTTTTCTAGCTAGCAGTGACTTTGAGGAAGGGGCCACAGAGGGTAAATGAAGCTCACTAGGGGGCCATGAGCAAAAAAAAAAAAAGGTTGGGAACCTCTGGATTACTAATGTCACAGCAGCACATGGAAGAAAGTCAACAACAAATAAGGCAGACAACTGGAAAGCACAAGTTGCTGAGATATTGATTTCCTTTATCTCATCATAATCATCATTTTTCTTTGCACTCCTTACAGAGCATGGAGACACAACCGCAACTGGTCCACCTGCATGAAGCCTGCACCAAGCATTCACATGCTCTTGAAGCAATTGTTCTTGTGGTTATCTGCTTTACAAGATGAGGTTGCCAACCCCATGTGTCAATCAATCAATCAATACCCTTTAGCTCCCCGAGGAGCAAAGGCCTCCAACAAACACGTCAAGTCCTCCTGTCATGTGCCATCTGCTCAAGTTCTTTCCATGTTTTCCTCATCATTTTCCCCTCTGTATCCAGTTCTCTTCTCCATGTGTTTTTTGGTCTACCTCTGCCTCTCTTTCCCTGTGGATTCCAGAACAAGGACTGCCTTGTAATGCTATCAACAGGTTTCCTCAACAGGTGTCCTATCCATCGCCAGCATCTTCTTCTCAACTCTTGTTCTACTGGCACTTGTCTGGTTCTTGTCATCAATTCCACATTTGTGACTTTGTCATACCATTTCAATCCTTCTATTCTACGCAAGCACCCATAGAATGTACAATTACACCCCATGTGTAACAGACATTAATTCCTGTGTACGACATGCCTGAGGGTGCAGTAGTCCTATTCTTTGTGTGTCTCTTTAGAGACCCCTGGGACCCACACGGGGCATCATTATGTAGGTCACTTGTAAATTAACTCTTTGACTCCACAATTATTTTCCATCCTGTGCCGTAATTTTAATTCGTGATAGACTAAAAACAACGTTTTGGCATGGATGTCAAATCTGACCAACGCTCTGAGCATTGTTCCCGAGTCAAAGACTTTAGACCACAATATTTTGAAAACAGGATGCCAAAAAATACAGGCAGTTCTCCCACATTCACATAGGCCAGATTGAAGTAAACTCTTCTTCTTCAGGTACCTTGCCTGATGATGTAGGTGATGACTCTCTACGTAGGTGATGACTCTCTATATCTTCCTATCTCCAGTACTTTTTATCAATTCTGTTGTTGACTTCTTTCCATGCCATGATGTCAGACTGTCCTGTATCTTCTCTCTTTGTAGTCCTCTATCTCTTTTTCCTTCAATCTTTCCTGTTGTCACGATATGAATAATAATAATAGTCCCTTCAGTCATAACTGACTATGGGAATGCGCCCCTGAGGTGACAGCCCTCAGTTTCTTATTTTCCCGGTGTTCCTTTCAATGTTTTCTCCTCTCTTCTGCTTGTTGTGTGAGCTTCTTTTCGCCCAATCTGAGGTGGCACCGTAGAGACCATTGCAACTTGGTGCAATCTGCAGCTTCATCCTCCCAAATCGCTGAATTTATGTCCAGTGCCCTCAAGTCTCTCTTGCACACACCTTTCTTGTCACAATATATCCCAGCTTTCATCTTCTCAAAGCCTCCCCATAGAAAGTGGATTGCTCCCTTCGAATGCAAGTAATAAGCTTTCTTTTGTGGACTGGCACCTTTAGGACATCCTCATTACTTGTATTAGCTATCCGAGGCATTCGTAACAATCCTCTGTAAAACCATATATCTGTGGCCTCCAGGGTTTTTCCTGCTTGTTTGCAGGACTCACTTCTGTATTTCAAGACTATTTATAACTGAAGATAACCAACAGAAGGCAAGGGGAAACCACCATCGAATTGTTCCCTGTGAAGCAAGAATCAAAGCAACTCCCTTAAGTAAATCCATACTTGCATAAACCTTTTCTATTATTCTTTTTCACAGACCATCAATCAGTCCTCTACAAGCCTTCTGGTCTTAGACAATGGGTTCAAGTAGAATCATCTGTGCCTAGTTCCCTTCTTCAGGTCGTCCTCTATTTCTTTCATCCTTGTTTTCCACTAAAACAAATGAGAAACAGAAAGAAAGGAAAGGAGACAGAAACTTACAATGCTTCCACAGTGATAACAGACCCAGTGTTACTGCTCCCCATGACAATGTATCCAGGATTTGCTTTCACTGCCACTGAGAACTTTGGTAACACTAAAAGATAGAAACAAATCCGTAATGGGCTTTATAAGTCAAATATAATGATTTTTATAATTCAAACACTAAATAATGCTGCTCTCTTTCACTCTTCGCTACTTATTCTATTTCCACCACACTACCACATTCTTCCTTTCTCCCTTTATTCTGTTTTTTTTTTCAAACTGTTTTCTTTAGTTTTTGTTTTCTTTTCAGAACATATTTCCCACCCAAGAAAGCAGCTTGTACAGCAATATGTGATTCAACTGATGACAAAATATCAACATTAAACACAGTCTTCAATTAAAATGCTCTTGGCTCATTCATTTACCCAGGAGAATTAGTAAGTATATGTTGTCATATTTGTCCAGAAATTAAAAAAAATAAAATCACTGTTTATTCGTCATACAAAAATGAATATTGCAGCAAAACATATGCACATGCCACTTAGGAATCCTGTTACATGCCCATTGAGGCATATTGGGAATATGGTGTTAGGCCCATATTTTCTTGACCATCGGCACACTAGGGGTGATGTGGTCAACATCACACCAACCGTCTTTACCTTCCAAGAGTTGCTCTGGTACCCAGTTCATGAGGCTGGGTCGACCCCATAGCCATTTGCGGTCGAAAAAAATCCCATCTCAACTGGGGTGCGACCCATGGACCACCGAGCTGGGTAACCGGCGCACTAACCACTGCGCTACAGTGGCTCCGAGTGTTTGTTACTAAGTCATCTGATAAGTTAATGTCTGGTTTTAAAACATGAACTGGATTAGACAGGTAGGCAAGCTTTTATTGCATTGGGAAATATATGGACATCAAAAGAAATGAGGGACCCAAAGACGCAGCAATAGAGAATGCAGTCAGCGACCCATAGCTTGACTGCTTGCGTCAGGGTCAGCGAACCAGAGCTGACCAAGACCCTACTCCACCTCCACGTGGTGGTCCTGGAAACAGGCTGCATCACTGCAGTCTGGCTGAGAGAATAGGGATCGAAGAGGGAAGGCAAACCTGGTCCCAAAAAATGCCGTGCTGAAGTCGGATGTGCCGGCCGAAAGGCGCAGATATCACAGCTTCGCTGTAAACAGACACAATGCAACCAACGTCCTTTTCAGGATGAACGAGGAAGAAGAAGAAGAAAAGAAATGAAGTCCAACTCAACAAAGTTGAATCTTCAACTCAAATGTCAGGTCAGTCCTCCAGTAAGGCCCTGAAACATGGGGAACAACTAAAACCACAACCAAGAAGGTACAAATTACTTCAAATAAATGGGTGCTTGTGTAGAATAGAAGGATTGAAGTGGTACTAGGTCACCAATGCAGAACTGATGACAAGAACCAGACATGTGCCAGTGGAACAAGAGATGAGAAGAAGACACTGGAGATGGATAGGACACACATTGAGAAAACCTGTTGATAGCGTTGGGTTCGTTTCTAACGTTCAAGAGTGTTATTTACGCGAATGGTTTTGATAGAACGAAAATGTCATAAATGTTCTTCAACACGAACACCAACAAGTAGTGATGAACTGGTTATTGACTGGCAGCACACAAGGCTGTGATAATTGTACATATATTTTATTGAACGTGACATATACGACGTTGAACAAGACGGTCATATTTACAGTTGCAAAAAAAAAGGTCATTACATCAAAATGTTGATCATTGACTTTTCAAGTTTATGAAGATCCTCTACAATTAAGTCCTCTCATTCAAGTGACTAAAGATCGATCACTTCCTTTGCCATAGCATATGTATTGTAGTAACGTCCGTTGACCTTCTCTCAAGGACGTATCTTATGACCAACGGATTAATTCTCACTGAGTAATATTTCTTGTCATACTCGCACTAATTCCAGACTTCCTTCATACAATATTTAGGTAGCATAGATATATAACAATCCAAACAAAGTCATCCACAACAATACGACCAGGTTAGAGTTCTGTATTGACCAACCTCTCTGTATCCATGCCACGACTTTGGCATTTACGAAAATACGGCATATAAACATAAGAAGTATGCAAATCAATTAACTTTGTTTCTTCGTAGGAATCCTCCCCTCTACGGTAATTCAAAAGGGCTAACGACTCCGTCTGTCCATTCTAGGAAGGACATACTGTGATGACTTCCCGCTAGATCAGAACTATGAGCGGCCTTATACATTAATTTACTCAATAAACATTCAATGACATGGGGCGACACTTACATGATACTTCTACTCTTGGCTGCATCATGAACCAGTAGAGATCATACAAAAGTAATGGCTTCTTCCAAACTTGCCAATAAAATATTCCAAGAAATATACCTCGGACATAAACACAGTCCGTACTGCCCCGAACTCACATGACGTCACTATCCCCCAAACTAGGTTACCCGTGCGTCCAAAGCAACTCACACTGCATTGTGCACGTCAGTGCGTGAATCAATCGAACGCTCAAATAATAAAATATATAAAGACTGGTGCGTACATTTGGCAGGACCGAAGACTACCCCCTTAGGTAATAAATGTACGTAACAGCTCCCTTATCACCTCCCCTTAAAAAAAATTAATTCTATTAATTTTTTTTGAACTTAATACCCGAGAGAGGTGAGTCAAAACTACAACAAGATATATTAAATGCATAAAGTTATACCCTATTAAGAAAAGAATATTAAACGAAATGAATATAACTAAATGATAGTATGCATTAAAGCACACATCCACAAACGACCTACTTTGGAACGATGTGGTAAAACAAGTTTGAAAATGAAAAATGAAAAATGAAAAAACCATTAAAAAAAAAAAAAATGATAATAAAATTCAACTAAGTTTTCAAAAAAAATTTGAAACATATGATTTCAAAAATGAAAATGAACAGCAACACTGATGATGATCAATGACAAGAGAATCAATAAAACAGAGAAATTGAAAATACAATGTGCAAAAATGAAACAATGCAAAATTAAACACTTTAAGAATCAACACACTTAATGTTTTTCTAACACTAGTACGGTTGACTAGTGATCTAACAGTGAGATATCATAACTAAGACCCGTGAATGCAGGCATTACGTGACAACTAAGAAAGTTAGTATGTGTGTGATCCATAATCAATTAAATAGATTAAGTTGAATTAATCTAATTTATATATTCCTTAATTACTAACAAATAACTAGTTAACAATATATTCTAAGTAATTGCAATATCACTATCAATATGTCACTGTTCCGTTACAACTAGTTAGTAATCGACGAGATAATGTTCTCAATGTTCCATACACGATATAATATATTCTCTAACACGTTATGTAGTGTAATATGTTCCATAGGAATAACAAATGTATATTTGTCGCTCTTAACAATGTTGCCATATTAATAAAAAGTTACTGTAGTACCAATGTTCCCGTTCTAATAAAACGTTAATATAGTATCAATAACAATGTACAAAGTTATTCATGTTATCGGTGAGGATGTTCCAACATCTGGAAGTGGTTTAGTTTCGACACGTTCACTTGGGCATCTTGATAGACAGTCTGCGAACACATTCTGCACTCCAGGAATAGCTCGTATCTCAAAATGGAACGGTTGAAGCGCTATAGCGTAACGCGCTGACTTTGATGACTTAACGTTCCCTGTATTCAGTGCGGTAAGAGTCTGGTCAGACTCCACCACAAAGTGTGATCCGAGGAGATAACGATCCAGTTTAGTGATTGCCCAGACAAGAGCAAGGAGCTCTTTATCCAGAACGGAATATTTCGTCTCGCTCGGCGTGAGCTTTCTGGATACGTACATAACCGGAAATAAGGTGCCGTTATATTCCTGCATCAAAACTGCAGCAATAGCGTAAGAACTTGCATCACTGCGGAGAATGAAGGTGAGATTTTTGTCAGGCAACCTCAAAAAAGGTGCATTTGAAAAAAAATTGTTTTATATAGTCTAACGCCGTTTGGTGATCCTGCGACCACTTTATTACATTAGATGTGCCTTTCTTCAGTAGAGAAGAAAAAGGTGCAGTTATAGTAGACAAATGAGGGATGAATTTTGAATAGAACTGTATTAGTCCTAAAAGCGACCTAACTTGTTTTTTTGTCTTAGGTGCTGAGATGTTTAAAATTTTAGAGACGTTACTGTCTTCTGTATACATGAAACCATGACCTATGCGGTGACCCAGAAATGAGATGTCATGAAAACCGACAAAAGCCTTTGAAGGTTTCGCTGTTAAGTTATAATCCCGTAAGGTAGAAAGTAAAGATTTTAAACCCTGAATATGTTCATCCCAAGAGTCACTGAAAAGACAGATGTCATCTATATAAGTAATGACATCGGGACGATGAGACAATATGCGGCGCATCATGCGTACAAAGGTAGCTGGCGCATTCATTAACCCGAATGGCATAAAATTCCATTGAAAAAGACCCCGTGGTGTCGAGAAAGCGGTGAATGGCTTTGCTTTAGGAGTGAGTGGCACTTGCCAATATCCCTTTGAAAGGTCAAATTTCGAAAAGAATGTAGCATGAGATAATCTCTCCAATAAGTCATCTAAAAGAGGTAATGGTTCCGCATCGAATTTTGTAACTTTGTTTAATTTCCTGTAATCTACGCAAAGACGTATATTGTTGTCTTTCTTCCTAATGATTACCATGGAAGAAGAATATGGTGATGAAGATGGTTCAATTATATTTAATTGGAGCATCTCATCCAATTCCTTATCAACCTTATCACGAAAGTGTAAAGGAATAGGATATGGGCGAACTCGAATAGGCGTATCGTCAGTCAGAATAATGTCATGTTGGATGACTGACGTATGACCTGGGATGTCAGTGAGGACATCCTCATACGAGTGTAGAATATTAGAGACTTGCTGACGTTGATCAGCCGAAAGAGTAGATGAGATTGTAACATCATTCCATTTCTCAGTGGAATGGAGTGGTACAACTGGTATTGGTAGTTGTACATCATCGAAAGAAGATTCCTCTTCTTGGATGACTGACAAACTAGAATAGTGTTGAATAGGAGGTGTAGGATCGTCAGTTGCCTGAAACACTGACTGTAGATAATCAGGACGTGAGTAATACTCCTTCAACATGTTAATGTGGAAGGTTTTATGTTTACCATTAACATCAACGATGTAGTCGACATCGGATATTCTTGAGATGATCCTGAAAGGACCTCTCCAGGTAATTAAAAGACGATTGTTATGCGCAGGTAGTAAGACAAAAGCTTCATCACCAGGTATGAGCTGGCGAAGACGTCTATACTTGTTTGCAAATAGACGAGCTTTTTCTTTGGCTTGTTCAGATGATGCAGTAGCTAGTCTACAAGCATCTATGATTCTCTTTCTCAGAGAGATCACATACTCATAAGAGGATTGAGTTTCCTCTTCAATATTCTCGTCAACCAATAAGTCGTGGATTAACGACATAGGACCGCGTGGTTGCATGCCAAAAACAAGCTGGAATGGAGAAAACCCCGTGGCTTGATTTTGTACTTCGCGATACGCAAAGAGACAAGCGGGTAGGACCCGATCCCAGTCTTGGGGATGGTCTTGAGTCATCTTACCCAACAACTGCTTGAGTGTCCTATTGAGACGCTCAATTAACCCATTTGACATCGGATGATAAATAGAACTAAGAGATCTGTCTATACCTAATGTCTTCATAACTTGAGACATGGATTCAGAAATGAACTGAACCCCATGATCCGACAAGATTTTCCGTGGAAAACCAATGCGTGAAAAGATTAACATCAATGCCTCTGCTACACTGGCAGATGAAGTGTTCTTGAGAGGGATGGCCTCAGGCCAACGAGTGCACATATCAATGCACGTAAGGATATGCGTATGCCCTCTAGCAGATGGAAGCATCGGACCAATAATGTCAATGGCCATTTTATCAAATGGTCTAATCGGGATGTCCGCAGCTTGAATAGGAGCCGCATGAAATGGACCCCGTACCTTAACTTCCTGACATATCAAACAGGACCGACAATAGAGAGTGATGTCCCTATGGACGCCTGGCCAGTAGAATGCCGAAAGCACTCTGGATTTGGTACGCGAAAAACCCATATGGCCCGCACATTGCGAGTCATGCGCATGTCGTAATATACGAGATCTCATAGAGGATGGGACTAAGATCTGATAACATAAGGATGAGTCCTTTTTCCGTATTACTCTCACCAAAATCCCATTTTTAAGTATAAAGTCATGTCTAGATTTTGCAAGTTTGTTGCTTGTATTCTTTTTGTTCACATACTGAAAAAAATTTTTTAATGAATCATCATTCTTTTGCAATGTTGCAAACAACTCCCGTGAAATAGGAGCATCATCATCACAAGTGGTATGAAATGTAGGTTCAATTGGTGTATCATGCGACATATTAGTAGCTTGCGCTCTAGTCACTACTGCATTTGCAGTTTGAATATGTCGCTCTTCCCATTCAGCAATTTGCTGTGGTGTACACTCTTTAATACCATGTATGCGACCAAGTATTAAATCACAAATTGGATTCGGAAGGAGACATGCTTGGATCTTTCCTGAAAAAAATGGTGTATTAAGATCAATAATAGCAGTGGGAAATGTTTCGACGGTGCCACCAAAAGTCACACACTTGACAACCCTGCCCGTGGCACAACTTGGGTTGATCAGCGACGTCCGGACGCCCACAGTGCTACAACCTGAGTCAAATAGGAGAGAGCATGAAATATTGTTGACAAATCCCTTGTTAAACTTAAGAGAGCCCTGTCCCTGGTGTACTGACGCAGCAGTGGCCGTACAGACTGCAGGTAGACTAGGCAAGGTATGTCCGCAACGCAGCGTCGTGATCGCCTTAGGCTGGAAAAGAGTCGAGCATTCTGGACAGTCTTTCACCTGGGTACAATCAAGAGAACAAGACATAGCATTGTGAGTTTCAGCTACTTTACCCTGTTCAATGTTAGCCTGTGTATCAATTAAAGAGACATTAGAATGTCTAACCGTATTACTTGACGATCTATCTCTGCGACGCGATCGATTTTGATTATTTGCATTAAAATTGCCATAATTGTCTTTTCTACTAGAGTTAAAATTTGGATGAGTCCGATAGTTTGTATAATTAAAGTTATGCTGTTCTTTAAAATTTTTATTCCAAGAACCTTGTCTGTTTTGCGGACCCTGAGATTTTGATCTCCAGTTTTGTTTATTATAATGTCCTTGATTATTTTTAAAATTATTGTTACCAAAATCTTGCGATCTGTGAGTTTGGTTCCAAGAAACATTAAATGGAGCAGATTGTTGAAATTGCTTCCCTTTGTAAAAGTTATCATTGTTAAAATTGTAATTATTTCCCTTATTGACATACCTGTCAGCACTAAAAGAACGATTTCGTGAAAAATTGTTTTGTTGTGCTGCAAAAGCAACAGGCAATTCATTCTTAATCTGTGCGTTACTTAGATCCATGTTTGGGTGAGCAGTACAAAAATTTTTTGCATGTTCTTCTAAGCCTTTCATAGATAAAGGTTTCCTTTCGTGTAAAAATGCGAGAAATGTAGGATTTACAGACGAAAGTACCTTATCGCGCATCAGTAAATCGAAGAGACCTTCATACGACTTTTCAATTTTGGATAATTCGATCCATCTTTCTAATGTTAGTCGTATCTGTGACAGAAAATCACTAAAATTTCTGCCAGATTGAGGTAGTAATGTATGAAATCTTAAACGATATTCGTCTTCTGTCATTTGGAATTTTTGCAGAAGTGCTGCTCTAAGAGCATTATAGTCATTTTTCTCACCAATGCTGGTGGTATGATAAACTGCTAATGCATCCCCTGTAAGTAATCTGGATAAATATGTACAGTATAGCGCTTTATCCACGTTATAAGATCCACAAGTGGCCTCAAACCTATCTAGGAAGAATATTACGTCATCAGACGGGGGATTAAATTTTGGTAATTTAAGGTGAATTTCCTTAAAATAATCATGTCTGGATGGAGTTTGGCTTTCAAAAGTTCTCTGAGAATTAGCTTCCTGAGTAAACCTAATTCTCTCATATTCTGACTATGCTAATTTCAGTTCATGCTGTCGTTTTTTTTCATTCTCTTCCATCTCAAGCTGAAGTCGTTTTACATTTTGTTCAGCTATTAATCTCCTCTCTTCCATTTCTTTTTGTTTATTTTCCATTTCTTTTTCAGCCTCCTTTTGCTTATGTTCTGCCTCTCGCTGAAATCGTTTCTCTTCTAATTCAGAGGCTAATCTCATTTTTTTTCTCCTCTTCCTCAGCTATAAATTTCCTCTTCTTTTCATGTTCCTCAGCATCAATCCGTTTTTGATCTGCCTCAAATTTCATCTTCTTCTCTTGTTCCTCAGCCTCAATCCGTTTTTGATCTGCCTCAAATTTCAAATTTTCCAATCTTAACTTTTCAGCTTCCAATCTTTGAGCTTCCAACCTTTGAGATTCTTTATATTCCGACATACCGAATTGTCGTACCTCTTCAGCAGGTATTTGCAAAGCTTTTGCTTGCTTAATGAAATAATCGAGTGAATACATTATTCTACATAAGTAGTCACAGTACTCTAGATATTTAAAATGATAATTAATCAATATAAATTAGTTAACCTTGTTACTATAACAAGTGTTCTTCGTTCCTGTCCTAGAACAGTATCTTGTTATCATATAGTTATGAAATATGTTAATAATCAATACAGTTATTTATGTAATGAAATGTCATGAAAGTAATAACGTGACAAACAATAGAAACAATACCGACAAGACACGATAATCAAAGACGATAGAAAACAGTCGCAGAAATCCAATAAAAATAAAAATGTGAAACTAAAAATAGAATGTCGTAAAGAGTTACGATGATAACTGCGATCAAATAATCAACAAGACAATAGACAACACAGTGTAAAAACATAGGTTTTGTAAAAAACTGAACGACAGGAAAGGTGAGATGGACGCAAAATACAAACAAAATTCATCATAAAACTAAATTACGAATAAAAATAAATACGAAAACAACAATTAAAACTTGACACTACAGCTAAACAGTCAGGTGTCACAGACCACCAGACACAGTGGACCTAGAATCCTTCTACGCTCACGCGTAGGAACATTCCACTGAGGGAAGTCTGCAAAACAATTCCTAAAGAACAGTCACGAAGGCCCTGGTGTGAAACTGGGATGTATCCTCCGTGAGTCTCCAAACCCCTACCTCCCACAAAGAATACACAACATATAACACATAACACGGAAAATATAAAGGTGGACATAAACAATTAAGGCACAGCTAATAATAATAAAATGTATAACGGATACAAGTTATACTTAGCTCGCGTGTGCCGGGAAAAACAAGGTGCCTCGTCTCCGTGGATGTACGTCAGAGGATACAATACTTCGCTCTGCGTATATAAAACCAGCTCGCACGTAATACTGACGAAGAGGTGAGCAAGGCAGTCAGTCACTGTAGAACTTGACGTGGAGGTTGATTGATGATCTTGAGCATTTGAGTTGATTTTGATTCATTATCACGCTAGGATCCAAATTGAGATGATGTCGCCTTGAAAGTACAAATTCTTCTTTTCAAACGATAATTTGGATGGGTACGTTCCTTTGAAATTACTTCCAGACCACACTGGCATACCAATTACTGTTGGGTTCGTTTCTAAAGTTCAAGAGTGTTATTTACGCGAATGGTTTTGATAGAACGAAAATGTCATAAATGTTCTTCAACACGAACACCAACAAGTAGTGATGAACTGGTTATTGACTGGCAGCACACAAGGCTGTGATGATTGTACATATATTTTATTGAACGTGACATATACGACGTTGAACAAGACGGTCATATTTACAGTTGCGAAAAGGTCATTACATCAAAATGTTGATCATTGACTTTTCAAGTTTATGAAGATCCTCTACAATTAAGTCCTCTCATTCAAGTGACTAAAGATCGATCACTTCCTTTGCCATAGCATATGTATTGTAGTAACGTCCGTTGACCTTCTCTCAAGGACGTATCTTATGACCAACTGATTAATTCTCACTGAGTAATATTTCTTGTCATACTCGCACTAATTCCAGACTTCCTTCATACAATATTTAGGTAGCATAGATATATAACAATCCAAACAAAGTCATCCACAACAATACGACCAGGTTAGAGTTCTGTATTGACCAACCTCTCTGTATCCATGCCACGACTTTGGCATTTACGAAAATACGGCATATAAACATAAGAAGTATGCAAATCAATTAACTTTGTTTCTTCGTAGGAATCCTCCCCTCTACGGTAATTCAAAAGGGCTAACGACTCCGTCTGTCCATTCTAGGAAGGACATACTGTGATGACTTCCCGCTAGATCAGAACTATGAGCGGCCTTATACATTAATTTACTCAATAAACATTCAATGACATGGGGCGACACTTACATGATACTTCTACTCTTGGCTGCATCATGAACCAGTAGAGATCATACAAAAGTAATGGCTTCTTCCAAACTTGCCAATACAATATTCCAAGAAATATACCTCGGACATAAACACAGTCCGTACTGCCCCGAACTCACATGACGTCACTATCCCCCAAACTAGGTTACCTGTGCGTCCAAAGCAACTCACACTGCATTGTGCACGTCAGTGCGTGAATCAATCGAACGCTCAAATAATAAAATATATAAAGACTGGTGCGTACATTTGGCAGGACCGAAGACTACCCCCTTAGGTAATAAATGTACGTAACAACTATCTTGTTTGTTTAAAAAAAAAAACCTCATTTTTTATTATGGTTGCATACTGTACATGAATGCTGTTTTGTTAACTTTATAATGTTGCATTCCTTTAAATTAATGCTTAAAGTAACAAGTGGGAATGAAAGGATATAGTATGCAAGATGAATGAGAGTGGAAGGGGCAGAATGTTAGACGGGCCTGCGCCCAATTCTTAACCCCTCGAAAATAAAGTTTGTTCGTTCGTTCTCCAGGGTAAGAGAACCAGAGGTAGATTAAAAAGCACACGGAGAAGAGAACTGGAGATAAAAATAATGAGGTAGACATGGAAAGACCTTAAGCTGATGGCATGCATAAGAAGGACTTGGCATACATTTTTTTAAGCTCTATGCTACTTTGCTGCGGGATGGACATCCGGAGTCTAAGGCTCGTATGACTGTCAGTGGTGAAAGCCGAAAGGAAGCCACTGACATGAACCAGAGTTGGGGCACTGTACGAAGGATGGCCGCCGACCGAGCAAAGTGGAATCAATTTGTTGTTGCCCTACAAGACGCCACTAGGCATGATGGCCACTGACTGCTTTGACGGTCGGCAGCTAAGGATCAAAGAAGAAGAAGCTACTTGGGGACGTGAAGGATGTCGGCGATGATGATGAGCAGCAACAGCATTGGAAGATTATCAATGACTAACTTAATTCAAACACAGTTTATTATTACCATACTCCTCAACAGTGAACTCCTTCGTGTACAACATGCCAGCATCATCTCTCACTTGAACCTTCCATTTTCCTAAAGATGCACTTTGTAACAGACCATACGTCATTTCAGCCACTCCTGCAATCCGCAGAAATCATGATTATGATTGGACAGGAAAAATTGGTCTATGAATACTAAGAAGTTGTAATAACAGCATAATGGAAGGAGATACAGCGAAATGTTATTTTCATAAATAATTAAATAAATAAATAAAGTAGGACTGGGATTTTTAACGATTAATTAATCGGTTAATGAACTATTTTTTTAAACGATTAATTGATAAAACAAATTTTGACTATTCCATTTTTAGCAATGTTAATGTTTTTAGCTTAAATGCAGAGAACATCTGCTACGTTAGAAGTTTGTGATATGGAATTTTGCAAATATAGTCAATAATAATAAATTGTTTGGTTGTAACTTATCAGTATTTTCATTATATTTTCAGGACGATGTTGCCTTATAACAGGGGTCGGGAACCCGCGACTCGCGAGCTGCATGCGGCTCTTTAAGCCATCTCGTGCGGCTCTCGGATCTCTACCACTTAACTCTTAGTGAATGAGGGATATCATGTGATTTTTTTTTCATGCAGCTCTTCAATTTGGAGACAAAATTAAATATTTGGCTCTTTGTCATGGAAAGGTTCCCGACCTTTGCCTTATAACAAGTAAAATAAATAAAGTCCTTAGTGATTTGATAAAAAAATTATATTTGATTTTTTAATTATTTATAAAATTGTTCAAAGGTGATCAATGAATGAGACAGCCTGGCAGACGTACCAATGAAAAACAGCTATGATTTCAAACAAGTAAAAGTACTGTGGATCCCTGCCCACTGCAGTATATATGTAAATGAGAAGGCAGATAAACATGCCCAAGATGGAGGAAGGAAACTCCAAATAGAAGACATGGCTACATAAGATGAGATAAAAGCAATAATCAGAAAATAATAAAGAGAAAAATGTTTGGAACATCCAGAGTCTGATATTGCAGAACCATACAATACATTACCAGGAAGAGACCAAGTGATAATTTTCAGACTAAGAACCGGCCATTGCAGACTCAGATACTATCTGTACTACAAAATGAAAATCGGACAGACAGAAATGTGTCCATGTGGGGAGGATAAACAATCAGTAGAGTGTGTACTCAAGATCTGCTTACTCGGAGCAAGCAAGAGGACATGCACACCATCATAGCTGGCAGATGCTGGAGCTGGGTTGGCCATGTCCTCAGAAGAGATCCCGATGCCATCACAAGAACAGCTATGCTTTGGACCCCTGAAGGAAAATGAGAGAGGCCAACTGTTGCTGAGTTATTTGCCGGTTGAAGATCATGTGCTGAGTATAGTTATTTTAGTGATTTCTTGTTCATCGTGCTTGTTTTATCATTACGCGAATTAGGGTGAAGCGTTCATACAACTCAGTAGCATGGTATGAAGAAGTAACATGTAATACTTGAACTCAGCAACATTAATGAAGTAATTAATGCCTTCAGGTTGAGTCCGTAATATTTAATCACATGTACACACAGGATGATCATTTCAAATATGAGCAGAACATAAGTCCGTATAAGTCATGCATAAATTAATCAATAACGTAGACTGCTGGTTTACGTGTCAATGTCCGTTTAAGGATACAATGCAGTATTGTCGTCAGAACATCACAGCTATATGCACGCGCAGATAGACATGGCTACCTGCCGACAGTGAGACTGCGAGTCTGAATATTTCATACGAATTGGACGATTATTCTCCTCCTTCTGAGGATTCTAGTTAAACACTAACCTCCATAAGTTTCCTCTCATATAGAGTTCTAGGACTGACCCTGGTCCATCATAAATGCACATATAAATGGCTATATCATGCCATTGAATTGGAAGGTTAGAAAACGCAGCTATTCAGCTTGGCGGTCAAGTAACAAAGGGTAGCGTCTCCTAGTTACCGACTGTGACCCAAACAACGCTAGACACGTCATAATCGATCGTGTATGGAGCGTTCAATAATTGAAACATCTATCGCAATATATTAAATGTCTTAACCTTTACAATTGCACGTCTGCTAACCTTTAGCAGACGGCGTTAATAACATATACCGTAACACCAACCAAAAACAACCTGGCGGAGGACTGTGGAGGCTGAGATGCAAAGAATGAACCAGAGTTGGGGCACTGTACAAAGGATGGCCGCCGACCAAGCAAAGTGGAATCAATTTGTTGTTGCCCTACAAGACGCCACTAGGCGTGATGGCCACTGACTGCTTTGACGGTTGGCGGCTAAGGATCAAAGAAGAAAGAAGAAGAAGAGCGTATACTCCAAAACTGTCGGCTTCATGAGAGGAGCAGGGTGGCAGCATGGCCCTTCTCCAAATCAGTTGTAGGAGAAACTGTATGGTGACAAGAGAAGCCTGAGACAGACTGCCAGCTTTATATGAGAGATAGATGTGGTTATCTGAGAGTGAACGACAAAGAGAAGAGAATCACTATCTTCAAAAACAGAGATCTACATCGTTATCTAGTACCGATACTTTTACAGTCAATAACAACCATAATTACCAACATATCACACAATGAGTGTTTGTTTGTTCTAGCTCCATTTTCTGTATTTCACCACAAACGGAAAGGGGCATAAGAAATCTACCATGTAACGTAATACTTATGATCATTATACCCCATGTTGTTGTTGAACTAAGACTAATGCGCTTCTTGCTCTTTTGCAGCCACCAAAAAGACTCCTTGGTATTATCTATACTGTAGATCTAGGCACTTCTGCCATTCTGAAACAAGTTAAAAGGTCATGAGCTCCAGTTTCTCCAGCTTGGCTCGCATTTAAAGGGTCATCACATCTGGTCCCAAGCAAGGAGGAAGAAGGTATGTTTTCAGGCCGTGACTACTTCTTTATTTCTCACGAGTGCCTGAAAACATACCTTTATGTGTGTGTAATATTTATTTACTGTTTACAGGCCTCGGGTTTCCCTTCATTATGTGCTTAAACGTTTAGGAGGAAGAAGGACATGGCATACTGTGCATTCTCTGCCATTCAAGAGGGCTCTCCAAATATGCAGAGCTAAAATACTGTGCTCTGGTTTCGGGCTCTCCCAAGGAATTGTCACGTCCTACTCAGAGCCACTTCTAAGCTCCCCCTGCCTATCATGGGTCCACAGTGAGACCCTCCTGCATGCAGCCAACCAGGTAAAAGTCAGCATTACATCTGGGGCTCAGGTGACTCCTCCAAGCTTAGTGTGCAATGATGGGTTCTCATGTTTCACCATAGGGGGAATTCCTGGAAGTGTGTGGATGATTTCAAGAGTCAATGAGGGTGTTATTAACCTCACAGACAGAGGTTCACTTCCACATCTGTATACTATAGCACTGTGCTTAACTGGTGGTCATATAAGGATGACTAAAGATATGCCTCCATGCATATGCCCCTTGTTAGGCTGGTCAAGATCTGTTTTGTTTCTCAAAATGTCATTCTTTGGAGTTAGAACAAACAAGTGCTCACGACGTGATATGTTATCCATATTATCGTCACTATTAACCCAACATCATCATCATGTGTCACCACTATTATAACGATCAAAAAAAATATAGCCACAAATAAAAGCATCACAGCAACATCAGCATTGGACCAACATTATATTCAACCAACATCACTATATAACTGAACTCAACATCTTGGACCAACATTATATTCAACCAACATCACTATATAACTGAACTCAACATCTTGGACCAACGTTATATTCAACCAACATCACTATATAACTGAACTCAACATCTTGGACCAACATTATATACAACCAACATCACTATATAACTGAACTCAACATCTTGGACCAACATTATATTCAACCAACATCACTATATAACTGAACTCAACATCTTGGACCAACATTATATTCAACCAACATCACTATATAACTGAACTCAACATCTTGGACCAACATTATATTCAACCAACATCACTATATAACTGAACTCAACATCTTGGACCAACATTATATTCAACCAACATCACTATATAACTGAACTCAACATCTTGGACCAACGTTATATTCAACCAACATCACTATATAACTGAACTCAACATCTTGGACCAACATTATATTCAACCAACATCACTATATAACTGAACTCAACATCTTGGACCAACGTTATATTCAACCAACATCACTAACATCACTATATAACTGAACTCAACATCTTGGACCAACGTTATATTCAACCAACATCACTATACAACTGAACTCAACATCTTGGACCAACATTATATTCAACCAACATCACTATATAACTGAACTCAACATCTTGGACCAACGTTATATTCATCCAACATCACTATATAACTGAACTCAACATCTTGGACCAACATTATATTCAACCAACATCACTATACAACTGAACTCAACATCTTGGACCAACGTTATATTCAATCAACATCACTATATAACTGAACTCAACATCTTGGACCAACATTATATTCATCCAACATCACTATATAACTGAACTCAACATCTTGGACCAACGTTATATTCAACCAACATCACTATACAACTGAACTCAACATCTTGGACCAACGTTATATTCAACCAACATCACTATACAACTGAACTCAACATCTTGGACCAACGTTATATTCAACCAACATCACTATACAACTGAACTCAACATCTTGGACCAACGTTATATTCAACCAACATCACTATATAACTGAACTCAACATCTTGGACCAACGTTATATTCAACCAACATCACTATATAACTGAACTCAACATCTTGGACCAACATTATATTCAACCAACATCACTATACAACTGAACTCAACATCTTGGACCAACATTATATTCAACCAACATCACTATATAACTGAACTCAACATCTTGGACCAACATTATATTCATCCAACATCACTATATAACTGAACTCAACATCTTGGACCAACGTTATATTCAACCAACATCACTATACAACTGAACTCAACATCTTGGACCAACGTTATATTCAACCAACATCACTATATAACTGAACTCAACATCTTGGACCAACATTATATTCATCCAACATCACTATATAACTGAACTCAACATCTTAGACCAACATTATATTCAACCAACATCACTATATAACTGAACTCAACATTATGGACCAACATTATATTCAACCAACATCACTATATAACTGAACTCAACATCTTGGACCAACGTTATATTCAACCAACATCCCTATACAACTGAACTCAACATCTTGGACCAACATTATATTCAACCAACATCACTATACAACTGAACTCAACATTATGGACCAACATTATATTCAACCAACATCACTATATAACTGAAATCAACATCTTGGACCAACGTTATATTCAACCAACATCACTATACAACTGAACTCAACATCTTGGACCAACATTATATTCAACCAACATCACTATATAACTGAACTCAACATCTTGGACCAACATTATATTCATCCAACATCACTATATAACTGAACTCAACATCTTAGACCAACATTATATTCAACCAACATCACTATATAACTGAAAGCAACATCTTGGACCAACATTATATTCATCCTACATCACTATACAACTGAACTCAACATCTTGGACCAACATTATATTCATCCAACATCACTATATAACTGAACTCAACATCTTGGACCAACATTATATTCATCCAACATCACTATATAACTGAACTCAACATCTTAGACCAACATTATATTCAACCAACATCACTATATAACTGAACTCATCTTAGACCAACATTATATTCATCCAACATCACTATATAACTGAACTCAACATCTTAGACCAACATTATATTCAACCAACATCACTATATAACTGAACTCAACATCTTGGACCAACATTATATTCAACCAACATCACTATATAACTGAACTCAACATCTTGGACCAACATTATATTCATCCAACATCACTATATAACTGAACTCAACATCTTAGACCAACATTATATTCAACCAACATCACTATATAACTGAACTCAACATCTTGGACCACCATTATATTCAACCAACATCACTATATAACTGAACTCAACATCTTGTACCAACATTATATTCAACCAACATCACTATATAACTGAACTCCACACCTTGGACCAACACTACATTTAACACATTAACTACCGCAAGCCGCTGTCAGCGGCTCACAAAATAATCACATTTGGACCGCAAGCCGCTCAGAGCGCCAATCTAATTTTAGTAATAAAACGAATGAAAAATGTACTGAAACACTCTCTGATCTGGTTCGAGTTTTTAAGTTGCCACCAGAAAACAAATTCCCAAAGCATGGTTATTGTAGAACACTGGAAAATTGATATTATGTTCATATTTTTCAGCGTTTTGGGTTAGTTACCAAATCGTGTAAAACTGTTTACCGTGGCAACTAGTGATAGGACTACAAAAAATGCGTGTACATCTCGTCTAACTGCTGAATAGGATAGAAACGTGTTTCAACAATTGACTGATAGATCTAGCGATGAGGACAAGAGTGAAAACGGTGTGCACATTGATTGAAATTGTGATTTTGATAGAGATGGGGCGCAAGCAGTTATAATTGTGAAAATATTGCAAGTCCTCGGCCATCGGAGGGCCGTTAAATAGCAACAACCTCTATTAGAGTTACAACCGGTGTTTATTGTAATAGTACATTCATTTATCTTTAAAATGACGTGTAATTCATTAAAATCTGTAAACAATTAAGAAAACTACAGCTTATTTTGTTCAAACACCTACAGGATGAAAATGGGAAAAAATTTAATTCGGCCACAGTGTGTTTTTCAATTCGGTAGTTAATGTGTTAACCAACATCACTATATAACTGAACTCCACATCTTGGACCAACAATACATTCAACCAACATCACTATCATTTTCTACCACCACTATTAGCATGAAAAATAACCATATTATTTACCGAACGAGCGAGACAGGACGTGAAATACACTATTGAACACGACACGATACCACGAACAGACTAACAACGAGAGGAATCCAGACAGTCAGCTAGTGGTCCTTTTTAGGACCAGTCCTTTTCAGGACTAGCAACGAAGAACCTAACGCACAATATACCCCAAATATAACCGTTAGGTTGAACAGGGTATAACTGCAAAATAGTCGACGTCAGAGACTTCACTATACTGGGTCTCAGCTGGGCAGACTGGTGCTTGATGACACCTGGTTTCAAAGCTGATAACGATGCTTCGAGGAATAGGCGCTCAAATTACTCTGACATTTGAGTCATATACATATACACACATATATATACACGCACACATATACATAAATACACACACATACATATATGCACACATACATATATACACACACATACATATATATACACACACACACACATATATATATATCCTATAAGTGTAAATGTATGTAAAAGCTTTCTACCTAAGCCAATATTTGACTACTTTTTTCCTTGCCTACTTCGATGGCTAAATGTTTGTGCACAGCTTCAAGATCATGATTATGCTATGAAAAATGAAAAACATAACATAAAGAAAAATAGATGAGAAAAAAGATTGAGACATACGCAGAGACAGAAATGAGTACACAATTATGAATAAAACGAGAAAGTATAGACGTCAAAACATGGCGGGAGAAGAATTAAAACAATAATATCTTAAACTTTGAGCATCTAATCCATATTAAGGAGAATAAGAAGTGGGAATTGGTAACCACAGTATAATTTGACTAATTACATTAACAGTTCTTTCAACAACAACATTTTATGTAAATGTACGGTTATCATTAAACTTTTTGCCTTGATAACCTGTGTTATGACTATATATTTTAAGATTGTCTGGGTATCCTACTTGTCTAAGCGCTACATAAAGTAGACCAACAGCAAAAGCTACTTCTGGAAGGTATACATCTAATCATCAAATTATTTTCCCTGTGCTTTACTGACTGTCATGGAAAAAGCTAAATCACAGGAAACTGACAACAGAAAGGCTGCTACCTCTTGACTCTAAATTGATGCGTGGAATGAAAACTCATCCACCTTACTGCCTGTGATGATTTTCTGAATTTTTAAATAATTCAATCCTCTGCCTTTAGTTTTAACTGAATGTTAAAGGTTTAAAAAAAAAAAACATGAACCGATATGGAGGGGCCTTTTATTATGAAACTAAATTACTAAACTTCTCTTTTTTTATTTCATGACAGCTACTTGCAAAGTGATCTGTGATATCCTAATGAAACAAATTATTAATCTTTATTTGGAATGATTCTAATGGATGTTCAAGATAAATTTCCCTCAAAACACACAGCAATGTGCACCATTTCCATATTATCCCTAAAAGCTGGTGTGACTGTTGTCAGGAAGCAGGGACGTTTCGTACCTAGCTAATTCTTATTGTTACGAGTACATCAAAATGGCATTATATTTCTTACACAATTTGTCTCCCATGTCACCTTGTGGGAAGTTATTAAACGTTAACAATAACACTTTTCACCAACAAAATTTGATAGAGATAACTGGTGTGTGAGAAGCTTGTATTTCAATCCGCACACAATCACTGCTTGTAGATCAAACTTGCTTTCATTTATTACCCTTCAGCATCCTATGAAGCAAAGGCTATTCAATAAACTCACACCTCCCAACCCGTGCCATTCTCTCAAGGCCTTTCCATGTCTTCCCTTTTCCCTTCATATCTATCCCCATTTCTCTTCTCCACACATTTCTAGGTCTTTGTCTATTTCTCCTACCTAGGGAGTCCAGAACAAGGACTGCCTTGTGATGCTATAATAATTCCAGAAAAACGACTACCTGGCAAGGCACCAGCAGGTTTCCCAAGTGTGTCTTATCCAATACCAGCCTCTCCTCTTCTTCTGGAAACTCTTAGGTAAGAGAGGTGGAAGGAGACCAAACAACACAGACAGAAGCAAGCCAGGAACAGACATGAAAGGGATAAAGACATGGAAAAGACCTTGAATGGATGGCACAAGACTAGGAGAGGTGTGGCAAGAATTTGTTGGAGAACTATGCTCCTTCGCAGTGGTTAGTGCACTGGCTTCCTAGCTCGGTGGTCCATGGTTCGATCCCCAGCTGAGGTGGAATTTTTTAGACCGCAAACAGCTCCGGGGTCGACCCAGCCTCATGAATTTGGTACCAGAGCAACTCTGGGAAGGTTTAGGTGGCCGGCGTCATGCTGACTACATCACCCCTACTTGGCCGATGGTCAAGAAAAAAGGGGCCTAACACCATATTCCCAATATGCCTCAATGGGTGTGTAACGAGATCCTTTACCTATGCTCCTTATGGAGATGATGCGAAATGATGATGATAAAGATGATGATGATGACTTACCACAATAACAGCTGTTAGAGGTTTGATGATTGGCTTCAGATCTTTATCAACATGCACAACTCGGATGTGAACTGGAAAAATACAAAAAACGCCTGGTGACCGTGGAATTAAATGAATAACATTTGGTTACCTTAATGGTGAAACATCCCATTTGAATTTGGTGTAAGAATAAATATTTCAACTCTTTAAGAATAAATGGAAGCTAGTTGATGGCATGCATTGTGGAAGATAAAACTATTAACTGCATTACAGAATTCGATCAACAGTTTTTGTATGAGACAAAAGAAGCCTGTTGTGTTGAAAGGATGAACTTTCTTAACTCCATTGGTGGATCCAAGGTGGTGGCGACGGGGATATCGCCCCTACCTTGAGACTTTGAAAACCTTTATTTCATATCAACCGCTCCAGTATTTTCCCCCCACTTGGTACTTAAATGTAATAGTTGGTCAAATGACAGACGAACTAAAACATGTCTGGCACTGGACTATAGTAAGTACCCTAAAGGTTACAAATGTAGTTTACAAGTAATTCTACGTGACGAGACAATGAAAGACAATAAAAGGAACCACCATATAATAATGAGACAAAAGAAGGCGCCAAGCAGGTGACACAAGGAGACTTTCACTTGAGCTGCAAAAACAGAGGACTTTGTGACAAGAGGCAGATAATTTCTATATCAGGCGGCTAATCCCAAATAAAAAAAATGCTCTGCTATAATATAAAATACGTATTAATTTTTATCAAATTTTGTCTCTTTGTAGTTTTACTGTACTTTAATGTAATCATGTTATAAACCGTTATATTTTTTAAAAATAAAAATGAATAATTTTGAGTTACTGTATAATAAAACTATCAAGTTGTCATATTTTTTCAAAAGTCGTTATTTTGTTTTTTAACTTTTTTGTGTTAAAACAAACAGTCAATGTATAAAATATCTCAATTTTGTGTTAAAACAAACAGTCAATGTATAAAATATCTCAATTTTGTGTTAAAACAAACAGTCAATGTATAAAATATCTCAATTTTGTGTTAAAACAAACAGTCAATGTATAAAATATCTCAATTTTGTGTTAAAACAAACAGTCATTGTATAAAATATCCCACATTATTTTTTTTATAATCATCATTTTTCTTTTTTGCTCTTTACGGAACCACCGCTGCAACTGGTTCCCTTGGCAGGATTGAAAATGATGATGATGATTGATGATGATTGATGACTGATGATTGATGATGATTGATGATGATGGTTGATGATGATGATTGATGATGATGATTGATGATGATTGATGATGATGATTGATGATGATGATTTACATAAAATCATTGTAAACTGATTGAATATACAAGACTCCAGTATATTCTTTAGTCAGTTTACAATCATTTTATGTAAATCATCATAATCAATTGTGCTGATCAACTGGTCCTCTTGCAGAAAGCTAGCCCAAAAATATTCTGAAAGAACATTCTGGAGTATTTTATATTCTTATATGCAGTAAATAAATGTTTTATATCATACAGTGTATCAACATGCGGTAAAGCAATTACAGGTCTGTATCTCTTTATCCAAAATCCTCAAAACAGCTTTGTTTCAGAAACCTGATTTTTTTTTTTCAGTTTTCAAATGTCGCCCAAATCGTTCAAAAGTAGCTAAAATAGCCCGTTATCTGATCTGTACAAATAAAAATAGTCCAAAGTTGCCAAAAATAGCCAAAAATTGTCCAAAATTATGGATAGAAAAGTAGTCTAAAGAAACTTTCAATTTTCAGAACATTTCAGTTCTTTGGGTGTTCGGATAAAAGGTTATAGATCTGTATAACTAAGCAGCCATCAAAGATGGCCCTCAGGAGAATGGTGTACCTTATCTTGGCATGTTATACAGCTCTTGGGTTACAAAGAGTTAATCAGAATATGGAGGTAGTCTCGCTGGTGCTACGGAGTTCATGCACTATGCTGAGATCCTCCTTGTGTGATCTAAGGGAGGAGATCAGAGCACTGATGAAGTTGTCCGTGTGCAATGAAAATAGTCCTTAACACCAAACCAAACCTCCAACCATTGATTATGTAACAATAAAACAAATAATCAAAAACAACTGTTAAGAAGATTGGTCGAACACATGGGCACAAGCTAAAACAGGAAGAAGACTCTTCATACCCCTAACAGCCCCAAATAAGGAAGATGCTATCAAACATACTAATAAAAATATCAAACCAAAATCTTCAGATTGAGAACAAGTCACTCTACATTAAATGGCCACAGAAACAGAATGTGTTCACAAAATATAGCAAAATGTAGACACTGCCCAAACCAGTTGGAGACAGTAGAACACCATCTATTACTGTGCTCTGCACTACAGGGAATGAGACAACTCTTCCTACCACACAACCCATCCATAGACAATGCACTTTATGGCAGGCCAAAACAGTTTATACAAACTGCGCAGTACCACATAATGGCATCAAAGTCACCAAGAGCTGACGCTCAATGACAGAGGATCAAAGTCAAGTCAAGTCAACGATCTTACCTTTCTGACCAGGTTTATATATAGCCTTGTCCGTCTCCACATAAACAAGTGATGAGTTAGGATTATACCAGAGATGTTCCTCACTGCTGTGTTCCACAGCTCCCGTAGTGGTCACCGTCAAAAAGGCCTGACTGCCAGAGGCAAGAACTATCTCTGGTATCTGGGGAGATACAACAGTTGTCATTGCTTCATTTCTATTACCAGTAATGTCAAATTACCAGATATAAGCAACCGTGATCCAATTATGAACAGGTACAAAGGTTGGAATAAATTGATAAAATTTATTGTTTTAAAAAAATAACATAATTGTAACAAAATTTATTACTGAATAATATCTGAGAGAATACTTCTATTAATATGAGACTAGGTGTCCGAGAATTTTTCACTGGATTATGAAGTTCAAAAACCTTGAGCAGATACGAGTGTTTTGAGTAAATGATACTGCATTTGCAGCCTTATAAGTTTAAAAACCAATAAAACGGTATTGAATTAGTTTTACAAATAACGGTTCACAAGAAACAAGGAACGTTTCGGGTTTTACCCTTCGTCAGCCACAAACAGGTGACAAAGACAAGAATTACATATAGGTACTACAAAAACATACGATGATGAGAAACATACACAAAATGGACGATACAAGCAGATGGAAAAAGTAAACACCCACAGTAATGAGCGAAAAAAGAACAATAATAATACAAGAAAATCGTAAAACCTAAAAGAAATACCGAAACAAGAAAGTAAATAATCAACGAAACGAAAAAAAGAATGAACAAGGAATTGTATTGGCCACATTTATTGAAATTCACATTCAAAGTGAAAAGCTCAGGATACACTTTTTTAACATGTCTGTACGCTCCAGTCTAACCTGCTGTAAATGGAGTACCTGACTTTGAGTTAGGGAAGGAAAAGGTGTTAGAGACTTCACCATAAAGGGAACTATCGACACCCAACTCTCGACGTTGGACCTAGTATGGTGAAGTCTCTAACACTTCACTCCCCTACAGCAGTATCTGCTATGGGACTACCTTGACCTTTTCTTTACTTCATGGGTACCATTTGTAAAACATACAATGTTCAGCCGAAGCTCCGGTTTTTGCCACATGTTTTGCAGCAGCAAACGTGCAATCAATTTCACTAATTGTAGCCAGTAAAATTCCTTCTGTTAGGGCTCCAAATGAAGTTTTATTTATCTGTAACATTCTTATCTGCTCAAGCTTACTGAACTTCAGAATCCTAAGAATATTTCTTAGACACCCTGTATATTCTTCTCCAAAACAAATTTATTTGTGCAGTACACCCCAATGAAGTCAGTCCTACTGTATGGCTCTAAAACATGGAGAACAGCAAAAACAACAACTAAAAAGCTACAGACTTTTTATAAACGGGTGCTTACGTAGAAAAGAAGGACTGAAATGGTATGACAAAGTCACAAATGTGGAATTGATGACAAGAACTAGACAAGTGCCGGTGGAACAAGAGTTGAGAAGAAGACGCTGGCGATGGATCGGACACACACTGAGGAAACCTGTTGATAGCATTACAAGGCAGTCCTTGTTCTGAAATCTCCAGGGAAAGAGAGGCAAGGGTAGATAAAAAAACACATGGAGAAGAGAACTGGAAACAGAAATAAAAATGATGAGGAACACATGGAAAGAGCTCGAGCTGACAGGAGGACTTGGCATGTGTTTGTTGAAGGACAGTGTTTCTTGGGAAGCTAATGGGTACTGACTGATTGACTGGGCTGAGGCTATAAGTCCATCTGATGTTTCCTTTCTGTCTTCCTCTTTCCCTTCTTCCCATAATCTTTCCGGCTGCAATCATGCATTTCAATGTCTCTTCTCAGAACATGTCCAATCAATTTTCATTACTTTCTCTGAATCTTTGCAATGATTTGTCTCTCAGCATCTCTGCAAGGATTCATCTCTCTCCATCTCTGAAATGATGTCTCTCTCTCCATCTCTGCAATGATTTGTCTATTTTCCCCACCATCAATCATCATCATCATTTTCTTTTGCGCTCCGTATGAAGCATTGCAGCGATCACCTCAGCTGGTCCACTTGCAGGAAGCCTAAACATAAGCATTCACATTCTCTAGCAGCGGTGGCATCTGTAACAGTATGTTTGACATGATCAGGTGACCAGCCCCAAGCATAACCTTGTATTAGTCACCTCATACAACTTGCCAGAGGGAAAAGTAGTCCTATTCTAGCCTCAGTAATTGGACCCGAGTGTTTCTTGGTTGTCCTTGATATTTCAGGATGTGGAGTGGCTCAAGAGAGATGGCGTCCGTCTCTAATTATAATTAATAATATTAATTAGGGAATACAAGAAGGGAGAGTTGAAGGCAAACGTGCAAGGGGAAGACAGCGCTATAAGTGGGAAGATAACATCAAGAGATGGACAGGAAAGAGTCTGTCAGAGTGCACCACCAATACAAGAGACAGAAGACATTAGAGATCCATTACAGCCAACCTTCGTTGTGAAGATGGCAGCTGATGATGATGATGATGATGATGATGATGATAATGATGATAATGATGATGATGATAATTGATGGAAATTTGTTTAATAGAACCAGTAGTTCCTAACGATGTCATGCTCCACCCCTGATCTCCTGAGTAGTGAGATGATCAGATGTCTAGTCTTCTTGGATAAGGGTAAAAAATAGCAGATCCCGTGTGCAAGTTGAGCATGTTAAAAATTCCTGGGCAGCTGGACATTGTAAAGAGCCAACCCACCATTAAAATTTTTATAGAATGTGTGATTCCTGTCTACACACACTGGGATCCTTACTGGTGCTACAGAGCATGCACTGTGCTGAGGTCCTCCTTGAGTGATCTAAAGGAGGAGCACTGATTTAGTTGTTGAATTGCAATGAAGATGGCACTTAAAAACACAAAACCAAACCGTGATATTTCACAAAAAATTATCCATCTCCCTTTTTGCTTCACATGGAGACTAGAGCCACCTCTGTATATGGCCCCCTTGCAAAAAGCCTACATCAAATGCTCCTGCAGCAGTGGTCTCTGTAGCAACTTATTGTATATGATGAGGTTGCCAGACCCTTTGCACATTCTCACGTGTTGCCTTTTATGACATGCCTGAGAAAGCAGCTACTCTATTCTATCTTTGTCTGCTCATAGAGGGAAGAACAATCAATCAGTCAATACCCTTTAGCTCCACTAGGAGCATAGGCCTCCAACAAACACATGCCAAGTCTTCCTGTCCCGTGCCATCCGCTCAAGCTCTTTCCATGTTTTCCTCATCATTTTCACCTCTGTATCCAGTTATCTTCTCCATGTGTTTTTTGGTCTACCTCTGCCTCTCTTTTCCTGGTGGATTCCAGAACTAGGACTGCCTTGTAATGCTATCAACAGGTTTCCTCAATGTGTATATGTAAAACCATAATATTATTTCTTCTCACTACGACTTATTATTATATCATCCTACCTGCATTGTCAGAACTTTGGTTTCTCCTGTGAATAAGAATTTTAAAAACGTTATTCCTCATTGTCTCTAGAGTAACTTAACAGGCACCTAGCATAGAACCTGTTTAGATAAGGCAGAAGAGATATTGTGTCAGGAGACTCCTTCTTCGACCTGGGCTGGCTGAGTGATTACATCATTGGCTTTGGTTGACTTGTCTGTACTTGCTACAGCTTTATAAGCTTAATGGATATACAAGATGACCATGGGGTAGCCAGCCCCTTGCCCAACCCTCCTTCGTCACCTTTTACCACATACTTAGAAGGTTACAATATTACTATTCTTTGCATCCCTTTTGGGGTCATGGTACCACACACAGGTGACAGAAGCCTGGCAAGTGTCAGGTGGAACAAGAGAAGAAAACACTGACAACGGACTGGACATGGATTCAGGAAACCTGCTAATAGCATTACAAGGCACTCCTTGTTCTGGAATACCCAGTGTATGTGAGATACAGGGAGACCAAAAATAAAAGACACGGAGAAGAGAACTGGAGACAGATATGAAATGGGTGACAAAGAAATTGGAAGACCTTGAACTGATGACACAGTACGGGAAGATGTGACATGAGTTTCTAATGGCCTATGCAAACTTGGTGAGCTTCCTCATGGTCCCTAGCACAACATTAACAGGCACTAGCATCAACTCTCTCGAAGTAAGGCAGCTACCCTGGAAAACATGGAGAAGAAACGCCGAGACAGGAATGAAGGAAGGAGATTCCAACTGCAGAGAGGGAGGAATATATAAGATGAGAGATAACAGAATTGGGGGCGGGAGATGAAAACAGGTCAATGTATCCAAGCAAAAGGACTCTTACTTAGCGTGGTGATGCCTTTGGCATAAGCAATTCAGATTTTATGTTTGATAAGATTTGTCGCACTTAAAGGCTTCAAGTTTGAGAGTTCCACATTTGTGTGTGATGTATGTCATTTACTCTAGTGATGTGAGAGAAGCAGGCAGTTTTGATGTGTAGAAGGATGTATCAGAATGTAAAATGAATATGTTAGTTGATCCCAAAGAAATTGGCATGCATTTTGATGAATATGTTAAGATCTTATGTGCGTGGAACTGCCTATTAATGGATATGTGCCTATTGTTTGTGACTTAAACATAAATACCTACTTTGTGTCAATCAGGCTGCAAAAATCTCATTGCTCCCAGTTGATAAAAATTCATTTGTTGCATCATTTCCAGTAATGATAATTATTAACTATTGTGTGAACAAAGAATCTTGGAGCAGCATTGCATGCAGCGTGTCAAATAATTTTCTCCCTGTGGCCACCTTGTACATGCGTGCCATTGGTTCGCCACTCCTGCCATAGTAAAACTGTAACTGTGATATGCTCACGGGAGAGAAAGAAAGGGCAGAATGTTGGACTGATCTGTATGCCCAAATCAAAACCTGCAGAGAACAGTGAAGGCTGAGTTGCAAAGCACAAACCAGAGTTGGGGCATGGCATGAAGGATGGCCACTGGCCGAGCAGAATGAGGACACTACTAGGTGTGATGGAAACGGACTGCTCTGTCAGTCAGGGGGCAAAGATCCAAGAAGAAGAATTCAAAACCTCTTACAATAATGTTTATGTCTTAATTCATCCTTTTATTCCATGTTTCTATTCCTTGCAGGAGTAGGCTAGGCAAATCTTCGACAAGACTGGTTCTGATGAAGTAAACCAAATTGTTTAGTTTTGTGTCCTATTCACTGCCAATGTCTTCTTCTCATCTTTTGTTCCACTGGTTCATCTGTCTGGTTCTTGTCATAAGTTCCACACTGGTGACCTTGTCGCATGTCATTTCAGTCCTGTTCAATGTCTTTTCTTCTTTGATCCTTAGCCGCCGACCGTCACAGCAGTCAGTGGCCATTACGCCTGGTGGCGTCTTGTAGGGCAACAACAAATTGATTCCACTTTGCTCGGTCGGCGGCCATCCTTCGTACAGTGCCCCAACTCTGGTTCATTCTTTGCATCTCAGCCTCCACAGTCCTCCGCCAAGTTGTTTTTGGTCGGCCTCTCTTTCACTTTCCTTCAGGGGTCCATAGCATAGCTGTTCTTGTGATGGCATCGGGGTCTCTTCTGAGAACATGGCCAACCCAGCTCCAGCGTCTGCCAGCTATGATGGTGTGCATGTCCTCTTGCTTGCTCCGAGTAAGCAGATCTTGGTTGGTGAAGAGAGACACATCATTTCAGAGATGGAGAGAGATGAATCCTTGCAGAGATGCTGAGAGACAAATCATTGCAGAGATTCAGAGAAAGTAATGAAAATTGATAGGACATGTTCTGAGAAGAGACACTGTTCAATGTAAGCACCCATTTATGAAAGTGTGCAACTTCCAGGTTGTGGTTTTTGTTGTCCTCTGAGTTGCACAGCCATTAAACAGTACTGGCTTGACATTTGAGATGAAAATACTTAGTGTTGGAATTGATTTCTTCTCATTTCCATATATTTCCCACTGCAATTATCTTTCTGGTATTGTGTAAAAGTCTCAAAAAAGAAACATAAGACTCAACAAATGGGAATACAAGACTCAACAAATGAGAATACAAGACTCAACAAGTGGGAACACAAGACTCAACAAATGGGAATACAAGACTCAACAAGTGGGAACACAAGACTCAACAAGTGGGAACACAAGACTCAACAAGTGGAAATACAAGACTCAACAAATTGGAACACAAGACTCAACCAGTGGAAATACAAGACTCAACAAGTGGGAATACAAGACTCAACAAGTAGGAACACAAGACTTAACAAGTGGGAATACAAGACTCAACAAATTGGAACACAAGACTCAACCAGTGGAAATACAAGACTCAACAAGTGGGAATACAAGACTCAACAAGTAGGAACACAAGACTTAACAAGTGGGAATACAAGACTCAACAAATTGGAACACAAGACTCAACCAGTGGAAATACAAGACTCAACAAGTGGGAATACAAGACTCAACAAGTGGGAATAACTCACAAAAGTATATGAGAAATATGACTCCTTGGTTGCCTTTATAAATAACCCACTTGGAAACAAAGATTCAGAAGAATCTTTTTCAGAAAGTTATTCATTATTACCATGAAGACTCTTAAAATCAGCAGGAACTGTAAACGTCTATGAAAAAAAAAAAAACAGTATACCTGGGCTTAAAGAATCAGCAACAGTGCTATAGACATCAAGCTGGTCATTAGAAGGGCGTAGAACGGCATTAACAAATATTTTGTCTCCAACGTTCCGATGGGATGTCACAGCTATATTCAAAGGCCAACCAGGACGAAACTCGTTTGGTGCTAATGCCAGGAAATTACTGCATGAATATAGATGGATATTTACTACTGCACTGGATGCTTCTTAAAAGTTCATATGTCAAATATATACACTTAACACATTAACTACCACAAGCCGCTGGGACCGGCTTATGAAAGAAACACATTTGGATGGCAGACCGCCCCCATCGGCTTTCTAAGTTTAGTAAGATAGTGAATGAAATATATGACGAAACACATTCCGATCGGTTCGAGATTTTAATTTACCACTGGAAGACATTCTAAAGTGTGGGTAAATTTGTGCCTCTGAAAATTGATATTATATTGATATTTTTCATATGTTTCAGGTTAGTTACCAAATCACAAAACTGTTTACTATGGCAACGAATGATAGCACCACAAAAAACGCATGTACACCTCGTCTAACTGCTGAACAGGCTAGAAACTATTTCAGCAATTGATTGATAGATCTAGCGACGAGGAGGACAGTGAAAACAATTTTGACATTGATTCAAGTAGTGATTTTTCTGACAGTGATAACAGTAGTAGTGACAATTCAAGCAGTGAAGATAGCGAAGATATTAGAAGTCCTGGGCCATTGGTGGGTCGTAAAAGATCAAAAACCTCGGTTAGAGTTACCAATAGTGCAGGAAATACTATAATAATTGACTATGCTGACATAAAGAATTCAAAACCCCCATCTTCAAACAGATCTTCGTCTGCTGCTTGGAAACCTGTCACTGACTATGAGCTTTTGAAATTTTTCGCAGTAACAACTGCGATGGGTTTAGATAAAAAGCCATCGGTAAAAGATTATTGGGCACAGACACCTCATAATTATACACCCTGGTATGGCAATATGTTTTCAAGATCTAGGTTTGAAATAATTTACCATACAATGATGCATGTTGGAGATGCTGATTCAGAAGGGAAGGACAAAATAGAGCCTTTTTTAAATTTGCTCGTTGCGAAGTTCCAGGATGCATTTTATCCATTTCAGAATTTAGCCATTGATGAAATAGTCATTGGGTATAATGGACGCTGGAAATACAAGTAGTACAATGCAACAAAGCCAAGCAATTATCACATTAAGACCTTTGGATTGTGTGATTCTGCCACAGGATATGTCTACTCTGTATTGACATACTTTGGGAAGAATGCATCATATATTCTTGCTAATGACTCTACAACAAGTCAGGCGGTGAAGGTATTTGATTTCTTGCTGCAAGGAATTGGGAAGGGCCACCATGTATTTGCTGACAGATACTACACTGTGGATACACTGATAACCTATCTGTTGAGTAGGGGCATTCATTATACTGGCACAGTCAACATCAACAGAAAAAATTTTCCACTTCAACTGAAGACCCTCTCCCTCCATCACAGAGAAGCCAGGTGGTACAACAATGGTGATGGATCTCAGATATGTGTTGCTTGGTGAGACAAAAAGGCAAAGAAACCATGTATTGTTGTGTCCACTGAAACATCAGTTGAGATGGTGCAAGTCACAACTCGACGTCACAACTTAGTCGAAAAACCCAAACCAGTACACCGGTAAAATTTTTGCATGAATGGATGTGACCACAATGATCATATGGTAGCTTACTATGGCAATTTCCAAAGAAAAACTAGAAAATGGTGGAAGAAAATTTTCTACTGGATTATAGAGGTGTAAATGCCCATATATTGTACACCCTCAGTCATGCTGATGAGAAGTCAGTATCATTGAAAATTTTCAAACACAAACTGATTGATCAGTTGACTGAGAAGGCTGCCTCCATAACTCCACCTGATCTAGTAGCCACCAGTAGCAACAAGAAAGGTAGGAAATTTTTAGGAAACAAAGTTAAAAGATTTGAGGGTGCAAAGCACATTGTGGATGACACCGACAAAGATAGGAACTGTATAGTGTGCTCAACACCTGCGAAACGAGCCCGAACAAATTTTTATTGCATCGGTTGCCCTGAAAAGCCCCATCTCCATTCAAAGAGCTGTTTTAGGCTGTACCATACACATGATCATTCAGCTGTAACTTACTAAAGACATTGACATACTGTAAATAAGTTATAGATGTTGTGTTTTCTCAAAGGTGCTATTTATTCACAATTTCTGAGATTTTTTGGAAGTGGTGTCGGTGTGATAATGTAAGTCATTAATAGTGTATTTATTAGCTATTGTGTGTGTTCTTGGGCTTGTTTTTCTTGCCATTGGATATACTACATGAAAATCACCAAGAAAAAAACATTAGCTGCCTCAGGAACAAGCAAGTTGCAGGTAAGTTGATAATTTTAAAAAAATGTTGCATGCTTTTTCTTTCTTTCAATCATTTTATACAATTGATAATATCTACCATTCTAAATAAACATATATTTTTCAGCTTTAGGCAACAGTACATTCCTTTATCATCAAAATGACATATACTTAATAAAAATCTGTTTAAAATTAATAAATCTGCAGCTTAAGTTCTCCAAACACTTACAGGGAGAAAATGAGGAAAAAATTTCAGACATTTTTGGGAAGTGGCATAGGTGTGATTATGTAAGTTACCAATAGTGTAAATATTAATTAGTGTGTGTGTGTTCTTGGGCTTGTTTTTATTTTTATTGGATATACAACATAATAATCACCAAGAGAAAGGTATTACCTACCATAGAATCAAGAAATTTGAACATAAGTTGATAATTTTAAAAAAATGTTGCATGCTTTTTCTTTCTTTCAATCATTTTATATTATTGATAATATCTACCATTCTAAATAAACATATATTTTTCAGCTTTAGGCAATAGTACATTCATTTATCATCAAAATGACATATAATTAATATAAAAAACTGTTTAAAATTAATAAATTTACAGCTCAAGTTCTCCAAACACTTACAGGGAGAAAATGAGGAAAAAATTGCAGACATTATTTGGGAAGTTGGATAAGGTGCGATAATGTAAGTTACCAATAGTGTAAATATTAGTCAGTGTGTGTGTTCTTGGGCTTGTTTTTCTTGTTATTGGATATACTACATGATAATCACCAAAAGAAAGGTATTACCTACCACAGAAACAAGAAATTTGAACATAGGTTGATAATTTGGAAACAAATTTGAATGGATTTTTGTCTGTCAATCATTTTACATTACTAATAATATCTACCATATTAAGTAAACTTTCCTTTTATCAGCTTTAGGCAATAGTGCATTCATTTATCATCAAAATGACATATAATTCATAAAAATCTGTTTAAGAAAACTACAGATTAAATCCTTCATACACCTACAGAATGAAAATGGGAACAAAATTTAATTCGGCCACAGTGTGTTTTTCAATTCGGTAGTTAATGTGTTAAAGAAAAACATCTGCTATAGCTGTCCCTAGAACAATTTTAAATCAGACATTGCTTTCTCCTACAGGTCCATATCTCATAATCCGAACAACCCAAAACAGGAAATATTCTGAAAATCGAAAGTTTTTTCAGCCTTTTGGCTGATTTTCAAACCGATTAGGGCTACTTTGAGTGAAAGGCAAAAAAATACGATTTCTGAAACATAGCTGTCCCTGAGCATTTTGAATTCTGGGATATGGACCTATATTACCCATTTATGAATCTATCATTTCTTTGTCTGCTCCTTAAGGAACATAGAGCCACCACTGCAGATGGTGGGATAAGTGGTACTGTTCTTTCATCATCTTTTACCTTTTTCATCATCGTTTTCATTTTTATTTCTCCATTCTTTGCTCTATCAGTATTTTTTAATCACACCTTGTATATTTTCCATCTATGTGCTTTGATGGAATGTTATCTTTTAGAACACACCTGGTTCATCTGACAGCTATTGTCCAGCGCAGGCCATTTTAACATCGGTGATGTGAGAATGCATTTGATAGCTTAATCCGCTGTTTACATCAACCGTTGTCAGCACATTCTTTATACAATAGCATGTCAGAAGGGGAGGCAGAAAAAAAAGGAATTTCAGGACTAAGCTACCTGCGACACAAAAATCATCTACTCTGAAAGCGGCACAGAAACTTAGATGTCATGTGCAAGGCATAACAATGAATGATGAGATTAAAGGAAACTGCCAGTGCGCACTATGACAATAAAATAATAGACTGAGTGTTATAAAGTCTGGATACAGGTAAACATACATGCCACACTTAAAGGTTTACCCATAATCTGTACGGGGTGTTTGCGTTTTCAGATGTGTACGGGCCGTACACGGGTCTGTACGGGTTTTTTCGCCTAATTATTAAATATACATATAAATCTTGTGCCACTACACAATTTGCGTCATGAGATTCGGCGAGATTTTAAGCCAAGTGGATAAAAAAAAAAAATAACCAATGAAAATCAAGCTGCCTATTTTTTAATTGCCGCGGGATGTGCGTGGCGTGTTCATTCACAATTTTTCGCTAAAGCTAGCGCGAGGTTACTGATTATTTGAACGATTACGCAGCACTGAAATCTTTTTTGAGTCGAGCCTATTGTTTAGGATTAATTTCCAGTTTAGTATTGGTAAGTAATTCATTTTTAAAAAAATATTACAATAACATTGTTTAGATGAATTTAGATTTAACTGTCAGATAACTTAGGCCTATGCTTTCTTTTCCCCTAAGGTTTAGCATAATTGATTATTTACGGCTGGTAAAAAAAAAAAAGGCTGATACCACTACATATTATTTGATTTCACTAAAACTTGTAGAAAGTGCGTAAGAAATGTAAATTTGAAAAATAATACAATAGCCTACAAATTATGGGTAGCCTAATAACGTAATGACGGTCGCCGAATGCTCCGCATGTATTTTTCGTACCATTTAGAGTTATAATTAGGGTTACAGCTAGGGTTAACCCTAAATCTAAATGGTACGAAAATACACGCGGAGCATTCGGCGAACGTCATTCCGATATTACCAAATTATGAAACTGAAAAGAAAAAAAAACCACAATAGCGTGGAAAATTTACATCTTAACTCGATCAGAGAAAAGTTTATTTGGAGTTAGCCTACTTCTCTTCTTAGTTTTAATTTCGTTTCTTTAAAAAACAATGTTATTTTGCCTTTGGTGGTCATCATTATGGTCATTCAATGATTTATAATTATTAAATAATTAATTAGCCTACTATCAATGTTTGATTGACACTAAAATTTGTATGGGAAGGTCTATTTAAAACTAGCAGTGGGGCTTTAACGGCTATTCCAATTTTTGAAGTTCGGTAGAAAATATACAGGCTAATATTACGCCAGCGCTAGTTTATATTTTCATTACCAGCTTTAGCAAAAAATTTATTAGATTTTAAATTTAAGATTCCTAACCCATAATGCTTATTACAGGTCTCTTTAGGCCTGTACTTTTATAAGGCACTATAGAAAACACAGCAACTGTTCTTCATTTCAACCATAAATTGTATTAATTTTTTTCCAAGATTCTATTTCATTATATAATATTAAAATTACAAATAATTATATTTTTCAAATTGAAAAAGATTCACACGGACTGCAGAAATAGACTAAATGATGATACAGTCACAGCATTTCTACAATGCAAAATAAATTCTAACTCTTGTTGTTTAGGTTTTAAAGCAAGTGAAGACATGCTTAAAAAGGCAAAGGCCGCATGTGACTATGATGGTGCAGAACCATCTAATTGAATATACTTTTACATGAATAAACTCTTTTGTTACGTTTTTCAGTCTTTGTACAGGTTTTGCGGGTCTTTGTACAGGTTTTGCGGGTCTTTGTACAGGTTTTTTTAATTTTTTGTACAGGTTTTTCATCTCTGAGGTGTGGCATGTATGGGTAAACATGATGGATTGCAAAGAGACATAATCTGTCTTATCAGGCGGCCAATCACAAGCCACAGCATGGAGCCAAAGTGTTTGCTACAAGAGCCCATCCACTTTTAGTGACTGACAGGCACTGAACTCACAAGCGAATGTTCAGATGTGGCTTGGCAAGATGGAAGGTGTATTAGTGGATCAGAGTGCAGAACTATAGGATACAGTCCAAGACTTATCACATATAAGCCATTATAACCTGATGTGCTGCTGAATTTAGTATGTTTTACAACAGTGGCTATGCATAAGTGGAAGTTCCCACAGCCTAGTCTGCTCCATCATTTCATTCCAGTTTGGAATATAATTTCATGCCAGTGGAATATAATTCTAAATGTGTTCTTAAGGAATTTGTGAAGGGAAACAAGTCCTGCAAAAATCTGAGTATACACACTAAGTGTATGGCATCTAACTGGAAAGAAGCTAGGAAAGCCCACGTCCGGATATCAGAATTCACAAGAAAGAACATCACACACTTCCTAAGTTACAAGGAAGGAAATCCACGCCCACTTTTGTATACATACATGGTGTAGTGGGTTTGATGGTATTGTATGGTGGTGATATTTCTAAGTGTGATGCATGAGGTCAGCTGTGAAGGCTCCTGAGATAAAATGTAGCTGTGAATTGTCAGAAGGCCCTTCTTGCTACCACTACGACCTCACACCTATCTTTTTTTACTAATGAATGTGGCTACGTTAAATGTCTAGGGTAATGATATGTAATGTGTTGTGGTAGTTTACAGACACACACACACATTCATTGTCCAGTTATTTGATGGAATTTTTATGGGTGTGTTAGGAAATAAGTTGAGTTGGTGAACTCTCAGCAGACCAGGCGCTCACGTAACTTGAAGGTGTAGCTCTGGTGCTGAGATCTGGTGGCCCCACCTCTCCGTGCTTGGGGGCAATATCAGAAGTCTGGTGGCCCCACCTCTCCGTGCTTGGGGGCAATATCAGAAGTATGGTGGCCCCACCTCTCCATGCTTGGGGGCAATATCAGAAGTATGGTGGCCCCACCTCTCCGTGCTTGGGGGCTATAATAGGCTGCTCTGACAAAATGTTACTGCACGGGTCCACTCTGGTAAAATTCAACACCTCATTTGACACCGCACTGGTGCCAACTGAAACTCACAGCTCTGCAATCAAAGTATTAGTCATGTGTCAGAATTCCATCCTCTAACCATTTCTGGACACAACACGACACAACAACAACACCACATAGACGGGTCAGATCTTTCTGACCAAACAACACATCTTACCAAGTTGGTTTCACATAGGATAAGTTCTCCCAGACTACAGATTCTGAAATATGTTCATTAGTTTCCTGCCATAGAATAGGATAGGTGATATGTTTCACTGATCTCAACACTTGATCTGTCCTTCCTAATCCTTGCTGGAGTTCATGTATTTTATTTGTCTCTAGACCCTGAACTGGGGCGGGGGGTCTAGAGCGAACCCTTACTTGTTGTAAGGAACAGATTATGCTATTGCAGTATCAAATCACTCGAACCTTAAACAAATATTAAAATGTACAAAGAAATAATTTCAGTCTTACCAGAATTATGAATATAGAACACAGTTAAATAAATGCTAGCAAAACTCAGCTGAGCTGCTGGCCTTATGATGGCGTCCCTCTAAATACTTCAATAGCTTCTGGGAATTACACCACTTAATAATTCACTGTGTCTACTAGGACAACTTATACTGAATGGCACAAAATGCGCGTCTGAGCGCCGATAATATCTTCATCCAGGGCCAATCACTGCCTTTTCTTTTTTCAAATTCAAATATCCTACCAAAAGTCATTTCAGTCAGACCTCAGTCAAGTATGCCTTATTGTCTGTTGGTCCGTCCGTCTCTACTTGCGTTTCACAAAAAAACACACTTGTTTTTTGAACCATACCTGCCTTCCCCTACACAATTTCGCCTTTAAAGTTATTTTTAGCCACAATTCACCATCCCACCCCGTCTCTTCATTCCAACTAGATTTTAGCACTTGCGTCTTCAAGGCCACAATTTTTTGAAAATTAGTGAAATGTTTTATCTCAATGCAGACGTTCGCCGATATGAACAACACAGTCTTTTGTCAATATCTTTCTTATTATCTGTCCGTCTGTATAAATGAAAGCATATTATTTCACTGCTCAAGATGGGCCATCCGGCCAGCTAGGTTTTATATTCCTAACATTATTATTAAGAAAAGTTACTCTTCAAATATTTTCTAGAATCTTCTCATCACTGCATTCAAATAAACGGGCTAAGTTATCGCAAAAGCGTCCAATAAATGACTGTGGCGTATAATATCCAAGGTCCCTTTTGTCGATTTCTTTACTTTATGTCAACACTGGGGAACTTGACTTTTTCCTCCTTTCCCCACCAATTTACGTCCTTTTAGCATTGCTAGTTTCAAGCACGCGTTCAGTCAGATTTTTCCTTTTTGATCTCCGTTCTCATCCCGTTCCGTTTTGCCGTCAAGTCTAACAATTTAATTTCCATGGTGGGTGATGACCCGCGGCGTGGGCGATCATGTATTCTAGCAGCTTACGCATTAGTTTTATCCCTACGTTGTATCATTGGAGATATTTTAACGTTGTATCACGGTTAATTTTGTGACACATCTCCCCACTTGAAAACATGCCTACGGCAAGTTCTAAAACCAGTGATACACATAGATAAAATCTCTCCTTACGCCTGCCATTACTCTAATTTTGATCTACCATACAGATAGATTTGAAACTTCTTTATTGCCCAGATTAACGCTAAACATTCTTTTTCGCTTGTGGAGTATCCTTGTTCCGCCTTATTCAATTTGCGGCTTGCATAAGCGACTGGTTTCAGTTCCCCATCAGGTGAAGATGATCTTTGCAACAAAGCCCCTCCTAGTCCTACATTACTTGCATCGGTTCTTAAGACAAAGTCCTGTGTCAAATCAGGCAGTTTGAGACTAGGCTTGCTAGTGAGTTTTTCCTTTAACTCTTGGAACGCTAGTTCACATTGTGCAGTCCAAATAATTTTATCTGGAAGTCCCTTGCGAGTCAGATCAGTCAGAGGAGCACAAATAGAGTTAAAATCTTTGATATATTTTTGATAAAATCCGCATAACGACACGAATGATCGCACGTCCTTTTTTGTTTGTGGTCTAGGTGCTCTCTGCAGTTTTTCCAAGTTCTTGGGATCAGGGGTCATGCTACCCTGATATACAGTGTGTCCCAAGAATTCCAACTCTTTGCATCCAATGCAACATTTTGTTGGCCTAGCAGTCAAGTTCGCCTCCCTAAGCCTATTAAATAACATTTCTAGAGCTTCAATGTGTTCTTCAAATGTCTCTGTGGCGACGAGAATATCATCCATGAAATTCGTGATACATGGGTTATTCAGGGGATCCAACAATTTGCGCATCATCCTTGAAAATACACTCGGAGCATTTTTCAGTCCGAATGGTAGCATGTTGAATTCATAATGTCCATCCGAAGTGCTAAAAGCCAAATAAGGTCTCACTTCAGGCTTCAATGGGATCTGGTAATAGCCTTTACTAAGATCCACCTTTGAAAAGTATTTTGCCTTGTTCAGTCTGGCAAATAACTGTTTTGTGTCTGGTAATGGATCCTCTTGTCCTTCTGTGACAGCATTCAGTTTCCTGTAATCTATGCACAGTCTGTGTTCCCCAGACGGTTTTCTCAACAATACGACACTAGAGCTAAAAGATGATTCACTGTGTGAAATAATCCCCTCCTTCAACAAATAATCTATTTCTTCCTTCAATGCCTTCTCCTTCGCGAACGGAATAGAATAGGCTCTCATACAGATTGGGTTTGAGTCTACCAGTTTCATGTCATACTGTAGCAAATTTGTATGGCCTGGTTTATCTGTTAATACATCTGTATGTTCCTCCAGAACCTGTTGAACTCTCTCCCTCTGGTTTTTAGTCAGGTGCTTACTGACTTTTACCTGTGCTGCTGTTTCACAAGGATGTAATGGGTATTCATGTGAGGTGAGTGGTTCCTTTTGCATTTGAGTTGCGATAGCTAAGGTCAGTAAGGGGGTGCTTTCCTGGAGTGGTCTGTCCAGATACTTCTTTAACAGGTTTACATGATAAACTTTCTCCTTCCCCTTTTTGTCAATTTTATAGTTTGTTCTAGACACCTTCTCTAGAACCGTATATGGACCTTGCCATCCAATTTGTAATTTATTCTGGCTCCCGGGTAGTAGAAGCAGCACCTTCTCTCCCACAGCTAGTTCTCTGTCCTTTGCCTTCTTATTAAAATATGCTGCATGTTTCTTCTTGGCTTGTTTCAAATTATCATTTGCCAGTTTCCATCCAGCTTTCAAACGAGTGGTCAGTTCGTTCACGTATTGATAAGATGAGGTAACAGTCTCTTCCGCCTTCTCATCTGTCCAGGTCCTTAATAGGGCTACATCTGGACCTTTAATTTATCATACGTATTTTTCATGGAACCCGTCGGGTCCCTTCCATTAGAAGCCCTATAGTGAGGACTTTTCTTCCTAGAATCATCACTCACAAATCGACCACTACCAATTTTTTTCTTGGGTTTATCTCCCCACTTTAGATTGCTTATGAGAGATCTTCGCTCTCTTTTCTGTTCTTCCAGTTTATATAAGTCTGACCGAGGGATTGTCATCTTATCCTGGGTAAAATTTCTTCTTTGTACTCGTCGCATAGTGGCCATGTTAATCCATTCAAGTGAAGACTGGGTGTGAAAAGGGGGCTCCCATTGCACTTTGTCTCCTTGAGTATCATTAGTTTTCCTTCCAGGCCTAATTTTGCCCCGTGGCGTTTCTAGGTCCTGCACATATTTTCCCTTTGTGGGTGTTCCCTCATGAAATATGCCACATGCTTCTACAAAGTTTTCAATATCGACATTTACGTCAGGCCAATAGTATTTGCGAGCAACTTTTTGGCAGATGGTACCGACTTTTTCATGGTCCCCATCTTTTCCAACATGTAAGCTCCTTATTAAATTTGCCCTATATATCTTGGGAAGAACCAACTGTCCGTGACCAGTGGATCTAGTTCCGGTCTTCCTATATAGCAATCTGTTCTTCATAAAATATTCCCCCTTGCTCGGAGGTGTGTGGCATTTGGGCAATTTTTTAAAACATGGCTTGAGTGTCCTATCCTCAGCCTGCGCCTTCCTCATCTCCTCTGGATGAGCATTTATAGGTTCACCTTCTTCCTCCTTCTTCTGTGACCTGGTCTGCACTGTCGCCATGATCACAGGTCTCTCGGGGTTCCCCAAGAAGACGTATCTACACCCCAATATCAGAGGGTAGATTGGTTCATCTATCACTGCTGCTCTGATTTCTCCTTCCACATAGCGAGTTTTCACCGTTATCCTTGCGATGGGAAGTGTCATGAGTGGTATGTCCTTAGTTGCCCCTTGTATTTCCACTGTTTCTGTGGTATACTGACTTAGGTTCACTAGGCTAGACTTCACAACTGAATCATAATCCAAACCTGTATCATAAAGGCACCTTATGGTGACCCCATTACAAATAACATCCTCACAAACTGGGGGGTGATAAGGTTCCTGCTGTCCCTTAGGATTAACCTTTAATCTTTGAGTCACCGACTTCATTGCAGCAATGTTTGAAGGTTTCCTTCTACAAAATTCGGTGTTATGGTTATCTTTCTTGCACCATTTACACCATCTTTTCCCTTGGTTAAACGGTTTTCTTTCATTGGATTTTTGGTCATTGAACTGTGAGTTTCTGTCTCGGTAGTCATTTCTTGGCCGTTCAAAGTTTGTCCTACCTTTATTTCCCTGCTCTCTATTATCAAATTTATTAAATTGCTGTGGAGTTTTAAAATTGTCTATGTGCTTCTTTTTAGCACCACTTACCTCTGCCTGGGCTGCCTGATACCTTTCAGCGACATTTAAAACCTCCCCCAACTTCTCTGCACCTTGTTCCATGAGAAATTTTCTCATGTCTGGAGCCATGGACTCTCTCAATTGCTCAATCATGATCATTTCTTTAAGATCTTGGGTCTTCCCCAGAGCAGTCCATTTCTCCAAATAGGTTTCCAGTCTGGCAGAGAATTGGTGGTATGTCTCCCCAGACAACAGCTTGGCATTTCTAAATTTCTTACGATAAAATTCCCCATTTTTTTCGTACCTCAATAACAAAGCCTGCTTTAACAGGTCATAATTCTCCTGGTCTTCTCTGTTCATTTTTGCGAAGACTTCGTAAGAAGTACCTCTCAGTCCCTGTGATAGCTTTAAACTCCACCTCTCTCTCTCTAACCCATATGTAGTAGCTAATAACTCAAAACGTCCTAGGTACCCCTCTATGTCATCGTCTTTTTCAACAAAATGATCTAAATGAAACCCCATAGCTGATGTTGAGGCTCCCAGACTGGGCGTAGCATCTGAGGCAAAAGGGCTGGCACCATTTTCAGGAGCCTGGCCTTGTAGCTCCAGCTCCCTGAGTCGTAATTCGTGCTCCCTCTGCAACCTTCTATCTTCTGCCTCCCTTTGCTGTCGTTTTTCTTCTGCCTCCAATGCTTTAGCCTCTTTGTCAGCCTCAATCTGCAGCCTCTTAATTTCTCTATCAGCCTCAATTTGTAACCTCTTCTCTTCAGCTACCTTTCTATCTTCCCTTTCAATATATTTATCACATTCAGCCGTTACATATTGAATTAAAATCTGACCATCCATTCCCATCTCCTTTGCCGTCAGCACAGCAGCTGATCTGTATTTTGCCAGCTCCGCCATACTTTTTAAACAAATCTAGCAATGTGTAAGATAAAATTTCCAACCACTAAAGTACTTCTAATTACTCTAGTCTAAAATAATTCTAATTAATTAATTAACTACCACTGGCTGTGAAGATTCACCAACTTTTATTTTCAGGGACACTTTTAATTTTAAGGGACACTTTTAACTTTTATTATGTGTTCCCTTAATCTAATTCTCCCCCAGGAGATCCTAATATATTTAATGGGCTAATTATCCCGGGACAAAGAGACCCCAATATATGTAGTGGGTTTGATGGTATTGTATGGTGGTGATATTTCTAAGTGTGATTCATGAGGTCAGCTGTGAAGGCTCCTGAGATAAAATGTAGCTGTGAATTGTCAGAAGGCCCTTCTTGCTACCACTACGACCTCACACCTATCTTTTTTTACTAATGAATGTGGCTACGTTAAATGTCTAGGGTAATGATATGTAATGTGTTGTGGTAGTTTACAGACACACACACAGATATTTACTAAGTCTAATAATATTAATAAAATGTTATAATACACGGAACTAACTCAGTTGTGTAAAATTTTGATAGTAATTTTCTTACATTTATTTGTTCTGGACCAAGGTTTTATTTTGGCCAGAACATATGAAAGGTTTTAGAAATTATGAAAAAATGCATGAATATTACATAATAAATGCAAGGTGTGTACATATATATGTTACTAGACTAGTTAATATTATTACTGGTTATAGTAGTAATCTATTGTGGGAGAACTTTTAATGGATGTGCTGTTGGGGTGGCCTCATCACTCCCTGTCTATGGTGACTACACATTGTCCAGTTATTTGATGGAATTTTTATGGGTGTGTTAGGAAATAAGTTGAGTTGGTGAACTCTCAGCAGACCAGGCGCTCACGTAACTTGAAGGTGTAGCTCTGGTGCTGAGATCTGGTGGCCCCACCTCTCCGTGCTTGGGGGCAATATCAGAAGTCTGGTGGCCCCACCTCTCCGTGCTTGGGGGCAATATCAGAAGTATGGTGGCCCCACCTCTCCGTGCTTGGGGGCAATATCAGAAGTATGGTGGCCCCACCTCTCCGTGCTTGGGGGCTATAATAGGCTGCTCTGACAAAATGTTACTGCACGGGTCCACTCTGGTAAAATTCAACACCTCATTTGACACCGCATTGGTGCCAACTGAAACTCACAGCTCTGCAATCAAAGTATTAGTCATGTGTCAGAATTCCATCCTCTAACCATTTCTGGACACAACACGACACAACAACAACACCACATTGACGGGACAGATCTTTCTGACCAAACAACACATCTTACCAAGTTGGTTTCACATAGGATAAGTTCTCCCAGACTACAGATTCTGAAATATGTTCATTAGTTTCCTGCCATAGAATAGGATAGGTGATATGTTTCACTGATCTCAACACTTGATCTGTCCTTCCTAATCCTTGCTGGAGTTTATGTATTTTATTTGTCTCTAGACCCTGAACTGGGGCGGGGGGTCTAGAGCGAACCCTTACTTGTTGTGAGGAACAGATTATGCTATTGCAGTATCAAATCACTCGAACCTTAAACAAATATTAAAATGTACAAAGAAATAATTTCAGTCTTACCAGAATTATGAATATAGAACACAGTTAAATAAATGCTGCAACAGCTTGATCTCCATATAACTGTGCCCAAGCTCGCGCCCTGGAGAGGACACTCCAGCTTCACCCTATAGGTGTCGGCAAAACACAGGAAGTAGCAGTTACCGGTTATAAGCATTTTGCCCAATTGGCGTAGGGCATGGCGCCAGGGGCTACTTCCGACAGTGGGAGAGGTTCTAGGATCTCACTGGACAGCTACCGCCCGCTTCAAGCTGGGCAGCCCCCAGTCAATAAGGTGTTGTCCCGCCACTGTCTGCTTTCCCCATTGGGTGCATGGGGATTAGGGTCAAACCCGAACTGTGGACAGAAAATTTTGCACCAAGCAATTATCGAAAAAATAGAAATAAGCAAACTCTCAGATTGGGATGCTGGAACGTCCGGACTATGTTGACTGGACTATCCGAAAACCTACAGGATGTAAACGATGTAAGGAAGACAGCCATAATTAATGATGAGCTTAAACGACTTCAGGTGGATATAGCTGCACTTCAGGAAACGCGCCTGGCGGGCTCTGGAACGGTGAGCGAGAAGGACTACACATTTTATTGGCAAGGGAAAGATCTTAATAAAGCTAGAGAACACGGAGTAGGTTTTGCGGTCAAAAAATCGCTAACTAAAATGGTTGAACCAGGCGAGAATGGATCAGAACGCCTGTTAACGCTCCGCCTGCAAACTAGCACAGGTCCCATCACCCTTGTCAGTGTGTATACTCCTACTCTGTACTCTGCCTCAGAAGCTAAAGATGAGTTCTACGAGAATCTAACAGCAATTATCAAAAGCATACCTAGGCAAGAACAGATTGTTCTCCTTGGTGACTTTAACGCTAGAGTGGGTGCCGATAATGTTTCATGGCCTTCATGTCTGGGCAGGTTTGGTATTGGCAAGATGAATGAAAATGGACAACGGCTCTTAGAGTTGTGCGTCCACCATGACCTCTGCGTGACCAACACCTACTTTCAGACAAAACCCCAGCATAAGGTGTCATGGAGACACCCACGATCCAAGCAAGCACTGGCACCAACTTGACCTGATTCTCGTCAGAAGGCCACTCCTCAGGTCTGTGCTCTCCACGCGCTCGTACCATAGTGCAGACTGTGATACAGATCACTCCTTGGTTTGCTGCAAAATCAGAGCACAACCAAGAAAACTCTATCGTGTCAGACATGAAGGGAAACCACGCATTGATACCAGCAAGATGTCAGACCCTTTCATGATCGCTCAATTCACTGCGACCTTCGAGAAAGTGCTCAGTAGCCCTCAGCATGGTGATACTATACAGAGAACTGGGAGCATCTACGGAACACCATTCAAAGTACTGCACTTGCCACCTTTGGTAAGAAAACAGCAAAGTCAAATGACTGGTTTGATGCTTCATCAGATGTGATGGCACCTGTCATTGAAGCTAAGCGCAGTGCTATGAATGAATACAAACGTTCACCGAGTGCCAGAACCCTACAGATCCTGAGGGCTACGAGAAGCAAAGTTCAACAAACTGCTCGACGCTGTGCAAATGACTACTGGCTCCAGCTCAGTGAGAGCATCCAGATCGCAGCGCAAACAGGCAACATTAGACAAATGTATGACGGTATAAAGAAAGCACTTGGCCCCCATAAAAGTAAGACGGCACCGCTAAAAACCATCAGCGGAGAGAAGCTAACCGATAAGGGTAAGCAGATGGAGAGGTGGGTCGAGCACTACTCTGAGCTTTACGCTAGAGACAATACCGTTACGCCTGCAGCCCTTGATGGTGTCAACAGTCTGCCAACTATGGAGGAGCTGGATGCCGAACCAACATTAGAGGAACTCAGCAAGGCCATTGATAGCTTGGCCTCTGGCAAAGCACCAGGCAGTGATGGGATTCCTCCTGATTTAATCAAATGCTGTAAGAGCACGCTATTACATCCCCTGCATAGGATGCTGTGCCAGTGCTGGGAAGAGACAACTATTCCTCAAGACATGCGGATGCCAAGATTGTAACACTGTATAAAAATAAAGGAGACAGAAGTGATTGCAATAACTACAGAGGCATCTCTCTTCTTAGTATTGTTGGTAAGGTTTTTGCCAAAGTCATCTTAATGCGACTACACAAGTTAGCTGAGCGCATATATCCAGAGTCACAGTGTGGATTCCGAGCTGGCAGATCAACAACAGACATGATCTTCTCTCTCCGCCAGCTTCAGGAAAAATCAAGAGAGCAGAAAAGACCATTATATATCGCCTTTATAGACCTCACAAAAGCATTCGACCTGGTTAGTAGGGATGGACTCTTTAAAATCCTCCTGAAAATAGGCTGCCCTTCTAAAATGCTGGAAATGATAAAGTCATTCCATGACGGCATGAAGGGAACAGTCCAATATGCTGGAAGCACGTCACAGCCCTTTGATATACGAAGTGGCGTTAAACAAGGCTGTGTTCTGGCTCCGACCCTCTTCGGAATCTTCTTTGCCTTATCTTGAAACATGCATTCAGAGATGCAACTGAAGGAATATGCCTTCACACTAGGTCAGATGGCCGTCTGTTTAATCTTTCAAGGCTGAAGGCAAAAACAAAAATCAGAAGGGTCACTATAAGAGACTTGTTGTTCGCTGATGATGCTGCAGTCGTCACTCAAAGCCAACAGGAGCTTCAGAGCTTGATGAATCGCTTCACTAAAGCATGCAAGGACTTTGGCCTCACAATAAGTCTAAAGAAAACGAATGTGCTGAGTCAGGATGTGGGTGCTGCACCAGTTATCACTATCGATAACTATGAATTGGCAGTGGTGCACCACTTCACATACCTAGGGTCTACCATCAATGACAAACTCTCACTGGATACAGAAATCGACAGCCGCATTGGCAAAGCTGCAGCTACCTTTGCCCGCCTCACATCGCGTGTTTGGGGAAACTCTAAACTCACAATGAAGACCAAAGCTGCGGTATATAATGCCTGCGTCACCAGCACACTCCTATATGGCAGCGAGACCTGGACGACCTATGCTAAGCAAGAAAGAAGGCTCAATACCTTCCATTTGCGGTGGCTACGCCGCATCCTCGGCATCTCGTGGAAAGATAAAGTGACAAATGTCGAGGTGTTGTCACGTGCTGGCCTTCAAAGTATGTATACGCTTCTTAGACAGCGCAGACTTCGCTGGCTTGGCCATGTTCGCCGCATGGAAGATGGTCGCATCCCAAAAGATATCTTCTACGGACAATTAGCAGATGGCAAGAGAACAGTTGGGCGACCACAGCTGAGGTTCAAAGATGTCCGCAAGAGAGATATGAGGGCACTGGACATGGATCCAGCAACATGGGAGGATGAAGCTGCCGATCGCACTAAGTGGCGATGCTATTTACGGCGCCACCTCAGATTGGGCGAAGAGAGGCTCACACAAGAAGCAGAGGTGAGGAGAAAACATCGAAAGGAGCACCAGGAAAATAAGCAGCTGAGGGCTGTCACCTCAGGAGCGCATTCCCATAGTCAGTTATGACTGAAGGGGCTATTATAAATAAATGCTAGCAAAACTCAGCTGAGCTGCTGGCCTTATGATGGCGTCCCTCTAAATACTTCAATAGCTTCTGGGAATTACACCACTTAATAATTCACTGTGTCTACTAGGACAACTTATACTGAATGGCACAAAATGCGCGTCTGAGCACCGATAATATCTTCATCCAGGGCCAATCACTGCCTTTTCTTTTTTCAAATTCAAATATCCTACCAAAAGTCATTTCAGTCAGACCTCAGTCAAGTATGCCTTATTGTCTGTTGGTCCGTCCGTCTCTACTTGCGTTTCACAAAAAAACACACTTGTTTTTTTAACCAACCCTGCCTTCCCCTACACAATTTCGCCTTTAAAGTTATTTTTAGCCACAATTCACCATCCCACCCCGTCTCTTCATTCCAACTAGATTTTAGCACTTGCGTCTTCAAGGCCACAATTTTTTGAAAATTAGTGAAATGTTTTATCTCAATGCAGACGTTCGCCGATATGAACAACACAGTCTTTTGTCAATATCTTTCTTATTATCTGTCCGTCTGTATAAATGAAAGCATATTATTTCACTGCTCAAGATGGGCCATCCGGCCAGCTAGGTTTTATATTCCTAACATTATTATTAAGAAAAGTTACTTTTCAAATATTTTCTAGAATCTTCTCATCACTGCATTCAAATAAACGGGCTAAGTTATCGCAAAAGCGTCCAATAAATGACTGTGGCGTATAATATCCAAGGTCCCTTTTGTCGATTTCTTTACTTTATGTCAACTTGGGGGACGTGACTTTTTCCTCCTTTCCCCACCAATTTGCGTCCTTTTAGCATTGCTAGTTTCAAGCACGCGTTCAGTCAGATTTTTCCTTTTTGATCTCCGTTCTCATCCCGTTCCGTTTTGCCGTCAAGTCTAACAATTTAATTTCCATGGCGGGTGATGACCCGCGGCGTGGGCGATCATGTATTCTAGCAGCTTACGCATTAGTTTTATCCCTACGTTGTATCATTGGAGATATTTTAACGTTGTATCACGGTTAATTTTGTGACACATGGGCAGCATTTTATTCATCTCTTTATCAAGTGCTCACAAGTTGATTCGCATTTAGATATATTTAAAGTTCAACTCACTCAACAGCTTATCATCTGAGTCAATTTAAAGTATTCACAAGTTGATTCGTCAACTCAAGTATATCAAGTTCCAATAACTCGAAGGTTGATAGCCTAAACCAAGTTCAGTTGCTCAATGTGTCAGTGTATGAAGTGAATTCATCTACTTTAATCGTGGACTGCACAACGTACACTCATTCAAGTACGCTTCAATGTATGAAACAAACTTGTTACCAGAAGTTCATTTTGTAAAGACCTTCAGTCTAGTCAGTGCCTTTTCAAGATCACACAACAGACATTTCCTGAAACAACTGTCAATGGTTTGCTGATGCTAGAGAGATTTCCAAGCACTGAGAGACATTACATCTTCCAAGTTCTCATTACTACACGTGCAAAGATTTTCATCAATAAGTCCTCGTCTTGGAGATAACCCACATGGCATAATATACATCTACATGGGACAGTCAGCGCACACCATCACATGATCATGCAGTGGAGGAAATTTTAAAGACTCATAGACAGTGTATATTTGACATCAGTGTGGTAACACCTAATATATCACATGATCATTTCACTATTTACATAGGTTTACTCTCATATTTAATTAACTACATTTTTACATTTCATCTGTGTGCCATCATCCTTTTTACTTTCTACTAACGCTATATGTATATATATTTGAGTAATAAACGGTATAGCCGCTTAGATCATTACCTAGTTCTTTAATGTATCACTCATGCTGTCTATGTTAAGTATTTAAATATAGGTTAAATCAATCATTTAGGAGGTAGGGGCTCTTTCTTTACTGAGACCCGAGGGCAGAAATTAAGGTCGAAGGGAAACAGGAAACTCTCCATAATTTATTAGAAAAACACTTGAGGAAGCCTATGCTAAAGAGCAAACTCTTGTAGTGGTTGATTCTGTAGCTATTTGTGTCCAGCCCCATACACCACCTCATTTTAGTCACCTTGAATTACATGCCTGGGACGGTAGTAGTCCTATTATTTCTTTGCCTCCTCACAGAACTCCAAGAACTACATGGGGCACTGATAACCTAAGGAGGGGAGGGAGGATCCCATTACATGCCCACTGAGGCATATTGGGAATATAGTGTTAGGTCCATATTATCTTGCCCATACAGCACACTTGGGATGATGTGGTCAGCATCGTGCTGGCCGCCTTTAATCTTCCCACATTTGCTCTGGTACCCAATTCATGAGGCTGGGTCACCCCCGGAGCCGTCTGCGGTCTAAAAAAACCCAATCTCAACTGGGGATCGAACCATGGACCATTGAGCAGTGCACTACCCTCTGCGCTACCATGGCTCCACTGCTAATCTAAGCCTGACAATCAGTTTGCAATTTTTTTAAAGCTGTTTGAGCTTAAAATGCTCCAAAGCATAAAGTAATTAACAAACACTGACTTCTATCTAAGGAAAAGCCATTAATATTACTAGAAGAGATAGACTGAGAAATGATGGCATCAGAAGTATTGCAGGAACTACATCATGCATCAATTATATACAGAGAGACAGAAAATTAAGTGGTATGGCCATCTAATGAGAATGGAGCCCGATAAATTACCACTGCATGCCTACAACACTAGAAGATCTGGGTTCAGGTGCCTATGCCGGTCCCAAGACCATGCTGAAAAAGTTAGGAGTGCTTCATGTGTCTAAGGAAGTAGCAGGTAAAACTGTCATACATGCCACATGCTATGGTTTACCCATAATCTGTACAAGGTGTTTTCATTTTCAGATGTGTACACATACATGCCACACTTAAAGGTTTACCCATAATCTGTACGGGGTGTTTGCGTTTTCAGATGTGTACGGGCCGTACACGGGTCTGTACGGGTTTTTTCGCCTAATTATTAACCCTTTCAGCACCATTATGACGTACGCCATACGGCATAAATCTTGACAATTTTTTGTCGCTGTGCCGTACCGAGTACGTCACGGAAGTAGTGCGATACCTCGTTCCCATACACCTATAAAACGTACGTCCTATTTTAAAAGCACCAGAACTCTTCTGTTTACAATCGTATCGGCAATTGCTGGGCATAATCGGATTCAGCATTGAAAAATCTGGCCACTAAGCTTGAAACGAACAAAATATTTTACTGCTAGCGAATACGGTAGAACTGATAATAGTGATTTTACAAAAGCGAAAGTTACAAACATGGACGCTGCCATACCGCCGAATCATAAACATTTTGTGGAAAAAGAGCACGAAAATTCTTGTTTGAGTTGAATTTATTCAACTTGAATGATTCTGACAACTCTTTTTACTGAGATTCTGGTAATCTTTACCTTTATTGCCGTCGAGTATGTTTAATATTTGTATTTTCGTACCATTTAGAGTTAAGGTTGAGGTTAGGTTTACGGTAGAAAGTGCGTAAGAAATGTAAATTTGAATAATAATACAAAACAAATTATGGGTAGGCCTAATATCGGAATGACGGTCGCCGAATGCTCTGCATGTATTTTCGTACCATTTAGAGTTAGGATTAGGGTTACAGTTGGGGTTAGGGTTAACCCGAAATCTAAATGGTACGAAAATACATGCGGAGCATTCGGCGACCGTCATTCCGATATGACCAAATTATGAAACTGAAAAAAAACCCACAAAAGCAAGGCAAATTTGCATCTTAACCAGGTCAGAGAAAAGTTTATTTGGAGTTACTTCTCTTCTTAGTTTTAATTTCGTTTCTTTAAAAAACAATGTGATTTTGCCTTGGGTGATCATCATTACGGTCATCCAATGATTTATATTTATTAAATAATTAATTACTATCAATGTTTGATTGACACTAAAATTCGTATGGGTATAACGGCTATTCCAATTTTTGAAGTTCGGTAGAGAATATATAATATTGCGCCAGTTTATATTTTCATTGCTAGCTTTAAAAAAAAAATATATATATATATATATATATATATATATTTGATTTAAGATTCCTAAACCTAACCCATAACGCTTATTACTGGTCTCTTTAGATCTATACTTTTATAAGGCACTATAGAACACACACCAAACTGTTCTTCATTTCCACCATAAATTGTATTAATTTTTTTTGCAGAAATAGACTAAATGATGATACAGTCACAGCTTTTCTACAATACCGGTACAAAATAAATTCTAACTCTTGTTGTTTAGGTTTTAAAGCAAGTGAAGACATGCTTAAAAAGGCAAAGGGCGCATGTCACTATGATGGTGCAGAACCATCTAATTGAATATATTTGTACATTAATTAACTCTATTGTTACGTTTTTCAGTCTGTACAGGTTTTGCGGGTCTCTGTACAGGGTTTTTGGATTTGTTGTACAGGTTTTTCATGTCTGAGGTGTGGCATGTATGGTCATATAAGGATGACTCCAGATATGCCTTCTTGCATTATTGCAAGATACGGAGAAGATACACTGAATGTCACCCAAACTGCAATAGAAAAGTTAGTCCAAAATTGCCAAAAATATTCAGAAATCGCCTTGCTTTATTGGCAAGTAATACAAATTGCAATAGAAAAAAGTTAGTCCAAAAATTGCCACAAATAGTAGACAATCGCCCAAATTGTGACCCCCCACCCCCCCCCCCCCCCCCCCCCCCCCCCCCACAAAAACTATTAATTTTCAGAACATTTTCGTTTTTAGATAAAAAGGTTATTGACCTGTACTAAAATGGTAAAGATAGTCTCATAGCAGACAATGATACCAGATATCTTTAATGCCTTTGCCTTACCTAACTCAATAACAGTGGAGTCAGGTAGCCCACCCATTTATATCTGGGTAGACTGCACTATGATTCTACCTGGTTTCAAACCCTGTAACACTGTCTCAGGAAGCAAGCGCTCTAACCACTTGGCTAAGCTATGCTTATATGTAAGAACTAGAACTTGAATATCAACATTTTCAAGTGCCTGATCGGTTAAGCAGTTAGAGGGCTCTCCCCGGCAGAACTGTTATCGAGTTCCAAGATTGCAACCTGGTAGAGTAACACTTCAGTCTACCCAGCTGTAAACAGGTACCAGATTCTCAATCAATCAATCAATACCCTTTAGCTCCCTAAGGAGTATAGGCCTTCAACAAACACATGCCAAGTCTTCCTGTCCTGTGCCATCCGCTCAAGTTCTTTCCACGTCGTCTTCATCATATTGACTTCTGTCTCCAGTTCTCTTCTCCATGTGTTTTTTGGTCTACCTCTGCCTCTCTTTCCCTGAGGATTCCAAAATAAGAACTGCCTTGTCATGCTATCAACAGGTTTCCTCAATGTGTGTCCTATCCATCACCATCATCTTCTTCTCATCTCTTGTTCCACTGGCACCTGTATGGATCTTGTCATCAAGTCCACATTGGTGACTTTGTCATAATAGGAACGTTTCAGCAAGTAAAAAAGGGTGTGAGGCAAGGATGTGTGCTGTCACCGGATTTGTTCAATCTGTACAGTGAAAATATAATTAGATATCTAGGAATACCATTTGGCGGACATAATATAAACAACATGAGATACAGTGATGATCTAGACTTAACAGTAAAAAATGAAAATGAGCTGCAGGAAATGGTTGATACAATAGTTACAGAAAGTGAAAATAAAGGCCTCAGCCTTAATAGCAAAAAGACAGAAGTAATGGTCATCTAAAAGAAAAGGGCTTCCCCAGAATGCACTATCAAAGTAAATGGAACAGTTTTAAAACATGTCAATAAATTTAAATACCTGGGTACATTAATAACAGCGGATGGAAGATGCATCTCAGAAGTGAATAGCAGAATAGCTCTGGCAAAAACAGCATTCTATAAAATGAAGAGTATTTTATGCAACAATTCTTTGTCATGGGAAGTAAGAAAGAGAGCTCTTCAGTGTTATATAGAACAAATCCTGACATATGGGAGTAAGTCATGGACAATTAGTAAACACGTAGGGAAGGCACTAGAGACCACAGATGTGGTTTTACAGAAGAATGTTAACTGATTCCGTACGCAAGATCTTTTAAAAGAGGCAATGGCCGACCGCTGTGACCGCAAGATCTTTTAAAAGACTCTGATTTATTTCGTTGTTTCTTTCTATTCTAATATTTTATACTGCCCGGAATTTATCTCGAACGGAAGTAAACACAAAACTGGGCAAATTTCAACAAGCTTCAAAGTCTTTTATTTGCGTTTGAAGGGATTTTTTTCACATTTATCTTCATCTTTAATCGTATTTTGTCGTATCGCCATAATGGCCGAAAACACACAGGATATGTTACTAATATGTGAACAGTGAACAAACTGTGTGATCAACCATAACTTTCTTACTTTTTCTGTGTTTCTAAATGGATTACCCGCAAAAAGAGAGCAGTGAAACTGTATTGTGATAACAATTTATGTTACAAGCCTTACGTAAGTTGAAAATTTTTGTTCAAAATTTCAAGTTATCTTTTTTTCCGTGTACATGTTATCTGTTATAACATAAAGATAACATAAAATTAGCTAGAAAGGCATATGGATTTATATTGTTCATCCAATGTACTTTAATTTGATATATAATATGTTATACTTAACTCATGATTAGACACACATTGTCAGTAAACATAAATTATGTATGTGTAAATTTTTGGGGCTTAAAAATAATTCCGTCCAGAGCTGAAAATAATTACGTACGGAAAGAGTTAAAAATACCATCGACAGCCAAGAAGAGTAATGAGGATGTCCTGAAAGAGGCTAATGCGCAAAGGAAACTTATTTCACGAGTTAGAAAGAAGCAATCCACATTTTTTGGGCATGTTATGAGAAGAGGAAAGCTGGAATATATCGTAACAACAGGTAAGATTGAAGGAAAAAGAGATAGGGGAAGACAAAGACAGCAAATACTGGACAGTTGGACAGCGTGGCAGAATTGATAAATTGTACTGGAGACGGGAAGTTGTGGAAAAACATGATCTCCTACACCAGTAGGTATGGTACTTGAAGAAGAAGAAGAAGACCTTGTTATACCATGTCATACAGCAAGGAAGGGAACTGATCACCCCATCTCAAAATAAAAGCTTGACCCAGTATAGTGAAGTCTCTAACACTTCACTCCCCTAAGGCAGTATCTGATATGGGACTACCTTCACATTTTTTTACCTCCGTAAATATTCAAAATTTTCTATAAAGTGGACAAGACACCATAAAAACTATTTCACAGGAATGTATAAGCAACAACACTGGAAGACAAATATTTTAACATGCTTCCAATGTACAAAAACTTACCCAGAGGCGTAACCACAACATATGGTGAGATAAACCAGAATGAAGAGATGGTCTTTCCATACTGATAGCATTGTGAAAGTACAAACTGTCAAGAAAACAATATATACACAATAAACTGAGGTTAAACATTTGACACCTGGCATCTATCATATTTCATTAAGGTAGCAACAGCTTCTGAAATCTGGCGAACCAGAGCTGACCAAGACACTACTCCACCTCCATGTGGTGGTCCTGGAAACAGGCTGCATCACTGTAGTCTGGGTGAGAGAGTAGGGATCGAAGAGGCAAGGCAAACCCTGTCCCAAAAAATGCCGTGCTGAAGTCGGATGTGTCGGGCCGAAAGGCACAAATATCGAAACTTCACTGTAAATGGACACAACGCAACCAACCTCCTTTTTAGGATGAACGAGGAGGAAGAAGAAGATGCTCCATGGTGCAGTTAGGCAACAGGGAATAAGAGAATGCTAAGATGCCCCATGTAGTTCTGGGGGGGAGGGGCGCGCCTGAGGAGACAAACACAGAATAGAACTACAGCTTCCTCAGAAATGTTCTATGAGGTGACTAATATGAGAAGGTGTATGTGGCTGGCAATCTCACCATGTACAACAAATGGTAACAGATACCCACTGCATTTAGCTATATATAAATGCTCTTGAGCAGGCTTGCTGCCAGGAGGCCAGCTTCCATGGTGGTGGTCGTGCCATGCTCCACGGGGAACATCAAGAGAAATGGTGAAGATGAATAAGTTGACAGGGTTTTGATGGTACTGGTGATTTGATGACATTACCTACCCCAAGTGGCAGAGCTGATAGAGTTATACAAATACACGCCTGTAACACTTTATCCAGAATCCTAGGGGACAGATTTTTTTCAGAAACTGGATGTTGTTTTTTATGTTTTTTTTTTTAATGACACACAGATCATTAGAAAAGTAGTCCAAGTCTACCAATCTGCATTCATTTTTCTTCTGGAACGTTTTCATATCGCTGGATATGCTAGATCGCAGTCGACTTTACAGGTAGTACCCATTTTTATTTATCTTCTCATGTGTCCTTCTTAGCTCTCACTTTTTTTTCATATCCTTGACAAAGACCTTGTGGCCGCCACATTGGCTATTTTCCTTATCTTTTGTTCCAGTAGGATAAACTACCTATGTTCGATTTCTTTTTCATATCCATCTATTAAAAAATAACACAAAGTCACCCACAATCGTTGAAAATCACCTGTTGTGATAAAATAGTAGCCCAAAGAAACTTTTGATTTTTAGAATATTCCAGTTTTCCAGTGCTCGGATAAAAGGTTACACACTCTGTACCTGTCATGTTCAAAAGTCTAGTTTCTAAATAAGGATGTAGTTCAAAGTCTAGTTCCTAAATAAGGATGTAGTTCAAAAGTCTAGTTTCTAAATAAGGATGTAGTTCAAAAGTCTAGTTCCTAAATAAGGATGTAATTCAAAAGTCTAGTTTCTAAATAAGGATGTAGTTCAAAGTCTAGTTCCTAAATAAGGATGTAGTTCAAAAGTCTAGTTCCTAAATAAGGATGTAATTCAAAAGTCTAGTTCCTAAATAAGGATGTAATTCAAAAGTCTAGTTCCTAAATAAGGATGTAATTCAAAAGTCTAGTTCCTAAATAAGGATGTAATTCAAAAGTCTAGTTCCTAAATAAGGATGTAATTCAAAAGTCTAGTTCCTAAATAAGGATGTAATTCAAAAGTCTAGTTCCTAAATAAGGATGTAATTCAAAAGTCTAGTTTCTAAATAAGGATGTAGTTCAAAGTCTAGTTCCTAAATAAGGATGTAATTCAAAAGTCTAGTTCCTAAATAAGGATGTAATTCAAAAGTCTAGTTCCTAAATAAGGATGTAGTGGAAGAGTGCCTCGGCAGATCCAATAGCTCTTCAGTAGGCAGACAGAGACATAATGTGATAGGGTTATAAATGAATGTTCAGATGATGGCAGAGAGGCTGTTTTTTTATATTAATACTGTATTCTACATGTTACCATTTTCATCATCATCATTATCACCCTACATCTCCCCAAGGAGCATATGCATTCAACAAACACATGCCAAGTCTTCCTGTCCTGTGCCCTCCGCTCAAATTCTTTCCATGTTTTCCTCATCATTTTCACCTCTGTATCCAGTTCTCTTCTCCATGTGTTTTTTGGTCTACCTCTGCCTCTCTTTCCCTGTGGATTCCAGAACAAGGACTGTCTTGTAATGCTATCAACAGGTCTCCTCAATGTGTGTCCTATCCATCGCCAGCGTCTTCTTCTCAACTCTTGTTCCACTGGCACTTGTCTGGTTCTTGTCATCAATTCCACATTTGTGACTTTGTCATACCATTTCAGTCCTTCTATTCTATGGAAGCACCCGTTTATAAAAGTCTGTAGCTTTTTGGTTGTTGTTTTTGTTGCTCTCCATGTCTCATACAATAGGACTGATTTGACATTTGAGTTGAAGATTCATATTTTTGTGTTGGACGATTTCTCTTGTTCTCCATATGTTTCCCAATGCAATGAAAGCTCCTCTTGCTTTTTTGTATTCTTATTTTGAAATCATTGTCTGTCCCTCCAACTTTGTCTATATTACTACCAAGATATGTGTACGATTCTACATCCTTTAGTGGTGTTTCTTCAAGTTCAACCTTGTTCTCATAATCTTTGCATAGGCCTTCAATAAACTCATGCCCACGCCTGCTGTCAAATGCCATTAGCTCAAGGTCTTTCCGTGTATTCCTCATAATTTTCATTTCTGTTTCCAGTTCTCTTCTCCTTGTGTTTTTTTGGTCTACCTCTACCGCTCTTACCCTGGGGATTCCAGAATAAGGGCTGCCTTGTATTGCTATCAACAGGTTTTTGACAATGTGTGTTCTATCCAGCACCAGTGTCTTCTTCTTCTCTCCTGTTCCACTTGTCTGGTTCTTGTCATCTCTTGTTCCACTAGCACTTGTCTGGTTCTTGTCATCTCTTGTTCCACTAGCACTTGTCTGGTTCTTGTCATCAATTTCACATTAGTGATCTAGCTATATCATTTCAATCTGTCTGTTCTACGCAAGCCAACATTTATGAAAGTCTGTAACTTCTTGTTTTTGTTATGCTTCATGTTTCACAGCCATACAATAGGACTGACTTGATATTTGAGTTGAAGATTCTGATTTTTGTGTTGGACCTTATTTCTCTTCATCTCCATATACTTCTAAAAAAAAAACGAAAGCTTCTCTTGTCTATTTTATCCTTATATTGTTGTCTGTATCTTCAAATTTATCTATACTGCTGCCAAGATATATGTATGATTCCACATCTTACTGGGGTGTTTCTTCAAGTGCAATCTTGGTCTAGTTTGCTGAATTTATTCTCATAATCTCTGTCATTTCTCTGCATATTTTCAGACCCAATTGCTGTCCCCTCTCATCAAGTCTTTTCATTCTGTGTTGCTACTTTGTAAATCTTTATATATACAGATGTTAGTAGTAGCCACCTTCAGTCATAACTGAATATGGGAATGCACTCCACAGATGATAGCCCTCAGTTGGTTTTTTTTTGCCTAGTGTTCCTTTTGATGTGTTCTTTTCTCTTTTGCTTGTTGTGAGAGCTTCTTTTCACCCAATCTGAGGTGGCGCTGTGGCAAAAATGTTTCCAATTCTGTTGTAGAATCGAGTCTTTTACGTGCGAATCCAGAAACCTGATTTATGCTATCATCTGCAAGAGGTGTGGCATGACCTATATTGGTGAAACTGGTAGGCGTTTGGCAGACAGGTTTCGTGAGCACTTGAATGACATCTATCATGACAAACATTTACCGGTGGCCCTTCATTTCAATAGGCCTGACCATTCAGGTAATTCCGATATATATGTCACTGCCCTCCGTTCATGTGCCGGTAATGACAAGACTCGCTTTTCGTTGGAGAATCGCCTTATTTTTAAAATGGGCGTTTTAGCTCCCGATGGTTTGAATATACAACATCATTTTGCATAAATTCTGGTAGCTTTTCTCTTTTTCATTCTTTATTCGTTGTCTTTTAGATCTATCTTCTTATGTTTTTGCTTTGGTTCGTTTCGTATCTTTTTATATCTCTGGTTTTGTCGCTATCGTACATCAGTTCCTTGTGATTTCTGTGACAAGAGACTACCGCTTTCTTCCACAGATTCTTTGGATCGAGCTAAGCTAACTTTTACTAGTTCCACAGTTTTGTTTATTCTTCTTTTTTTTGTTTCGTTGATTTTTTTTTTTTGATTTTTTTTTCGTACGCCCGCTAATACTCGAGGCGAAATCTCAGGTTATTACTAATGTCTAACCTGACATTGATTTTACGTGAGTATCCCTTTTTTCTTGTACAGAGACAGGTGTCCCTCGCCATTCAGGCAAATACTCTCCGATTTCGGAGGTACCCATTGCAGCTGGGTCGGCTCAGGAGCCGCCAATCCCTGGTCGACGACACTTCTTCAAATGTCCTCGCCAGGTCTCGAGTTAATCCAGTCCAATTCCCGGTCGACGAAAAATCCTCAAATGCCGTTGCCCGGGTTTGATCCTGAATCAACCGGTCGCAAGAGCGGTGTTGTAACCACTACACTAGCGCGGCTCCCGTTTCGTTGATTATTTACTTTCTTGTTTCAGTATTTCTTTTAGATTTTACGGTTTTCTTGTATTATTATTGTAATTTTTTTCTCTCATCACTGTTGTTGTTGACTTTTTCCATCTGCTTGTATCGCCCATTTGTTGTATATTTCTCATCATCGTATAGTTTTGTAGTACCTATATGTAATTTTTGTCTTTGTCACCTGTTTGTGGCTGACGAAGGGTAAAACCCAAAACGTCCCTTGTTTCTTGTGAACCGTAATTTGTAAAACTGATTAAATACTGTGTTATTTATTTAAATACTTATATTCACAATCCGGGCACAATGGGCTAATCACCTGTTTGCCAGTCACCTTGATTACACGTTTTGCCCAGGGGCTTTGTGCTTCTGGGTCCCCTCTACACCTCGTTTCACGGGGTAGAAGAGGTTCTGATTATGAGATGAGATATTCACAATCTATAACAAACATGGCCACTAAAGTAGTAGTGAACTGTGCTTTATTTCTAACTTTGGATGGATGGTAAAACCACGAGGAGAATCTAATAGCATAAAGACTTATATGTTTAGATTTTGGAAGATTGCCTCTATGTTCACATATATGTATTATGGCTGGAAATGTATTGGAACGGAAGATATCGCAAGTTGAAAGCATAAAATTGTGAGTTGATAGGATTAGTACACACTCTGGAGCGATGTAGAAAATGTTAAATGGTCAGACGAATAAGAAAGTTAGATGGAATGCTAGCTCTGGACTGTCTGGTTCTAACGAGACTTAAATGGACAGAATTGGATGGACAGAAGACTAGAACGACAAAGGAAGAGGTGGATCAGTTTGTACAGAAGTCAAAATTTCATTCATCTTGCTAACAAATTGAGCAGACCAAACACACCTGTGACGGCATGCTTTCCTGGAGGAACGCATTGCCCAATAAAAAGGGGGAGCATAATTTGAACAGTAACACCGCAAAAAGTTTTGAAACAGACTGGACGCACGACAGAGCTTGCCACTATGCCTTTGCCATCTGCAGATGTGTGCAGCCTGACAAGCCATTAATGTCCAGTGTTGATTTCTGAAGTTTGAGTGTAAGCTGAATTATGAAAACTACTAGCAATAACCCATCAACATTCACAGGTTATTAATCATAGTGTGTTGTTTCTGTTACATGTATTACAGACGGTACTATCACTAGTGTGGTCATTAGATATTTGTAGTGAAAATTATATGGATGTATTAAATATGAAGCCTTGGAGTAACCTTACCTAAATGACATGTGGAGCAGTGATAATGATCTAATGGACCATAAATTGACTAAATAACTAACATTTCTTTTATGACAGCGTCTTGTAATTGTTTGTGCATCTTTTAAAAGCTTGCCTGGTCGACTTACTTTCTCTGAGAAGCCATGGTCGACTTACTGCCTCTGAGAATAACGTTTGAAGTTTGATGAAACTCCAGTTCATATACTGTTTATCAATCGTGTTGTTGGCTTCTTTCCATAATCAAACTGTTCATGCACACCTTCATTTGCGCACTTTTTCTATTTTCGCGAGAGTACATATAAGGGGAAACAATACAATTATTGTCTAACTTTCAACCACAGTTGCACCCCCTTAGCTGTGGTTAAAAGTTAATGTACTCTCTCAAAAATAGAAAAAGTGCGCAAATGACGGTGTGCAAAATGTGACTGACCGACCGACCGAAGTACCTTACGGCGGGAATTATGTATTTTGATTATGTATATATTTAATTTATTACAGGTTATATTATCTGATGTACATTATTTGTGTGTAGATGCTAGGACTTGCATCATTTTATTTAAATCTGTGCATGATGAGAAGGATCAAGCATATTCAGGAAAACTATAAGACCTGTAATTAATATTCGGAAGGATCAAGCTGTAAAGTATTTGAGGATGTACAGGAATGGATAAAACAAGATGATTGTTAGTACATATACTAATAGAAATGTTTATGCTAGTACTATTATATTGAAATGATGTCCTTGCTTACTATGGCTTTATAACCTCGACATCTGATGACTGACTGGTCTGACATCTGTGCTAGTCACCTACAAATCTAGCCAGATACTAGCCAAGACCGCTATGTTGTTTCAGGTTCATTCGATCCATACTGTCAACTATCAGAAGCCTGTGTATGTTCATCAGTGGTAATCCCATATAAGTGAAGGAACCCAATGAGTGAACTACAGCTGGGTTTTGGTACCACTACTGTTGGGTCTGCCAAGACTGATAAAACTCCAGTGACAGCTCAGTGTCATCAGCATCAAGAATCACAGATAAGTTGTCTATAAAGGAACTGACAGCATCACTATATGAAACAACAGCTATCACAGCCATTACAGTATTAATGATGACAATCTTGTGAACAAAGTCAAAGGACTAACAGAACAGTAATACTAGTAATAGTGACTCAACTGTTCATTAACTTTACTAGCCAAGATAATAGTATTCTAGATCCTGAATTGAAAGGGACAGAACTATTGATTAAATTGCAAAGTAACTTTTTTTTAACACTATTTTTCCAAGAGGATAGAATATTCCTACTAAAACTATATATATATATATATAACCTTAATGTTGTGAACATATTGTGTGAATAGTTTCTTTACTCTTTTCCAAACAGCAGAAAAAGAAAATCAAAATAAATATTAAATGATTCATTAATTGTACCCGAGGACTAGTTTACTTTTTACAATTGTGTTTAAAGTTCTTGTTCATTTTAATTATCCCCTAGCATTAAATTTATCATAAGATAGTTGTAGGGAGGAGCACCATAAATCCTGGTACTACTCCTTACCATCTGGGCCAGTGATTTTCACAGTCTGACTATACCTATGATGTCTATACACCAATGCTTATTTCTAAGACTGGGGTATTGTTTTTAAGACCAGAACTCTTGACTGGCATTCTATCCTTGTATCATCTGATACGCCTGGATCTCATCTCTATCACTTAAATAACCTAATCTCTCGTCACAGGGGCCATAGGGAATATCACCACTTGGTGCGACTGGCAGCTTCGTCCTCCCAGGGTGCTAGATTTATGTTTAATGCCTTTAGGTCGCAACTTCTACACCTCACGGTAGAAGGGGAACGACTAAGTAAGTAAGCCTTTAGGTCGCTCTTACACACATCTTTGAACCTCAGCTGTGGTCGCCAGAATGTTCTTTTGCCATCTGCTAGTTTGCCCGTAGAAAATATCTTTGGAGATGTGACCATCTTCCATGGCCAAGCCAGCATAGTCTGCGCTGTCTAAGCTGTGTATACATGCTTTGAAGGCCAGCAAGTGACAACACCTTGACATTTGTCACTTTGTCCTTCCACAAAATGCCAAGGATGTGGCGTAGACACCGTAGATGGAAGGTATTGAACCTTCTTTTATGATCAGCATAGGTTGTCCAAGTCTCGCTGCCATAAAGAAGCATGCTGGTGACGCAGGCATTATATACTGCATCTTCAGTCTTCACTGTGAGTTTGGAGGTTCCCAAAACATGCGTTTTCCAAGGTGCGAGCTTGGGCACAGTTATATGGAGATCAAGCTGTTGCCCATGCAGCATGTTCCCCCTCTCCTTACATAGCTAGCATACAGATATTAATAGAACACCAAATACACATGAATGATCTCAATACATATAAGAGACACAAAATAATGTTCAGTACATCTATATCAAGAGTTGATTCAAATCAGCGTAAATCCGAACTCACTCAATATCCATGTCAACAATGCCTTTATCAAATAAGTCAAAGATTTCAAGTACCTAGGAAGCAGGTTGCCTGGATGGTAAAATAGACAGATACCGTAATAGGATATCAGAAGGCCAATGCAGTGGTTTACCAACTGACTCCACTGCTCAGGCACACACATGCATCTCCATGTTGATGATGCAAGAGTGATAAACAGTATACTAATCACAACTCTTTTCTATAAGTGTACAACATGGTTCCTAACTAAGGCACAGGAGAGAAAGAACGCAGCATGTGAGATGAGATATCTGAGAGGTTGAAATGAAGAATTGTGGGACTATGTCCAATTTTGCCAAAATGTCTATCGATCCAGCTGCTTTTGCCAAAATGTCTATCGATCCGGCTGCTAATTCAGTTGTCCACATTGATACGGCCTTAAATAAGAATTCTTCTTCTTCTTCTTCCTCGTTCGTCCTGATAAGGACATTGGTTGCGTTGTGCCCGTTTACAGCGAAGCTGCGATATTTGCGCCTTTCGGCCAACACATCCGACTTCCGCACAGCATTTTTTGGGACCGGGTTAGCCTTCCCTCTTCGATCCCTACTCACTCAGCCAGACTGCAGTGATACAGCCTGTTTCCAGGACCACCACTTGGAGGTGGAGTAGGGTCTTGGTCAGCTCTGGTTCACTGACCCTGATGCAAGCAGTCAAGCTATGGGACGCTGACTGCATTCTCTACTGTTGCGTCTTTGGGTCCCAAATAAGAATTCAGAGATGCAGTAAAAAGGGGGTACAGCTTAGGGTTTGGATTATAAATCATAACCTAACTCTAAACCCTAATCCTAACCCTTACAAGGTGGACAACTAATTTGTCACTGGATCAATACACATTATCGCAAAATCTGACATAATTACCACTGTTCTTCATTTCAACCATCCGAAAAAAAAGCTAGACGTGTCACATTAAGCAACATTGAGAAAGGAAGGGATCAGGAAGTTGGTGGAAACAACACCCGCTACTGATAGACCTGAAAACAAAACAATTTCAACACCTCGTTAGAATGATGTTCCTTCAGCTATAATCAACACATAACATGAAATTAGAAGATTAAATGACTATGACAGAGCTAGCAGATGCTAAGACACGAAAGGATTAAATACAATTATCAGAGGCTGAAACACTCACTTGCGAAAGAGTGCACATAGGGAAAAAACACACACAATGGAAAAGTATGCAGGGCCTATAAAAACAAACATAAGGATGTCACCCGATAAGCACTTAAAGGTAAAGGGTAAAAAGCACTTAAAGGTAAAGGGTAAAAAGCACTTAAAGGTAAAGGGTAAAAAGTACTTAAAGGTAAAGGGTAAAGGATCCGGTTAAAATGCTTGGTGCAGGCTTCCTGCAAGCTGACTAGCTACAGTGGTGGCTCCATATTCATTATGAGCGCAAAGGAAAATGGTGATCAAGATGACGATAAACCATGAGCAGATGTTACTACAGGAAAACAGAACAATAAGCCAGATCGGCAGGAGATAGACAATTAAATACACAGGAAGAAGAAGAAACATACAACCATATGTTAGGTGCACTGTTTCAAAATATTTCACAACCGTCTTAATCATCAATATTAATAGCAGAAACATAAGACATAACAGAAGGCCTAGGCTACTTAAGAATGTTTTTCATTTTTTGTTTACCGGATGCCTACAACATAAAGGCTAGTTTTTAGCAAGCAGACAGAAAACAGCATTTTATACATATTTGCTTAAAAGTATACAGTACATTATAGGCTACTTACAAAGTGCACAGCTAATCTTCGAGGAAAAAGAAAGTTAAAAGACGAAACTGCAAGTTTTCTGAATGAACTGTTTTGGTTTATTTATTTACGCAATAGATGATTTATAGAGCTGACGGCAACGGCAAATGGCACTGAAGCTCTTATTGGTTCATTTATGTACATGCTAAACCAATAAAAAGAGCTGATGCACTTGTCTGACGACGGAGACTAGTTCTAATAATACCTGCTAGGAATTTCCACGAAAATCCCCAACTTTTCCAGTTCCCTGGGTCTGGCGCTCGTTCACATATTACGTCACGCAGTTTTTTTTGCCATATATAACCCAATCTCACTTGTCACAAAACCGTCCTAGACTTCTCTTTGTGTGGCATCACAAAACCAGTTAAAGGTTATCACAATTATCCGATACTGCTGCGTTTATAAAAATAATGAAAGTCGTCTACGAGGCAGGGCCGGCCCGCCCATTAGGCGAACCTAGGCGGTCGCATAGGGGCGCAAAGGTGCTAAGGTCGCATTTCAAAGAATTTTTTTTTTTTGGGTGTTTAAAAAATAATAATCTAACAATCATTTCTAAATAAAGAAATAATATTATCTTAATATTGGTGCATTAAATATATAACGCGATAAATATTATATATTAAATATATTAAGAATATATTTAAAAAGAAAAAAGATTGATAGCCTATGCCGTACAGCGAGCTTCCGATTGACCTAGTGGTTAGAGCGCTAGTCTCTCGCGGCAAAGGTGCTTGGTTCGAATCACGGTACATACACGCTTCAGTCTACCCAGCTGTAAATGGGTCTGACTGGGTTAGGGAAGGAGATAGCAGCGAGTAAGGAAACTGGTCACCCCACCTCTCGATGCTGGACCAAGTATTGTGAAGTCTCTAACACTTCACTCCCCCTACCTTTTACCGTAAACATAATCCTCTATGGCAGAGGTTTTCAAACATTTTTGGTCCGCGGCTCCCTTGACCTGTGCATAAATCACCGCGGCTCCTCTCTATACTACGAAGATCTATATTTATTGATGGACCTTGGCTCATAATATCGAGCCCAACACTTTTCCTAAGCCACCGCGACGCCCTTAGCCGAGGGCCGCGACGCCCCTGGGAGCCGCGACGCACAGTTTGAAAACCTCTGCTCTATGGTTTTATGACAATCGGGGTCGTTTTGTCGGCGTATCACTTTGAAATTTAATTAAAAGCTTTCGAGAATATTAAGAGTAAAGGAAGGAATAATATTTTTGCCCACGCTGATTGAGGGTGTGGGGATTGAGGTTGCCACTTGGAGTTTTCACTTCTTTAGCATTTATTTACCACTGAATGACCAGCGTGTATCTGGTTTTTTTTTTTTTTTTTTTTTTTTGTGAGTGTTAGTTTTGTTCTTTGACTCTTCCTATATTTAAAGCTCAGACTATACCATTGAGAAAGTATTCAGTGGGGTACTGGAAGATGAGACAGGTCTATACTTCGGAGCTGGCATTTGCTGATGATGTTGCCCTGATTGCTAAATCAGAGGCACATCTCCAATCCAACCTGCAAGTCTGGAAGGAAGAGCTGGAGAAGAGAGGGATGGTCATAAGCAGCTCTAAAACAAAATCCATGGTGATATCACGAGAAGAAAGAAAACATCAGATTAAGTTGGGAGAACAGGTCCTGGAGCAGGTCGACCACTTTAAATATCTCGGAGCTATTATAGACCGAAAGGGAGGCATCAAAGAAGAGTTGGCCACTCGAAAAGCAGCGGCTGGGAGACTTTTTCAGGCCATAAATCGTGGATTCCTCAGCAAGAAAGAGGTTGGTAAGAAAACGAAGATGGCTGTATACCGCTCCACCTATGTCCCAGTCTTGACATATGGATGCGAGTCATGGGCAATGACTACAACCCACAAAAGCCAGATCCAAACCTCAGAAATGAGGTATTTGAGGAAAGTGGTTGAAGTAACAAGAAGAGACATGGTCCGCAACCAGACGATCCGTCAAGGCCTAAAATCCCATCCGCTGCAGACCCAAATAGAACAGTCCCAACTAAGATGGTTTGGCCATGTCTGCAGAATGGGAGAAGATCGGCTACCACGACAAGCATGGGAAACAAAGAGCCAGGGATCCAGACCTCCAGGACGACCCAGAGTCCACTGGGAGGACAACATTAGACAATCTTTGAAGGACCGAGGACTAGAATGGAACCAGGCCAGGAAGAAGACAGCTGATAGAATGGTCTGGCGCTCTCTCTTCCAAACCTCTACACCTCACGGTAGAAGGGGAACGACTAAGTGAGTAAGTACTATACCATTTTTGTTGATTTCAGCTTCCATCATCTTTCTTATTTGTAAGTACTATAAATGAATTTTTTTTTTTCAGTGGTGTAGCAGCATCTAGGAACCGCCCGTGTGCAAGTAGATTTTACTCGTCCTAGGATTGGCATTTTTAAATTTAAAAAAAAAAAAAAAGGAAATTGATTTTTATCTTTCAAAAATTTTAAACAGGAACATTTAAATTGACTGATTACTAAATTTAATTCTTCTTAAAAATTTATCCTGCCAATAATAAGTATAGATAACAGTGGTATACACACATTTTGGTGCCTTAAATTTTATAGCTGTTCTTGGGTAATTTTGGGTTGCTGATTACAAAAATGTAATCAGATTTTTTCCATCAGCTCTAGTTTTTGAGATAACTAAGAATGACCATATTAGTAGGGCAATTGTTATGTACAATCCTAGAGTTAGGTGCTATCAGTGGCATTTTGACTTTAGTCTGCATTCATATTATATGTAATTACTGTGCATATATTACCAAAAATATAATAAAACTTTATCACTAGCACTTGTTTAGTCAACACGCAAATGTCGTAAATTTATTTTGAGAGAAAAGAGTCGTAGAAATAGTGGTCCGGTTTAGAGTGAAAAATGATGATGGAAAGCTGTGATTTTTTTTTTTTTTTTTTTTTTTTTTTTTTTTTTTTTTTTTTAACCAGCGGCACTTGGGCTTTCAGCCCTTCGGCCCAATGACATGTCATTGCGAGGCTGGGGAACCTGAGGACTTTCCTTCCAACCCGGTCAGGAGCTTCGCTCCTTCCCATCCACAGAGGGTTTATCACAGGAGCCGTTCAGGCTATTCAGTCAAATTTCCGGCCGTAAACATTTCTTCAAACGCCGACGCCCGGGTTTGAACCATGAACACCTGGTCGCCAGTACAACGCCGAAGCCATTACACCATGATGATGGAAAGCTCAGTGATAGAAATGTATAGATTAAATATGATGCTCCACTGAGTGCTGGAGGAGAGTAAAGACAGACGTATTTACGACAAATCGTTTCTCTCAATCTTCTCTTCCACTCTCCTGGTCAAACAATTATTTGCCAGTTTTCCAGACACACGTCTGCGCTCATACCGATTTGTTGCTTTCAAGCACTCAGACGACGTGGATACAAACTATATTAAACGAATAGGGAATGATTGGGCTTTTGGGTATTCCAACACAGTCCGATTTAAGTTTATGATGTTTATTTACTGTAAAGATCAAAAACACAAAAAAACAATATCAAGTGTTACATAAATTTATCATAAGTACAGAAAAATGCAAATATCAAGATAGGGAGGGGTGAAGAAGATTGGTATCGACTAAGCCCTTCCCGCTTGTATTATACAAAGATAAACCCAGTCCAGAGATAGATAATATCAGGAACATAGGTAAGTTTAACCTAACAGTAAAGTTAATTACTCTGAAAAAAGAGGTGTTACCAAATTAGGTATAGGTGGTAGAAAGAAATCCTGTTCTTCCCAATTGTTCTTCCCTTTACTAAGCAAATGAAAAGGAGGGGGTTTTAAACATAGTTAACAAATTATCAACTATCCCACTTAAAGGAACAATGCCGGGTATACAGAAAACGTATTACCCGGTAGGCAAGTTAACAAAATGGTTACACAAAAAAGAATTAATTTCCTGTCATTCATACACTCTGTGCGGATCCACACTCATATACACCACACACTTACCGAGTTGCAGCATCAGTCAATCCCTTAGAATGATAAACACAATAATTAACTCTTGACGTATGACACATGTCTAGTCCTTCTATGTCCCGCCCCAGATAATGCGAGGATTCACTGAGAGCAAATATTCCCGCTTATCGCCGGACTTGAAGTTCTAAGAGTTCTGGTGGTTTATTATAAAGAAACGAGTCTATGGGATGGCACTGACACAATTCAACATAGGGGTGAAAAATGAGGTGATGGTATAATCCTTCACTGCGTGATGATAGCCACTGACCGGGAAAGTTTTTTAATCCAGTGAGGAAAAACTAGGCTCGGTCACATTCAGGTAAATCGGTAATCTCTCACAATAGACAGTATATAAACTATCGCTACTGGCACTGTTCATCTTCCAGTTTATCTTACAAAGTGTAAGTTAGATTGATGATAATAATCAAATGATCTTGGGTAGGCTTTCCTTCATGTAATTATGCTAGCCAGGCCGTACCGGACCACCACAAGATTTACTTTAAAAAAATGTCTCATCAAACTGTCTGGAAGTTTAAGAACCGAGTATGGAAACTCTGAAAGATTTCGTTATTGCTGGGATTGCAAAAGGTGATCAATCTAGAGAAAAAGATAGAAAACCCATAACAACATAATCATACTTTAAAACAAATAATCTTCTAAGCGCTCGATAAATTTCCCGTTAAGCCTATTATACACTCGAGTATTTAAGTATGTATTTAATAAACACTGCGCGAATTCTAGTGGTTAAATCACACATCTATAAAACTAGGACTTAACTGAATTTATTAATTATAAATTCCTTCGCGACTTTAAAAGTTAATTTACGCATCTATTATCTTTTGAAATAATATAATAGATAGATCATTATATTTACAACTGGAACTATTGAGATGGTTTAATTTAATAGATTTAAATTAACACAAAATCCAATGAAATATAATGAATGAACTCGACCACTGATCACTTTACACAATATATATATTACCGCTTTGCACAGAAATAGAATTCACTGCAAATATGTATAAAATCCATGGGATGATCTAGCAAGATTTCAAATATCGCTAGTGCTTCTATCAAGTTCTGGCCAGCGAAAGATAACGTGTCTAGTCTTCATGGTCTATTTAGCTAAAATGGAATGTAAGATGAGTGGGACATGAGAACTTTGACAGCTTTTTTGATCTCATGACTTTGGGGGATCTGACCGCCAAATCCAAAGAAAAAGCCGCCCCCTGGTCTTCGTATCTCCGTTCGCTGCTGCCCGTTTGACTTTCCCCCGTTCGCTCGGTTCTGCGTTTGACACCGAGACGCGAAAATAGCGGCAAGCAACTGCGTCTCGTATCAGGGACCACTACTGTCTTTGATAGCGCCGATAGTCTCCCCTGAAATCCCTCAGTCTGACTCTTTGATCTCGTGCCGCCTACTAAATGAGTCCCGGTGGAATGAGTTCTGGCAAACGAAAAGTTACAACAAATGTTCAGGGGTTCTAATGTTATGAAAAGCTAAAGGTCCCTTTAAATCATCCATCATATCAGGGAAAATTCACTTGTCAAACTAGACGTACGTCACAGCAAAAAGGATCTTTTCGGGGACTTCCTGGAATGTGATATGCCCGGACAGTCACGCTTATGGGTCCAACAGTAATCTGCCATCATGTGGGCATCCCAAAGTCCCTGGTATCTCTCTTCCATTGTTTTTATATCTTGGTGAAATCTTTCACCTTGCTCCTCACTAAAGTCGCCAAGATTCTCCGGAAATAAATGTAAATGGTTATGGAGGTAGTGCAATTTTATGCTCATGTTGCATCCAAGTTCACAAAAACTCGACAGCATGTTTCCAACTAATTCAGAATAATTGTCTGCTTTAAAGTTACCCAGAAAGTTTTGCACAACTAAAACAAATGATGACCAGGCTGTGGACTCTGTTTTGTTCATGGAATCAATAAAATTTGGATCGTTTATTAACTTTCTAATTTGAGGTCCATCAAAAATTCCAGCTTTAAGTTTGTCTATGCTCAATTCTGGAAACTTTCTGCATAAGTAATTAAAACAGGTACCATCTTTGTTCAGTGCCTTAACAAATTGCTTCATCAAGCCAAGCTTTATATGTAATGGTGGCAGTATAACTCTTTTTCGATCAATGAGAGGCTTATTGACAATATTTTTTTCTCCAACTTTAAATTCATCCCTCAACGGCCACTCTTTCTTTGTCCAGTGCATATCTTTTGCCCTGCTATCCCACAAACATATAAAGCATGGATATTTGGTGAATCCCATTTGCTGGCCAAGCAAGAAGTTCATAATTTTAAGATCTACACAAACCATCCAGTTATGTTCTAAATACTTCAATTTTTCCAGAACTGTGCTTATTGTAGCATACTCCTCCTTCATTGTAGTAGAATGAGCAATTGGAATTGAGCCATATTTGTCACCATTGTGTAAGAGAATGTGGTGGATTTGATGTTATGAATTTGTTGTTAGGTATTAATATGTGAATAAATGAGATTAGCTATGAAGGTCCCTGAATTTACCCAATAGTATTGTGAACTTTTCAGGGTACCTTTTAGCTACCACCCCTTTTATCTCATTCAAAATGTATTTATATTATTATATTAAATGACTTCGTGTAGTGTCTAGGGTTATGAATGTAGAGTGTAATGTACAATAATCAACAAACATACAAACAAATAGTTTATTATTCACAACAGCACACAGTACTACCATAATAACATACAAACGACACTCTAAAGGGATATCTTATTTAAGACTGGTTGAATTTGTGTAAATATGATTTTTACAATTTTATTATCCTGATTCTATTTTAGGTTGAATCAGGACTGACAATTTAAAAGTGAAATCAAAATAATCATTTACATCAGTCAAATAGCACAATAGATCCTCTGTCCATACATAAAATATTTTTCTAATATACGTCTGTAGAGTTCTCCTACTTTAAGGTAATACTGGTAGTACCACTAGGTTGTTGTTTGAAATCATACCCTTTAAGTAATGTTTGTTTCTATTTGTCACTTGTCAAACTATTAAATATTTGTCCCAGTTTTATTCACTGTCACTTTTATATTTCTTCTTTAATTCTGTAGTTGAGCTCTCAGGTGCCGAACGAGAACTTATCTTGGCAGTAGAATACAAGTTGAACCTTTCCTCTGCTCGCTTGACAATCTGTTCCCTGTTTGATAGGCAATGGCCGCTAGCATGGGCTCGCAGTAAACAGGCAGAGTCCTGAATCAATCAGTTTTCAAGCGGTTGGTACCACATTAACGTCAGTACCCAGGACCTCTGTAATGTGAAGGTATGCATCCTTCTTAATATCTAGCATACACTAATAGTCCACATTTAAGGACATGTACATTACAAACAAACAAAAAGGGTCATATTCTTATACAAACCTAGGCCACCATTTTCTTTTGATGTGACAATGTACACCAGTATTCCTCTCCCCTAATAGTTACAACGCCACTGCAATTCCAGCTGTAATCTCTTCCATATAATAGGATAGGTGTTATACTCCTTTATGACAATCATACATATTCTTGTAGTTTTACACCTCTCTGACAGTCTGTCACATGGTGGATCAATCTTTAGGCTTTGCCTCATGTTCGCTATAGACCCACTCATGTCCAGACATATATTATTATTTCACATTCAATTTTTATATAAAATACAGATTAATAAATGTCAGTCTTACCACAATTTGTTCAATGAAATACACAGAGACGATGACTGACACAGTTTCGATCTGTTTTGTTGTCCAGGCTGCCCAGAAATTATATTTGAAAGCACAGCCTGATCTCATCTATCGCTGGTGAAAATTTTTCTAGTAATGGCGTCCCCCCTAACGCTTATTCTGACAATATCGATTCAGTTGGCCAATCGCTCTTAATATTACAAGGGTAAACAGTCTTTCAAAAAATATCATTCAAACCTTTCTACGTTACTAGGCTATTTATGTTTATTCAAAGGTCAGCCAATAATATTTCGTCTCACTTCAAATGCCACCCAATCGGATTCACTGTACTATCTGAGCCTATCTGTCACCTACTTTTTCCCCCCAAAAAATATGCGATCCAATCTAAGCAGATATGACTTGACCTGGCAGTATCTCTGATCTCTATGTATGGTTTTATCAATAGTTGATTAGTTAAGGGACTATTTATATAACTAACACCATATTCTTGGTCAGCAAGTCTTCAGGTACACGAATCTACGATTTTTAAGGGGCTGTGTGGTTTGGTTCAAAATTCTATCTTTTTTTCTATGTTAGTTGTTTATTTTTAAACTACCTCTCGTTCACTCTTTTTCCGTGTACTTTCAAGCTAAATACGAGAGCTTAGGTCATTCATAATAAGAGCTAAACATGTTTACATGACCGTAGTGTATACATTTCTAACTTTTTCATCGTATTGGGGAAACCCCTAAGGCAAGGCTTGCCACTGTGCTACAGTTGGCTTTTATTTTAAAATCAATGCGAAACGAATTAGCATTTTATCTATCCTTGCCCCTCCTCGTTCCACAATGCATTTTAGGCAAATATTTTCTTAGAACTAGGAAAAGTGGTTGTTTATGTCAAGGACGAATTTGAAAAATTGGGTACCGTTTTGTTCGGCTATTCGTTAGCAAATAATAATCTGAAGGCGTAGGCGACACCAACCGTTCTAGCAGAAAATTCTTTTGTACTTTCTTATCTTTGCCTTTATGCACTATACTGTTATATATTTATTTAGATATTGTATTTAGAAATCACTACAGAGAACACCCTTCAACTTCTTTTAGAGCTGTCAATGAAAAGTCGCCACTCATCTGGTGTATAACTTACACCAATTTTGTTAACAAGACCTCCTACATTAGTACAAAACACAAGGTTGTTTTCTTTACAAAAGAATGGAATAAAACCTTGCTCTCTGCTGCGATAAAATGTAACCTTTGTTTCAGCAGTCAGTAATTTTTTTTTTCTTTCAATCTTGAAGCCAAAAGTTCTGAAGATACCTTGGAGAGTTTAGATCTCGGATTAGATCATTTAGTTCAAGCTGGTCGAAGTGTTGAGCATCTGAAAAATCATCTTCGAAATCACTATCACTGTCACTTGTCGTTCCACATGCCACTGCTGTCTCATCTTCTAGCAGGGAATCCGAAATCTAACTGAAAGTTGGAATTGGTATGTCATCTCCGTGTGGAACAGGTCGCCTAGCAGAATCTAAATCTGGATATTTCAACTTTTTATGATTTTTTCCATTAATTCCTAATATTCACAACACAGAAGTAACAGTCATCATAGTGGTTCTTGGGCTCTCTCGAAACCATTGGAATTCCAAATTTTAAACATTTTACAAAACTCAAGAGTATCTAATATAGGCCTTCAAAGGTGTCTATCTTCGCACAAGATTACTGTTGGCAGAGATGTAGATAGAAGTGTAATGACACTTCTATCACAAGGGGGCTTCACATGATATTCAGATAAGCGAAAACAATGCTGATTTGGCTGAGCACGTTATTTCTAGAATCTGCCGACAACTTTTGTGAAGAATTAAGCAATGGTTAATTTTAGTTCGTTAAGCCGCCACTTCTGATTTACTCAGCGGAATTCTTCTTATTCTGGTATAGCTCTGCAGTACATTTAAAAGGATTAAATCGAAGTTGAATTTGTAAAATTACAAATAACAAAATTTAATCATCACTTAACAGTTTTAACAGTTTGAAAATAATTTGAGTAGTTATGGATCAAGAAAAAGTTATCATCACGGTCTTTAAGGAATGTGAGATGTTACAAGAAGTTCAAGTGGCAGCATATATATTGAACTTAGCTGCCAATTACGGTTCTGCTCCTTCTGATGGGTTGGTTCTTTTCACACTGCTCACGCTCGTCGCTGGTCAAGGTTGTCGGGTGTAGCTCGTTTCCCAGAAATGTCAGGAGAGTCTACGAAAGTTGGTCCCTCGTCTTAAAGCGTAGGCCACTTGTCCCTTCTTGTTCCAGAGATAGTACTTTTGCTGGTACCACCAATAACTATGATAAAAGAATAGAAACGAAACACTCTCCTGAGTATTGCGTTTCCCGACACATACTTATGTGTCCCCTTTCTTATTCCACCGTCCCATTCACTCAGAATTTACCCTCGATGAGAATTACATTTCATCTCTCGGGATAAAATTCTCTTTACATTTAAAATGAATAGCTTTTATAGTTACTTTACATTTAAATGAAAAGGTTAATAGTACAGATAGAATATGTTCACATTTGCATTTCCACTGATTGAAAAGTGTTCACAATATAAATTGAATATGTTTTCATTTATGTTTACATTTATTTAATACTGTGAGTATTATAATTAAAATGTACATCATTTCTTTCATCTTTCCCTCCCTGCTCCATATGGAACTTGGGATTACCTTTTGCTTTTAGTTCTCTTTAAGAAACTAGCAATAAGGCAATCACCAGTCCGTGCAGTGGTGGTTCATGAAATCATCGTTCTATGCGCTGAGGTTCGTTCTATGCGCTGAGGTTGCCAGCCTGAATTAACTTGTACATCCACTAGCGATTTTTACATATTAATATTCACATGGTAATATATATATATATATATATATATATATATATATATATATATATATATATATATATATATATATATATATATATATATATATACACATACATATATATATGTGTGTATGTGTGTGTGTGTGTGTGTGTGTGTGTGTGTGTGTGTGTGTGTGTGTTAGTTCACATGTTAGTAATGAAATATAGAATGTAAAATCACAACTTACGCCAATCCTGGCTCACAGACGCTTTTGCTCAGAGGAATAAAACTCACTGGCAGATGCCTTTTTTTACGTGTGCTTGAGGTCGTTAATTTTAACTTTAATTCCCTCTCTGACTCCGTGTGTTTCCTTCAGTTTCATCCGACAGCGGCTTTCCTTATTAAAATGATAGAAATTTCATGGGCTGTTTTTGTAAGTCCGTCAAGATTCTCCAATAAAAGGTGTCCGGTCGGATAAAATGGAATTCTGAATTCTAACTTCTGGCAAGTCTTATGTCATGGCAAGCAATCTTCACAGTAGATTTGACTGACTGAAGCGTCAGGTTATATTCACTGTCCTGCTCCCGCATCTGTTTGTAACGAAGCTAAGAAAGCGCCAATCGTTTCAAACAAAATGTGGGGTGGGGGCGATTTCAAAATATTCCTGACATGGAAAAAATTTGAAAATAATGTAGAGGTCAAGTCTTCCGTATATGGTCCAAAAACATCAGATTGCCCGGCAGGCGAACTCACCAACACATCTGTAAACCCATACGACAAATGTGTTTCAGCTGTAACAAATTTATTACTTTATCAGAAAGTAATCTATTCGCAGACGGGTAATCTTGTTATCTATCCCGCACTCTGACTTTATCAGCGATTTAAGCAAACACGCTGGCGATTGTATGGCTAATCTGTAGCGGCCAAGCTTTGGGACACAAGATTTACCAACTTGCATGACGTTCAATATTACCTCCGACGCTCCTTGCAAATGTCATGTGTTAATCAACAACAAGGAGTGTCAAATTTTTGAACAAATAAACTCTCTGCTACATAGCAAACAGAAAGAAAAGGGTGCGACCATGGAAAATCATGCAAATAAAATCAGTACAAAAATGTAACCGATTACTGCCGTAGTGAAAGAGAGATCGGAAAGAGGTCGCCCCAAAAATCCATCTCGTTACACGCTAGGGGTAGGGTTCGGGGTTGGGCTATGGCTAGGGTTACGGTTAGGAGTGGTTGGTTGGTTGGCTGGCTGTCTGGCTAGCTGGCTGGTTGGTTGGTTGGTTGCTTGGTTGGTTGGTTGCTTGGTTGTTGGTTGGTTGGTTGCTTGGTTGGTTGGTTGCTTGGTGTGTTGATTAGAGGAAGGAATAATATTTTACAAGTAGTGTATGGTAGTTTACATGATATATTATAAAAGGAATGTAGCAGTTCGATATGTTTTTTATTTGGGTTTTTTTTGTTCTCCATTCCTTGTGGTACGTGTTTTCCCCCGCAGTCATGAAGAATTTCTATGGTTACGTCTGAGACAAATAGCCCATGAAAGAGAGAAACGGAGATATTTGATATTATTGATTATAATCAATTATTTGTTACTGAAATGTTTCGATTTGGAAACACTTTGAGAATTGTATTATTGCAGGGCAGAAATGTAAAAAAGGCAATAATGTCTATTTCTTTTACCCTGATGAAATAAAAATTGTGTTCGTTACTTTGTTCGTTTCTTACCTAAGGACCTTCTGTCTTCGATGGCTGAATCGACTTGTTAAGTTTTTGTGGTCTTAAGAATTTGCCACGAGATGGGACAACCCTCCTTATTCGCCTTTTACGGCATGCGTGGTATGCTGCAGTGTTACTATTCCTTTCTTCTTTTGGGCCCCTGTATAAAATGGGCGTTGTATGTTTTGTATTTGTGACAATATTGCTTCTTAGCTCATTCACAAATGAAACATTCCTAGAATAATTACCGTTTGCAATCAGACAGCAAAGACATTCTCTCTAAATAAATTTTAATGAGATCACATGAAATTCATAACAATATTAAAGTGTTCTACTAGATTCCGTAAATAAAAATCATATTCAGTTCTAGTATTTAAATTGAAACTAAGGTGAAAAGAGATTAACCATTGGATGTGTGATTGGATGGTCACACATGACATTCAAGCTGTCTCATGATCATAGTGAGCCCTAATTCTTTCGTCTTTTCATGTTGTACTTTACCATTGGCACTATCACTCACACTGACTGTTATATCTAAATACAGAACGTCTTGACTGTGGAACTAGCTGAAACTCGATACCGTTTTTCATGCTTTATTTAAGCAAACGATATCATATATAAAGGTTGAACATAGTTGGTGCAGGGAACACCATCCTGTTATCTTTACAGAGATTGACAATTTCATTAACAGTTCTATGATTGCAAATTCTTCTTCCTTTGACTGGTCATGGAACACTATTGTGAGCACCATTTGCACACCACATGGGGGTTTTATATTTTGAGTACGTGTGGTGCTCACAAGAGATCTTGTCGCTATGCGTAAGCCACATATGACGGGCCTTTGATTGGCTTCGCGGCAGGAGATTCCGCTGTGTATTTTTGCAGTGTACAGACGTGGTTTATTGGTGACCCGTCATCGATATATGTTCCATTGGAACTACTCTACGTATAAGTGATTAATTTTTAATACGTTTCTTGATAAAGACCACTATGGAGGATTGAGGTATGTTTTTTTTCTGGCGGATTCAGCAAGGGATTTTCCGAAGTGTGGATAGACATGAATAGGATATATTATCCTGAGGACGTTATATATAAGTATAATTGGATGTGATATGCAAAAATTGGGCCATGATATTGACTGTTTCGACTGACCATTAATAATATAAATATTCGTCTTGCACGATGATAGTCGTAAATAAATGTGTACTCGTTGAGATGGACTTGGCGCATAATCTGTCGTTGTGATAATTCACTGTTTATTATTCGTTGATATGGCCACATATTTTGAACACGCCACAGTTGTTTACTTGGGTGGGACCCAAAGACGCAGCAATAGAGAATGCAGTCAGCGGCTCGTAGCTTGACTGCTTGCGTCAGGGTCAGCGACCCAGAGCTGATCAAGACCCTACTCCACCTCCACGTGGTGGTCCTGGAAACAGGCTGCATCACTGCAGTCTGGCTGAGAGAGTAGGGATCGAAGAGGGAAGGCAAACCCAGTCCAAAAAAAATGCCTTGCTGAAGTCGGATGTGCCGGCCGAAAGGCGCAGATATCGCAGCTCCGCTGTAAACAGACACAACGCAACCAACGTCCTTTTCAGGACGAACGAGGAAGAAGAAGAAGTTTACTTGGGTGACTCACATTTTTATACAACGGTACCCGCTACAAATACTATATCACTTTTATGTTGCAAATTCAATACTGATAAATTTCAATGTCTTATTTGCGTTCAGCATTATCTTTACGTGTCTGCTTGTATGATCGAAACTGGTTTAGCCACCAGGGATGTTTGATTTTTCCAAGACTATGATACATCATTATTTGTTCTTGCTTTAATTCGTTAGGTGTCATGAAATGTCACTACACAACTGTTACGTCCATTTTCGCACAACCAATTTTGATGCGAGACTTAACAGATTACCAGATGCCGTAATCTAACTATGTTAAACGTACTTAGGTACGCATCTATGTTAATGATATAACTTAAATGTATTAAGCACCAAAGTGCACGAATTCAGTGCGATAAAATCGTTAGTTGCCATAGAGCGCTGATGACGTCGGATGGTGACGTCATAGAGCTGAGAAACAAGAAGCCGGTTTTGAAGACACGTTGTGTTGGTTTTTTGAGTCCCATGTTGCGGGATTAACTAATTATAATTTGATGGCTTAGCTACCTTCCAGGGCGAAGCGTTAGCCACAGCCAAGTTCGATTTATCTTCGTCAATATCTCCACGTGAAATTTGACGTAAGTACTTTTTACAAGATTTTGACAGGGCTTCAGTACGGCATTGTGATCTACTACTAGTGAGTTTCAAAACCCATTCTTACGAAGAATATAAAAGTCGAACGATTGTTATGAAAGTATCAAGATAAGATGTCCGGCCAAAAGTAGTAAAAATACGTATCCTTTCAAGGACTAAATATGGAAAGAAGTGAACTATCTTCATCTCAACACTTTACCGTTTGTGGATTATCTAACGGTCATTGAGGTCATTCAAGTTGACTTTGTAACCTTGCCTTTATGCAGAATTCTTATCACCATGCCATGTTCTATTATGTCGTCAACAATTATGTCGTCCATGTATCGTCAAATAAAATGAATGAGAATTAATTATCAGTCAAGACATGAATTCAGCGTCCGTCTATTATAACATAATAGTCGGCCACCTGTAAGCCCGACCAAACTGACAGCATTCTTAGTCAGTAACCTTATAAACTATGAACATTCGCGTTATAATCAAGAACTCAAACTTCAAACAAACTATTGACACTTTACTCCAACATCTGGGGAGGTTTTCCTTCAAAATAACGAATACTACATCCTCCAGAAATAACATTACAACAACAACTCGTGACAACTCGCTAACATGTTCTGCCTAAGAAAAAGTCACTTCATTGAGCTACCGTCGTTCACAAAATCAGGCCGCATTATTAATTCTGCTAAAATGTCATAAATCAAGCGTTACATATCCTTCAATGGTTTCTTATAGTTGTGATATAAACTGGACTCTCGGCCAATGTATATGTTCTACACGGCGTTCGCTGATAGTCTCTTCTTAGTCATTTACCATCTGTGCACCACAGAACATGGCTTATGGTATAGCCATGTGACACTAACTGGTCGACGAACCTACTAACGTCGAGTTACATCTTAATAGAAACCTCATTTTAAAAAAAAAAAAATTGTGCCTCGTTTTGACGAGGCTCGTCCCGTTCAGAAGAACCGGTTATATTAGGGCGCATGTCCAAGTTCCCTTTTATACACTCGTTCCAGAAAGTTCTAGTGTTCTTGCGAACTACGCCCTATCTTCCTGAAGGTTCTTTGTGTTCTACGTCACGAACAGTCTTTTGTCTATTTACATTAAAGAGTTCCCTACTCTCTGTTCACTCATGACACTCTTCTTCTATTACAGTGATAAATGCACGCGCGTCCCTTACACTGCGACTTCTGCTACTACTACAATGATTAACTTGATCGCGTCCCTTAAACAGCGACTTCTTCTACTACAATGATTAACTCTGTTGCGCCCCTTACACTGCGACGTCTACTACTACTACAGTGATTAACTTGGTTGCGTCCCTTACACTGTGACTTCTTCTGCTATAATGATTAACTCCGTTGCGTCCCTTACATGGACTGTTCAAACTCACCAAACATAAGTGGTTGTTAACATTTTTTGTTCATGCCCAAGCGGCATTCACGGGTTGTATTTATTTTCTCGTTTTTCTCACTTAGCTGGAAATGGATAAAGCAGACGTGGAACGACATCGAGAGATGGCGCGGGACAGTAGGACTTAGCATGAATTGTTACAGGCATTGCTCCTTGAACAGATGAATGGCGATCACGATGATGTTAATGATGATGATGATAATGATGATAATGACGATATTTCAGTGCCATACAGTTGTATGAGACAAATAGACACGCGTATATGATAGCGAATGAAGACGAAATAAAAAAAGATGAAGAATTGTCCTTGACGTTCTGCAGATAATAAAATGATTGATTTGCCTATTCCCTGCGTCTCAGAACATAAATGTGAAAGCTGCTTTGTAAATACAGAGTAATCTGAGAATTAGCATGCAAATCTTAATTACTGCAGGGGAAGTAATAAACTTCAATATGTTTCCAAATGAGAAAATCTGTTTGTCTCCCTTATATAGAGACTTTTAAAAATAATGGTAACCTATTTGCCCATTGTAATTCCTTGGAGTTCGGCGTCTGTGGTCTAATATATATATGAACGCAGTTTCATAATCCAGATATACCAGGTTCGAAACCTGCTGCAGGCGGTTTGGTAGCAGATCGCTTTGTGTGGATTTTTAACAATGGTATAAGCGCCGTACCGTTCAGAAAGCAATGGCAAACTACTGAATGAAAAAATTGCCTAGAAAAATCAAAAACAGCCAATAAAAGCTGGGGTTGATTGCAGCGTCCTGTAAAGGATAAGCAACTAACTTAATTCCTTGGAGAGCCTAATTTTGACAGTGGTTAGAGCGTTGGTCTCTGCTGGGTTCAATTCATAGTATCAATAAGATCCAGTCTACCTAGCTGTAAATGAGTACCTGCCTTTGCCTATTCAATCAGGGAAGGAAAATGCAACGAGGAAGGGAGCAGGTTACCAATCCTCTCGGCGCTGGGCTTAGTATCGTGAAGTCTCTAACACTTCCCCCCCCCCCCCCCCCCAAGGCAGTATCTGCTATGGAACAACCTTTTTTTAATTCCTAGGGGTCTCCAGTGAGACAAAGAAAGACCATGACTACTGAAACTTCAAGCATGTCGTACAAGGCGACTAATATGAGGTGCACAAGGCTAGCAACCTCATCATGTACGACTAATTGCTACAGATAACACCGCTGTAAGAGATTGTGAATGCTTTTAGTAGGCTTCCTGGGACTCTGTGAGACAATGCGGAAGGGCATAGAGAAGGAGTAACTGATCACATGAGAGATGGTGCTGTCCTCTGGACGTGAGGAAGAAAGTGCCCACCACAGTGAAGGGGTGGCTCTTATGCTATCTAAGGAAGCACGTCGGCTTATCAAGCCGCTGCCCTGGCAAGATTTGATAATTAGGAAACCTACCCACCACAAAAATATTTATAGAATGTGTGATTCCTATACATTATATACACACATTGGGATTCTCCCGGTGCTACGGAGTTCGTGCACTGCGCTGAGATCCTCCTTGTATGATCTAAGGGAGGAGATCGGAGCACTGATGGCTTTGTCCGTGTGCAATGAAGATAGTCCTTAAAAAACCAAACCAAACCAGACTAAGGAAGCAGAGAAAGCATCCATAGAATGGGGAGCATTAGGACCCAGAATTATAACAGTAATGTTCAAGAAAGTAAAAAAAAAACGTAGATAAAGGTAGACATCATCAAGTAACAAAGATGTATCAGTGAAAGACGAATTTTAATACTTACTACTTAATCATTCTTCTTCTACTTTGGGTGTAGAGATTTGCCAGAGAGAGCGCCAGACTATCCCATTGGCTGTTTTTCTCCTGGCCTGGTTCCAATCTAGTCTTCGGTCCTTCAGAGACTGTCTAATGTTGTCCTCCCAGCGGACTCTGGGTTGTCCTGGAAGTCTGGATCCCTGGCTCTTAGTTTCCCATATTTGTCGTGGTAGCCGTTCTTCTCCCATTCTGCAGACATGGCAAAACCATCTTAGTTGGGACTGATCTACTTGGGTCTGCAGGGGCAGGGTTTTTAGGCCTTGACGTATCGTCTGGTTGCGGACCATGTCTCTTCTTGTTACTTCAACCATCTTTCTCAGCTACCTCATTTCTGAGGTTCGGATCTGGATTTTATGGGTTGTAGTCACTGCCCATGACTCGCATCTATTCGTCAAGATTGGATCATTATTCTTCTTGCCAACTTCTCTTTCACTGAAGAATCCTCGATTTATGACAGAAAAATCTCCCTCTGCTGCTCTTCTGGTAACCAACTCTTCTTTGATGCTTTTGTTCCAGTCTATGACGGCTCCAAGGTTTTTAAGTGACTGACCTGCTCCAGCACCTGTTCTCCCAGGTTAATCTGATGCTTTCTTCCCTCACGTGATATCACCAAGGTTTTTGTTTTGGAGGTGCTGATGACCATCGTTGTCTTCTCCAGCGCTTCCTTCTGTTACGGTATATGATATTAACGCCGTCTGCTAAAGGTTATCAGACGTGCAATTGTAAAGGTTAAGGCATTTAATATATTGCGATAGATGTTTCAATTATTGAACGCTCCATACACGATCGATTATGACGTGTATAGCGTTGTTTGGGTCACAGTCGGTAACTAAGAAACGCCACCCTTTGTTACTTGACCGCCAAGCTGAATAGCTGCGTTTTTTTCTAACCTTCCAATTCAATGGCATGATATAGCCATTTATATGTGCATTTTTTGATGGACCAGGGTCAGTCCTAGAACTCTATATGAGAGGAAAGTTTATGGAGGTTAGTAATTAACTAGAATCCTCAGAAGGATGAGAATAATCGTCAAATTCGTATGAATATATTCAGACTCGCAGTCTCACTGTCGGCAGGTAGCCATGTCTATCTGCTCGTGCATATAGCTGTGATGTTCTGACGACAATACTGCATGGTATCCTTAAACGGACATTGACACATAACCAGCAGTCTACGTTGTTGATTAATTTATGCATGACTTATATGGACTTATGCTCTACTCCTATTGAAATGATCATCCTATATGTACAACTGTGAATTAAATGTATGGACTCAATGAAATGACTTATCAAATCAATCGTATTCCAAGGTTCAAGTATTGTTTGGAATCTTCCACCCCCGCATTCGCTTAATCTTCCATCAAAGGCACGATGCACTATCACTGAGTGAAAACCCTAACATATCAAAGAAAAAACAATGGCCAGAAATTTATAAATTGTTTATTCATATCATATGGAACATCATCAGAGCAAAATCCACCCTTGCAACAGTGGTGCCCGGTATGTGAGGACGAAAAACAACCAAAAAAAACCAAAAATTTTTTCATGACTTTCGAATGAATTATTTATGATCAAGTTTCGATCACATGATCCAGTCGAAGATGACGCAGTACTCATAATGCCTAACAACGTGACGTCACTGAAAGTCGTGTAGGTGAACCGTCGGAGAAAACCAAAGTCACTTTCTAAGCCTAACCAGGGGAAATATGAGCCATTGAAGCAAACACATGATATGGACTACAGGAGCAGACAGTCAGGGGCATTAGCCTAGCTGTTGACGACCTCTAGCACTGATCTAAGCAACGGAAAAGATAAGTCTAGCTGTTTAAACTGTCGTCAGTGCAAAACAGTAATACTAAGTCCATGCCTTTTGCCTGCATAGGCATGTCTTTCTGAATGTGTTTCATGTATTTTTTTTGGGTTGTCTTAATGTGTTGTTAATTCGTGGGAGGTAGGGAGGATGAACCGAAATAAGATTCTGTGGCTCTCGCGATGCCTGAATTAATTTCGGTCGTTTCTTAGGGCAGTTAAACGATCGCACTTTTGGAAGCCCCATTGAGGTTTGCCATTGGACTGTCTGTCCAAATCTGCTACCGTTTGACGATTTGTGTTAGCTGTACCGTTCCGTAGATAACTGGCGTATTTTATTCGTACTCAGTTAACAATTTTTTTTAGTTTTGTATCATGTTTGTTAACTATTTCGTCCAGTCTCCTCTTACTATCATTTATTTGATGATTGTTAAATTTTCGTCCGTTATGAGTCCTGTGATGTCATCATTTTTTGCAGTTTTTTTTTTGTGTACTTTGAATATTAAGTTGACCTCGGGTCAGACCTTGACCCTTTATTTGGCTTGTGACATTTCCGCTTGTTTTATTTAGTTCATAAATTCATTTTTAATTGTGAAAATGTCTTGTTTGCGTCTTAACATTGTTTGTACCCTTTAGTTGCATCATTGTTTTATTTGTCCTCATAATATATATTAAATACTACATTAATAATATGATATTATATGCAATAATACACCTGTAATTTAATTTAATTAATTTTTTCTGATATTTAAGGTTAATATGGGACATTGCATAATTATGCAGTGATAGTCCAAGAAAGTAGCACTACAATTTATAAGAGATGCCTAGGGCATAATAATATAATATATATATTGACAAAATAAAATAATCTTATAGCTACCTTTGAGGTAATAGACCCATTGTATATTATTTAATATACTTTTCTGGTACTAAGAGAGTGACTTAGTACATTGAACAATATAATTACTAGGAATCATACCCAACATTATTGGATATAGAGATTAATTGTGTGATATAATTACATTATATTTAACAGATATCATAACTATTTATGATATAGTATTATTTAGATACAATATTGTTACAAAATATTGGCTATTAGTTGAACTTAGACATTAGAGTTCAGTACTATTGTGATTATTTATGTTGAATATTTCTAAGTTGAGTAAGTATAATAATTACTCTGAAGCTACTATTGACTATTTTAATCAGTAATTATCAATAATTACTTACAGATAAAAGTCAAAATGCTTACTATAGACCATTTCGTTAAAATTGGTCGGGAATATGGTTATAAATCTCAAGAACTTCGTCAGTTTGCTGAGGCAGAACTGGAAAAACATGAAAGAAAAGAAGCAGAGAAAAAGGCTGAATTAAAGAAAGAGGAAGCAGAACGTGAGATGAAGCAAATTGACAAGGAAAATAGATTGAGAGAGATTGCTCAACGTGAAAGAGAAGAGCAAAGAGCAATCGCCAGACAGGAAGAAGAGAATAAATTGAAACGAGAGGAAATTATTTTACAACAAGAAATGGAATTGGCGCGTATTAAATTGGAGACAGCAAGATTACAAGCACAAAGTGCTGATGCAAACCAGAATAATAACGCACAAAACGGATCATCATCCAGCCAAACTAAACATTTCTACAACTTTAAATTACCCACTCTCAACTTGAACGTGGACGACCTTTCATCGTTCCTGTCACGTTTTGAACAGACTTGCAAAACAAATCATTTGCCTGAAGAGTCATGGGTACTCAAGTTAAATGAATTCTTGGTTGGAGAACCATTGACGGCTTCTCAAAATGCTGACCCATCAATAGCAAATAACTACGGTGCTATTAAGTCCTTGCTTTTACGGAGGTTTCACCTGGACGAGGAACACTGTAGGTTGAAATTTAAGGGAATTTTACCTGAATCTCCAAAAGATTTTGCAGGATTCATTGCGAACATACGCAATACGTTTAATAGATGGGTTGAACTGGCAGAAGTCAACAAATCATACGACAAATTAGTTGATTTACTATTACGGGATAAGGTATTATCTTCGGTTAGCCAGCCATTTTTTGCATATTTGCAGGAGCGTAAACCAGGTACTATGGACGATTTAGAAAAAATTTCTTTAAACTACTGTTCAGCACATCCGAATGCAACCATTTCTAACTCCTCATTAAGAGAACCTCTACCTGTGGCGTCTAATATGGCCTACAATCATAATAACAAACAAAGACATCACAGTGTAGACAGAAGCAGGTTCCAAAGAAATCACAATGTTCACTTTCAGAAGGGATATAATAATGATTTCAACAATAAAAATGAGTTCAACAGAGGTAGATCACGAGATAGAAATTATTCACCTCAAACAAACTACCACAATGGTCAACATAACACTCATTATAATCGATCACATACTCCCAATAATAATAGTAACTGGAATAGTAATAATCATGGCTCGAGACATCGAGATAATAGTTACTATAGAGGACGACGAGATAATTCTAACAATTATACTCGGAATCGATCTCATTCTCGGGGATCATCTCATTACAACCATAATACAGGGGCGGCAGTTACAAATAATACTACCCCTATAGCTCAGGTCCCACTTGACAGTAATACAACACAGTCTTCTGCTGCATGTTTTGCTATTAATTATAATGTGGCAAATAGTTGCCAGCAATGCAATCTTATTTTTCAGAAGGCGAAAGAAACAGTGCTTAACTGCGGACATATTACACCAGAGGTAGGTCTTGCAGTCAACGATGGAACAGGCCTACTAATTTTTAACAGGGGATTAGTTAATGGATCCGTCGTCTCAGTGCTGAGGGATTCAGGATCCACAACGATTGGTGTACGACAGTCGCTGGTACATCCTAGCTGTGCAACGGGGGAATATGTCCGTTGCATGACTTTTGGGGGAACTATTGAGTTTTACCCCACAGCTATTATTCATGTTAACACACCGTTTTTCACAGGGAACGTAAAAGTATGTATGCTAAAAAAGCCTATAGCTGATCTGATGGTTGGTCGTATACACGGCAGTAAAGATTGTACTCCAGATGAGATTATAGAATGGGAGAAACATAACCTATGCACTGGAAACGCCGTGACGACTAGAGCGCAGACTCAACTCATGGAGAAAGTTGATGATAATAAAATGGATGCAGACAACCAAGAGGAATTTGTAGTCAATTCACCTATTGACAGGGAAACATTTGCAACCAAACAAAAAGAGGATAAATCTTTAAAAAAATTTTTAAGCTGGTTGATAAAGTTGACAATCTATCCTCAGGTAATAATAACAAACATTGTTTTGTTATTAAAAATGACATATTGATTAGATGTTTTAATGACAAATCACAAATGAAACAACAAGTTATGGTCCCGTATACTTTTAGACGGTACATTCTTCAACATGCACATGACTCACATTGTGCTGGACATATGGGATATACTCGAACACGATCTCGAGTACTGTCTTCATTCTTTTGGCCAGGAGTGTCAAGAGATATTTCGCAGTATGTACGTTCCTGTACTACATGCCAAGAAGTGAAAGCACGTGGAGCTTTTCACACGGCGCCTATTCAGGCTTGCGATATCTCAGTAAGACCGTTTGACAAGATGGCCATAGATATTATTGGTCCATTGCTACCATCGGCCAGAGGACATAGATTCGTCCTTACGTGCATTGATTTGTGCACACGATGGCCAGAAGCTATCCCATTAAAGACCACCACTACCACAGATGTAGCTGATGCACTACATCTCATCTTTTCTAGAATAGGGTTTCCTAGAAAACTTTTATCAGACCATGGGTCACAGTTTATATCTGACACCATGAAGGAAGTCATGAAAACTTGGAACATTGATAGGAATTTAAGTAGTATTTATCATCCTATGAGTAATGGTGCGGTTGAAAGACTTAACCGTACACTTAAACAACTACTACATAAGGTTACTGCTAAGCACCCTCATGACTGGGACAGAGCACTCCCAGCTGTTCTATTTGCTTATCGGGAGGTACCGCATGAACAAACTGGCTTCTCTCCCTTTGAATTAGTTTTTGGTGCTCCCCCAAGAGGTCCTATGGGACTAATAAAAGACTTATTAATTGACGCGGAGATGACTCAGGACACTCAGTCATCTTACGAGTACGTGATTAATCTTCGGAAGAACATTATTGAGTCTTGCCAGTTGGCAACAGCTTCTTCTGAGGCTGCAAAAGCTAAGGCTCGATCTCTACAAAATAGGTCTCGACGATTACGCCAATTATTCCCAGGCGACGAGGCTTATGTGTTACTTCCTCACAATAACAATAAATTATTGATATCTTGGAATGGTCCTTACAAAGTCATTGATAAAATTTCCGACGTTGATTACGTCTTAGATATCAAGGGACACAAAAAGATATTTCATATTAACATGCTCAAGCAATTTCATACACGTCCTGAACACTTACAGTCAATTTTTCATGAACTAGATGACAACACAGTATCTACTTGTTATTATTCTAACTTATCTGTCATCCAGGAAGAAGAATCTTCTTTTCCTGAGGTACAGTTACCGTTACCGGTACCAGTAGTTCAACCTACTGAATCTTGGTGGGATGTAACCATCTCTTCAACGGTTACACCGCAACAGCGTCTACAGATTGCTAATCTATTACAATCTTACCCAGATGTATTGACCGACGTCCCGGGTCGCACATCGGCTATCAGTCATGACATTACTCTCAATGATGATACACCTATTCGTGTACATCCCTATTCTGTTCCTTTACATTTCCTTGCTAAAACTACTAAGGAACTTGAACAGATGTTGTCTCTGGGAATCATTGAGACTAGTAATTCGCCATTCTCTTCTCCATTAGTGATTGTCCGGAAGAAGGACAATAACATTAGACTATGTGTTGATTATAGAAAATTAAATGCTAAGACTATAGTTGACAGCGAACCACATCCACTTATCGACGACTTACTGCCACGGCTATCCACCGCAACTATATTTAGTAAGATAGACTTAACTAAAGGTTATTGGCAGATACCACTGACCGAAAAGGCTAAGTACTACACCGCATTTTCCACTCCACAAGGTCTATACCAGTGGAATGTGATGCCTTTTGGGCTTGTTAATGCGCCAGCTACCTTCATTCGCCTGATGCGACAAATTTTATCAGGTAGACCAGACGTTATTACATATATTGACGACATATGCTTGTTTAGTTCGTCGTTTGAGGAACATGTTTCGGGACTTAGATATGTTGTCGACACTCTAAGGAATTATCATCTAACTGCTAAACCTACAAAGGTGCAAATTGCGTGTAATGAGATAACCTTTTTGGGACATATCATTGGATCGGGATATATCCGAACGTTACCTAGTACAGTCTCCAAAATTCTAAACATAGCAGTTCCTCAGACGAAGAAACAGGTCAGGAGTTTGTTAGGACTTGTTCAATATTACAGTAGATTCATACCTAACTTGTCATCCATCACGGCTGTATTGTCTTCATTGTTAAAGAAAGACATGCCGGTGAAGGTGACATGGACTGGTACATGCAATGAAACTTTCAACAAAATTATAAATTTGTTCTCGCATGAACCAATTTTAAGACTTCCCGATGCTTCCAAAAGATTTTTCTTACGAACAGATGCTAGTAACTACGGCATTGGTGCATGCCTGCTCCAGAACCATGATGGCATTCTACATCCTACCTTATACATATCAAGAAAGCTAAAGCCGGCAGAAACAAAGTATTCAACAGTCGACAAGGAACTTTTATCTGTGATATGGGCAATAACGAAACTCGAAAAGTTCCTGCTTGGTGCTCCCTTCACCATACAGACGGACCAACGTGCTGTAGCATCCTTGCGTCGATCGAATCATAAAAGCCAGAAACTCGCCAGATATTCAATCATCCTACAGCCATTTGAATTCTCCATTGAACATATTCCTGGCACTGAAAACATTGTGGCTGATGCGTTATCACGTAATCCTATTGACGACGAATAATCAACATTAACATTCCTAAAACATATCAACTATAAATGAACTAACCTTGCCTTCAATTTAAACTTTATAAACACTATATGCATCACAGAATTGAACTAAAAGACAATCAAGGTATACATAGTGTCATTGAAACTTCGTCTAACGTCCATACACGATATATGAATATTCGTTGAACAATCATGGAACAATATCTGACGACAAGTCGAACTTATTATCCTATATGCACTTAATTCTTGGATGCTGGGATAAATGACATTTCTTTCCAACGTAAACGTTTGAACATTTTTGCCTAAAAGAATTCATCAGGATCAAGACTACGGATGGATCATCATATCCTATACTAATTAATTAGTTAACTTAACTTCTTAATTGAATTATTATCAATAAAATGAAATGTGAGAAAAAAATGAAATGAAAGAACAAAAAAAGAGAACGAAATATAAAAAGAAGAAATTATGAAAAGAGAAAATAAATCTCACACAAGTATTAGATTAATATTTTTTTTTAAAATGTACCTATACATTATTTAGTTAGTTAAATTAGATAGTTATTATTCACTAACACTTAACACACACAATTAAGTTAAACTATATTCGAATTTCTTTCTATTTCTTCTCACTTATTTTGTTTTTCCTTCTCTCATAACATCGCGTTACATTAGAACCTTAATAATTTAACTCTTAGTTTAATTAATTAATTTAATGTTAATTAGTCAAATTAATTCCTATATGACATACTAATACGACAGACCTTACTTTAATTTAATTCTATCATTCACTATTAACATTGGACATTTATTTAGTTGATATAATAATATGTATAATATTGATATATAATGTGATTTATGTTAGATGACTATGACAAATAGTTAGTTGACATGACCGCAACACGGTTCTACTCAGAACATCGTCGGCCATATGTCACAATTGTGTTAAATTTTTTTTGAAAAATTGTTAAGTCGGATAGATATTGAAAAAAAATCTATCGATTTTTTTTTTCCCCGGTGTACAGGGAATTGTTACGGTATATGATATTAACGCCGTCTGCTAAAGGTTATCAGACGTGCAATTGTAAAGGTTAAGGCATTTAATATATTGCGATAGATGTTTCAATTATTGAACGCTCCATACACGATCGATTATGACGTGTATAGCGTTGTTTGGGTCACAGTCGGTAACTAAGAAACGCCACCCTTTGTTACTTGACCGCCAAGCTGAATAGCTGCGTTTTTTCTAACCTTCCAATTCAATGGCATGATATAGCCATTTATATGTGCATTTTTTGATGGACCAGGGTCAGTCCTAGAACTCTATATGAGAGGAAAGTTTATGGAGGTTAGTAATTAACTAGAATCCTCAGAAGGATGAGAATAATCGTCAAATTCGTATGAATATATTCAGACTCGCAGTCTCACTGTCGGCAGGTAGCCATGTCTATCTGCTCGTGCATATAGCTGTGATGTTCTGACGACAATACTGCATGGTATCCTTAAACGGACATTGACACATAACCAGCAGTCTACGTTGTTGATTAATTTATGCATGACTTATATGGACTTATGCTCTACTCCTATTGAAATGATCATCCTATATGTACAACTGTGAATTAAATGTATGGACTCAATGAAATGACTTATCAAATCAATCGTATTCCAAGGTTCAAGTATTGTTTGGAATCTTCCACCCCCGCATTCGCTTAATCTTCCATCAAAGGCACGATGCACTATCACTGAGTGAAAACCCTAACATATCAAAGAAAAAACAATGGCCAGAAATTTATAAATTGTTTATTCATATCATATGGAACATCATCAGAGCAAAATCCACCCTTGCAACACCTTCCAGACTTGCAGGCTGGAATGAAGATGTGTCTATGATTTAGCAATTAGGGCAACATCATTGGCAAATGCCAGCTCTGAAATACAGACCTGTCTCATCTTCCAGTACCCCACTGAATACTTTCTTCTCCTCTTCTTACATGCTTTGATGACATCGTCCATGAGGAGTATGAAAAGTTAAGATGACAGAACATCACCCTGTCTTACCAGGGGTGGTTCTGAACTCTTCTGACTTATGGTTTGCCGTCTCACATACTTTTTGCAAGACTTCTAGCATGAATCAGAGGTGCTGGAATGTTCTTCCTTGTCAAACAGTTCCAAAGTTTGCTCCAAGGGACCTTCTCCAGATCCAAGAAACAAAGATTCATCTCACCTTTATACTCAAGGGCCTTTCACTCAACTGTCTATGTGTGAAGATAAGGTCCTGAGTATTTTGGTTTGCTCGGAAGCCACACTGGACCTCATAAATTTGGGGCTCAGCTAGCCGTCTGAGTCTCTGCGCCAGGATTTTACAATAAGTGTTACCAGGGCAATGAGAAGGGAAATGCCTCTATGATTCCCGCATTGTCCGCTGTCACCCTTTTTTAATATGGGTGTTATGATGGCAATCTCCCAATTCTTTGGTATGATCTTATGGCACCAGGCTGCCTGTAGGACCCTCAGGAGTAATGTATCACCTACTGCTCCCTTGGACTTAACCATTTCTGGTGTTATACTGTCATGTCCTGCTGCTTTGCCCATCCTGATTTTCTCCAGTGCTGCCTTCAGTTCTTCCATCTTGATGCCATCTTCGCCACCAGTGGTTTCTTCTTATGTGATAATGCTTATCACTTCTGGGGATTGACCTTGCTCACCACCAAGGAGCTCAGAGAAATATTCTTTCCATTACTTCCTTTGGAACAGTAAGCAATTTGTCTTGCTTGTCCTTTATGAATTTAAGAGGGCACTGTTTTTCCTTCCGTATGTTCATTAGGGTCTTGTAGAACAATTTCTGGTTTTCTTGTGCATCTTTTGCTTGCTTTTCTCCAAATTCTTCCCAAGATTTCTGTTTTGCTGCTAGCACCTTATTCTTTGCTTCTATTCTAAATATCACACATTCTCTTTATTTCTCTATTTTTCCTGCTGCGATTTTAGCTTCTAAGTAATGTTTCCACGCCTTTTTCTTCTTGTCTCTTTAACTTCTTTTGTCCACCAAGGTGTCCTCTTTCCCTTCTTCCAAAGCCGAACTTCACCCCATACTTCTGCTGTAGCTGTCTTTATAATGTCCTTGAATTTAAGCCAGCAGGTTTCGAGGCCATCAGTTCGTTCTTCTAAGTTTCTCACTGCTGAAGCAACAAGCCCCTGATATCTGGTCTTAACTTCTGGCTCTCTCAACCTGTAGGTCTGAATGCGCATCTCTTCTGCTCGATTACTTAGTTTCTTGCATAAAGGTTGGCAATGCCTAGGTCAAGCAATTCTTTCATTGTTCTTTTAATTGTCAGCAGGTAGTGATCACTTCCAATCTCTGACCCTCTCCAGACTCTAGCAACCCTCACATATTTGAATGAGCTCTTCCTAACAATGGCATAGTCGATCACTGATATCTTATTGCGATTCGAGACAAAGTTTCATCCTTTGATGCTATCTGTTTTGATTTTAGTGACAATACGACAATACAACCCACACCCCCTTAAACTCTATAGGTTGTGGGGACTCTACTGTAGAGCAGTATGTCATCATCGAGATCCAAAACTCTTTGTCCCTTTTTCTTCGTTTCCAACAGAGCTAGGATTTGTAATTTTGCTTTCCTCATCACCAGCTTCACTTCTTTCCCGTTAATACTCCTAATGTTCCATGATCTATAAATCATCGTCCGTACTTCGTGCCAGTTCGTAGCCTTTAAGACCAGTCCGGTTTTCTCTCTGTCGTTTCTGTTAATCGGTTTTTAAGGCAAACAGGTGATTAGCCTGTTCTGCCTTTGCAAGATGGAGGGGCTTTCTCCTTACGTCCTCCATGCATGCCGTACTCATTTTTTCAGCCGGGCTTGGGACCGGCCTAGGCGGAGTTAAGAAATATTTTACACTAGACAAAAACATATCATGGATAAAACGAGAAGAAAAAGACATCACAGTTTTGATGGGTGGCCTAGATGCTAAGACAGGTGAAGGCAATAACTGCTGGGAAGAAGTCATAGGAAAACACGGGCGAGAAAAAATGAATGAAAATATGGAACTACTCACAAACGCCTGTGCTTCAAATCATATGGCTTTAGGAGGAAACATATTGCCACATAAAATAATACACAAGGCAACATGGGAGTCACCAGATCACAGAACAGAAAATCAGACTGATCATATACGCATAAGCAAGAAGTTTTGATCATCATTACATGACGTAAAGGTATATAGAGGAGCAGATGTGACGTCAGATTTAAGTCTTCTGTTTAGCCAACATAAAGATACAACTCAAGAGATTTACAACAGTACACAGCTATAGACAGCAGTTTAATGTAAGACATCTAAGAAATCAATAAACAAGAGACAAATTTACGGTCAAAATATCCAGCTAATGCCAAGTGCTCCAACATCTGGAAGATGTCGCGAATACAGAAGATCACTGGCAGCAGATCACTAACATATTCGAATGAGACATGTAGCTGAACATCATCACCAACCAAGAACTGCTAACTCGGAGCCACCAAGAATACATGCACGTCATCATGGCGGGTAGACGCTGGAATTGGATTGGCCACATCCTTAGAAGAGACGCTGACACCATCACCAGAACCACCGTGCTATGGACTCCAGAAGGAAAGCGAAAGCGAGGCCAGCCAAAAGATACCTGGTGGAGAACTGTGGAGGCAGAGATACAAGGCATGAACCAGAGCTGGGGCACCACTAATGGCTGCAGACCGAGCAAAGTGGAGACAGTTTGTTGCTGCCCTACAAGACCGCCACCAGGCGTGATGGCCACTGATTGTTGTGTCAGTCTGCGGCCAAAGACCAAAGTGGAGACAGTTTGTTGCTGCCCTACAAGACCACCACCAGGCGTGATGGTCACTGATTGTTGTGTCAGTCAGCGGCCAAAGACCAAAGAAAGAAAGAAGAACAGACATGAGAAGAAGCACCGGTAAAATAGAGAACGCCTCAGTTTGTACTTTGTTACTTGTACCCAATAACCTATTGATATTTTGCATTGCTTATGCGGTTAAACACAAGTGGAGCATCGTAATACATCAGATCAATGCAGATAAGAAAGAAAAAAAGCAGTTTATTGCCCCAGACGAGGTTAAGTTCAATAATTGGTCTAGTGCAGGGTACACAAACCAAGGATTTGATCAAAACCAGGTATCTTTACTACATCAATACATATCTAGGTCAAGGTATATCTTAAGTGACGAGGTCAATGAGTGCAGTCTGCACGCAACAGTTAGACGCCCAGGTTTCTACAGCTTTTAAACTTGTACAAGGTCATACCTGGAGAGGTGCACATTCTCAGTCAAGAACCGCAGCTGTTGTCATGTAAATAAATTTACAACCTGTTGATTTCAGACAACAATATATGTGTATAATGTTCTTTTAAGTTGAGTGTATGTAGGTGTAGATGTGTGTACGTGTGTGATATTTATGGTTGATGTGTGTGTGTGTAGAGAGAGATAGACAGATAGATAGACATTTTCTTCACAAAAATTTATTTTAGTATTCCCCTTCAGTCATAACTAGGAGGTAATAGCCCTCAGTCATGACTGACTATGGGAATGCGCTCCTGAGGTGATAGCCATCAGTCATGACTGACTATGGGAATGCGCTCCTGAGGTGATAGCCCTCAGTCATGACTGACTATGGGAATACGCTCCTGAGGTGACAGCCCTCAGTCATGACTAACTATGGGAATGCGCTCCTGAGGTGACAGCCCTCAGTCATGACTGACTATGGGAATGCGCTCCTGGGGTGATAGCACTCAGTCATGACTGACTATGGGAATGCGCTCCTGATGTGATAGCCCTCAGTCATGACTAACTATGGAAATGCGCTCCTGAGGTGATAGCCCTCAGTCATGACTAACTATGGGAATGCGCTCCTGAGGTGATAGCCCTCAGTCATGAATGACTATGGGAATGCGCTCCTGGGATGATAGCCCTCAGCTGCTTTTATTAATTTTTTCCCGTGGTTCCGACACCATAGGGTGAAAATGGAGTGTCCTCTCCAAAGCGTGCGCTTGGGCACAGTTATATAGAAATCAAGCTGTTGCCCATGCAGCATGTTGCCCTCTATAAGTTTATAAACTAATAAAAAGGTATTGAATCAGTTTTACAAAAAAACAGTTCACATGAGACAAGGGACGTTTCGGGTTTTACCCTTCGTCAGCCACCAGTGGCTGACGAAGGGTAAAACCCGAAACGTCCCTTGTCTCATGTGAACTGTTTTTTTGTAAAACTGATTCAATACCTTTTTATTAGTTTATAAACTTATATTCCTTACCAGTTTTACAGCAGCCCCTTAATTTATTTACTTATAGCATGTTGCCCTCTCTCCACCTAGCCAGTAGGTCCAAAGGAACGGCAGTAGCTGATACAGTTTGGTACCATCGAAGATCAGGAGTTGCCAGAATAGCGTTTAATCAACATTATACTGCCTTAGGTACTCCAACTACGGATTTATCGTCAGGATTCACATTAATTAAGAACAGTTTAATTGCACTGCACATTATCAACTCGTTATGTACTGTCAACATTGTTTTGTCTCATAGTTATTGTTTCCTGTGGTTATGAAATATTCATTCGTTTATTATCCTTAAGTTCCATGAAGGACATCGGCCTTCAACATATTCGAGGCAAAGCTTTCTGTACTCTGTCATCCGTTCAATTTCTTTCCATTACTTCTATATTCCTTTCTTGCCTTTATCCGGTTCCTTCTTCATTTGTTTTTCAATCAATCAATCAATACCCTTTAGCTCCCCGAAGAGCATAAGCCTTCAACAAACACATGCCAAGTCTTCCTGTCCTGTGCCATCCGCTCAAGTTCGTTCCATGTTTTCCTCATCATTTTCACCTCTGTATCCAGCTCTCTTCTCCATGTGTTATTTGGTCTACCTCTGCCTCTATTTCCCTGTTGATTCCAAAACAAGACCGCCTTGTAATGCTATCAACAGGTCTCCTTAATGTGTGTCTTTTCTCCCGCCAGCGTCTTCTTCTCATCTCTAGTTCCTCTAACACTTGTCTGGTTCTTGTCATCAGTTCGACATTTGTGACTTTGTCATACCATTTCAATCCATCTATTCTACCCGAGCCCTCATTTATGAATGTCTGTAATTTTTTTTCTCTCCATGTTTCAGACCCATACAATAGGACTGACTTTGTTTTTTGTTTCCCTCTAATTCTCTAATAAGTCTTCTTGAGCATTGATTACCTTGTAATACTCGTACTATCAGCGAGTTTCGTCAGTATGCGTCCTTTCCAACGCCAAAGCCTTGTTCTCACTTTGTGTTCCACTGTTATTTTGTCATTAGTATTAATAAATACGAGCAAATATACCTATGAAAACAATGGCTGGTGAAGAATTAAAGGCTTACTTACTTATTTAGTCGTTCCTCTTCTACTGTGGGGTAGAGAGGTTTTGCCAGAGCGAACGCGACACTATCCTATCGGCTGCTTCCTCCTTACATGGTTCCAATCTATTTGTCGGTCCTTCAGAGAGTGTCTAATGTTGTCCTCCCAGCGAGCTCTGGGTCGTCCTGGAGGTCTGGATCCCTGGCTCTTGTTTCACATATTTGTCGAATTAAAGCCAACATTTTAAAATTTCAGTTTCTGCAGAACATTTAACAGACTGAGACGCGGATATTGGCAAATGTAGTGTAATTTTGATTAATTACTTAACATTTATTCATTAATTGTAACATGTTTTGAGGTAAAAGTTATGTTGTCTTTAAAATGTTTACTTTGATAGCTTGTGCCCAGAATATATACATTAAGACAGCCTGAGTTCAATCCTCGCGTGAGTGCTATATAAAGATGACCAAGAAGAAAGGCTACTTCTGGTAGGTTTACATCTTCATGACAAAAGCTAAGATCACAGGAAACTTATGGCGTCTTAAATTGATGCGTGGAATGAAAATTCGTCCATCCTATTCACAGTCTGTGAAAATTTTGTTTAAAAATTCCTTTTTAATTTGTAGTTTTAAAAAATTCAGTCATAGTATGCTAATGGTCAAGAAAATGTGAGCCTAACAACGTATTTCCAATATGCCTCAATGGGCGTGTAACGAGATCCTTTACCTACCTTTTATTATAAAACTAAATTAGAAAACTACTCCGCCATTTCTTGACGGGTGGCTTGTAAAAAAATCTATAAAATCCAAATGAAATAAATTGTTGGTCCGTGTAATGATTGTAATGTTTTAAAGATACATTTTTTTTCTCTCCAAACCACAGTGCAATGCGCGCGGTTTCCATATTTCCAGAAAAGCTGGTGCCATTGTTTCAGGACGTTCAGACACAAGGACATTTCGTACCTAGCCAATTCTTACGAAAGAAATGCAATTTAGGGATAATTTTGTGGGAAGAACTGTAGGATATTCTTTGCTACCGCAGACTTTAAAATGTTTTCCTCACGCTATCTGCAACTTTAAGATTAAATAAACGTGGTGTGTATATTCTTCAACCATGTATACTGCATTTGATATCAGTGCCATCATTCTTCTACAGCTTCTGATGGAGCACTGGCGTTCAACAGAGTTTAATCTAAGCCTTCTTGCCCTAAGCCATTCACTATTTTTCTGTTTTCTTTATTTTTCGTAAACTATCTTGTTTTTTTATTAAGGTGTTTACTACTTGTCTTTGTAGCACGCCGCTTTCTACCATCTACCATATATATATGAAGTTATAGGTTATATCAGGACACGTTTCATTTATTGCTCTATTCTGTATTATTTCTCTAGTAGGTATTTTTTTTTACTTTTTAGTTATAGTTCATATTGTTTTTTTTTGTTCAGAAAAATGGTAGTGTCTATAGTGGTTTGTATTTAATGTTGACTGGCCTACTGTTTACGATTTCCAACTGCCGTGGGATTTTTAACGTGCGGAACTTGCACTTAGGACCTCCCATTTTTTTCGCCCTTATCCGAAAAGGCTAGGCATCCGATCTCACTACACAGGAGACCAGGGGGAGTATGGCGTCATTAGGACCTCTGGTTCTGAAAAAAATGTCTATAAATGATATTCGCTCTACTGGGAATCGAGAGATTACTTTTGATTAAAATGGGGTGGTGTATGAGCTATTTCAGGCCCGTTATCGGGAATGGTTTGTCCTAATCACCGGTTTGTATCTGAAAGAAGACTTGAACCAAGATTACGTAAACGAAATAGGAGATCAGTTCTGATTTGCTACAAAGTGCACCTTTGTGTAACAAAGATTGCATGTGTGACAACTGGTGCAAAGTTTATGCACAAAAGCGCGAATGCGCAACAGCGGAATAAGGATGGAGGCCACACTAAACACACATGTTCATGTAACATGGTTCAGAAAGGTAAACATAATAAAATTTACTGACCCTGGCCTTGGTAGGTAGTACGGAAGCTGAAACTGGTGTAGGGATTGAAGTGTGAGAGATTAAGATCCAGCTTTTTTATGAGATGGAGGTGACTAGTTCCCATTCTCGCTGCCTTTGCCTTCCCTAACTCAAGAGCAGAGTCGGGTACCCATTTACAGCTGGGTAGACTGGAGCATGACACGACCAGATTTCGATTCTGGAATCCAGTAACTGCGCCGCGAGAAGCAAGTGCTCTAACCGCTTGGCCGAGCGGACGACAAATGATAGTCCCATATCATATAATGCCGTAGAGGCAGTGAAATGATGGAGACTTTACTATACTAGGTCCCGCTTTGTGAGTTGGGGTGATCAGTTCCCTTTCTATCAGCCTTTGCCTTTCCTAACTCAAGCGCAGAGTCCGGTGTCCATTTACTGTTGAGTGGATTGCAGCGTGGTGCCACCTTGTTTATAACTCGTTACTTTGTGCCGCGTGAGGCCAGCGCTGTAACCACTCTGCCAATCGGACGCTCGCGCAGAGCTCGATAACTGTTTAATCTTCCCCAAGGGATGTATTCACACGTGTGTTGATGGGACCCCAGACGTGGAAAAAGAAACATTTTAACCTACCAAGCATGTCGTGTTGTTATCGTTGATCAGAATCTACCTCATTGCACTCCGAGCACACCCATAGGTGCTCAGTCTCCCTCAGCAAATATCGAAGGGTATGAATGCTGACTGTTACTGTAGCGCGATGGTTGTATGCACGGCGGTTGCATCCTCTCATACGTGCATCTCTTCTGGTCTTACGTTTGATGCCAAATTCCAGCAATATCAGCGTTGTTGATTTGTTGATTGCAGTGTCTCCCTTATCCATATCCAATGTCCCTACTATGGGTGCCTTCGACGCTAGTCTGAAGGCCCTCTCAGTACTGTCGCTTCTTCTTCTTTGATCCTTAGCCGCCGACAAAGCAGTCAGTGGCCATCACGCCTAGTGGCGTCTTGTAGGGCAACAACAAATTGATTCCACTTTGCTCGGTCGGTGGCCATCCTTCGTACAGTGCCCCAACTCTGGTACATTCTTTGCATTTCAGCCTCCACCAGTACTGTCGCATTAGTGTCCAATTGCACCCCATTCTTGAGTGTCACCCGGGGCGGATCCCCCCTCGCCCCCTCGTTATTACGCCACTGCCTTCATGTGATAATTCCCTTCTTTCATCTTCACCATGTGTTGAGCCTTCTTGTCTTTCTGTTATCTTGGAAGTACAAGATAAACGACTGCTTGGGCGTGCATATCGACGACATCCCAGTAATTTTGTCTCTTTTTTTTTAACATCACATATTCGATTAGCAGATGTCTGGATTTTTTATCCGATTTACGTCCACAATAGAAATTGTGTCATTTATATTTTAATAAATAAATATTATACTCATAAAGATATATTTCAATCACTCGTGAGAAATAAAGAAATAGAAAACTAGACAACAGAAAAACAACAGAAGTGAAAGGCTCGCTGGAGAATCGAACCCATGACCATTGGAACATCAACACCGCCTAGCTATGGAATCATATATATATATATAGTTCTATTTTGGTCAGCACCGATTTCCGAATGCCCCCGTGTAATTCCAGCGGAGAGAAAGAAATAGGCCCACTCTCTATCAGGCCATCTGTAAGAGGCCACTAATATGATTCAATGTTTGGGGTAAGTATCAACCAGACATTTAATAAATCTACTTTTTGTCCCCTCTTTGTGAATGACAAATGCAGCTTGAGCACTGAAGAAAGAAAGCTCTTTCACGAGATAATCTCTGGTACAACTGACACCGGAGCTGTTACAGCCACGGGGAAACTCCACAGACGCGCCAAACTGCAACCATTTTTATGACCACTTTCTGGCACTAGTTTCTGCCGGTGGGATTTTTGCTTATGTGGATTTTATGTCTGAGACATTTTCAAGTACTTCAGACTTCTACATTAATGACTCTAATAAAGGCAGTAGTCAGCTCAAGGTTCCTGACATCTCCAAACAGTTTTTCTTGGAGAGAAGTGGGGTGTTGCCATATGCCACTCCGTTCTCTGATGTAAGTTGGGCAGGGCTGGAGCAGATGTTTGGCTGTAATGTGGCTGGTGCTGCAGGAACAGGGATCTGTTGGACCAATCCTGTACTTGTGATTTAGATGGTACCTCTAACCTACTGAGACCAGTACGTAAGCGGAAAATGATGACCTGGTGTCGCCTTGATAGCTGGTGAAAGGCATCATTTTGAAATACAGTATTAACATTTTCAGTTACAGTAGAACTTCGATTATCTGAATCGCCAATTAACCGAATCACAAAAAAAAAAAAAAAAAAAACTAAGGACAACACTTACCGAGCCAACACTGCAGCTGAAGTGGTCCCCCAGGAAGCTTGTGGATATTTCATTTGGAAGATGAGGTTGCCAGGCTCATGCACAACCTGATACTGGTCACACTGTACTATATGCCCAATGGTTCAGTGTGTATAGATATATATATTAGTGTTAGAGACTTCACTACACTAGGTGCATCATAGATAGTAGGGTGACTAGTTCCCTTCCTATCTGCCTTTTCCCTCCTTAGCTCAAGAACAAAGTTAGGTACCCATTTACAGCTGTGTAGACTGGAGCGTGTCAATACACGGTAATCGAACCTGGCTACTTTCAAGCGAGAGACCAGCAGTTCCCTAACCACTTTGTCAATCGAACGCTCTCATATATATATATATATATATATATATATATATATATATATATATATATATATATATATATATATATATATATATATATATATATATATATATATATATATATATATATATATATATATATATATATATATATATATATATATATATAATCTTCGTACATTCATTCAGCACCCATAAATCCAACTATACGTCTAACATCCATTAATCAAATATTCTGTCACTTCATACAAGATCAATCAACTCATCGATTCTAAAATCAGGCAGCATAAGAACGAATTTATTTGAGCGTTGATTTAATTTATAACGATGAGTTGACAAAAAGTAGTACAAACAAATCAAGAACAGCAACCAAATACAGTGTTAAAGACATAGAACAAAATGCGTGTGTTTCATTGTTTAACACGTCAAACAATTTTCACACATTCAAATAAATAATACTGAATTACTTTTGAATATCGTTTGTCGAATAAATTCTCTGCGACAGTGCTTCTCAAACTTACATTAATCGTCAACCCTTATAAAATCCCATATACACCAGTCCCCCGCTCTTACGCTGTTCGATTAGCGCTTTTTCGATATAACGCTGTTTGTAGTTTATGCTATATTGTCGTTATACACTTTTAAAATTCGATCTTACGCTGAGCGCTAAACTCCATGGGTGGCAGGAATATAACTTTCAAATAATCATCAAGTTCATTGATGGTGGTGGGATCGAGAAGAAGCATTATCATTTCTAGGAATGCAGTTCTATGTTAATCTGTACCATAGAACAAAATATTAATTGCTATAAGGTGTTTCTTGAAAAGAAAAAGCAGGTGGCAAAGCAAGCTCGATTTTTTTTTTTAAAGTCTCCTGAATATATTTTGCCCCCATTGACCAAACAGTCATGCCTTCAACATCTGTAGCTAGAAAAATGTTTTCGACACCTAAAATACCTTCTGCTAACCAGTCGTCTGATGATGAAGACAGCTCTGCCGTGACAACTGTAGCCACAAGCGACGGAAGTAGCAGTAATTAAAGTCCTAATAATTTTTTCAAAGTACAGTGCTTGCATACTATTTCGTTTGTGTTCAAATGTGTCTGATAATTATATGTACTTAATAAATGTTGTTAACTAGTTTTTTTTAAATCACTTTTTAACTTAATTGTGTTGCAGCTTTCTGGGCCTGGTGAACGTTTTAATTTGATTTCTATTAATTCTTATGGAAAATTAATTTTGGTTTGGCTCGGCTCTTTTTCGGTTAAGGCTCGAGATTTCTGTAGCATGATGGAACAATGCCTTACCATTCATTGTATAAGGAAAATATCGTCCAATCAAATCAACGCACTTTCTTGTGTGTGTCGCGAACAATTTGCAAATGGCGTAATGGCAGAAGGAAATTTTGTACCATGGATTTACGTGAATTGCAAACGAATGGAGTGAAGGAAAGAGATAGAATATATTGCATTTTATGAAGGAAAAGACTTTGCAGTTATATTCAAAAGGAATAGTTGCTATGTGTCTTAATTTCAGAGATATTCGAGGTAAAGAAGGCCAGCATGTTAAAAGTTATTGTGAAAATGGTCTTCGAAAAATTGCTACAATTCGTAGACAAAATTAATTAAAGAAAACCAGGGATGCAAAGGAAGTTAAGGATCGTCCAGTAAAAGGATGTATAGATGCAGGTAGTAGATGCCAGGGTTGAGAAGAACGGGGACCGGCCCTTCTATAACTCCGGACACGACGGAGTTAGCTGTGACATGCGTCGACCCGACTGAGAGTCTGAGTGGCCCGACCCCCTGCCTAGATAAAGAAGACCCAGAACATAAAGAAATATGGAGAGCGTTACGACAGCTGGAGAAAAGAAAACAACAGCTTATATCCAGGCTGCCACCACCACACGTACCCGACTCGTCAGCAGAAACCCGGTCTATGACAGAGAAGCCGCACGATGCCGAGATGACAGCCGACCCACCTGCAAGCACTATGAAGGAAGTGATAGAGGCAGCTCCTCAACACAGACAGGTACAAGAGGAAGATATCGCAGAGACCATTTTAGATGCACTTCGAAGACTTGAAGACGGAGACGAGTCCCTTAGGCTCGCTCTTCAAGAAGCAACAGTAGAAGTAGCCCCAGGCGTGCTGGACATCGAAACCACTGAGAAGCAAGCTACCATTCCTGATCCTGAGGAAACAACAGCTGACAACTCAAGAGCTCAGACGCAAGATATGACACCTTATAACAAAGAACAGGAACAAGATTCGAACCAAGACTGTAGAAGGAAACAAAGACCAAACACTAAAAAGACAAACAACACAGAATCGATACAAGAGAGGATCGTAAAGATTACCCAGACGTCAGGAAGTGAGGCCTCACTCAGGGCCCTACCCGACAACAAAGTGATCAACATCCTCGAGGTGATAACTGGACGGAGAGGTATCGCCAAAGTAGGGAGGCACGAAAAGGGAGTTGTGCTTTCTCTCAACAACACAGACAAAACAACCTCGCTGATGATCGAACTGGAATCCGGTCCAAAGGAAATCCAGTTGCCCCACCAAATAAAAGTGGTGGTGGAAAAGTACAAGACAACAAAGAAGTTGGTCATCAGAGGGGTGGATACCAGATGTTCCGAAGGCGAGGTCCACAGACGCCTTCAAGCTGAAAACGCAAATCTTAAAATCACGCAGGTCGAAAGGCTAAAAACCTGGGCCAAGAAAGATACCAACCTGATGATAGTTACGGTAGAAGGATCGACAAGACCCGAGAGACTGACGCTCGAAACATCAACAAAAAGGACAGAACCATATATACCTCCGGTCATGCAGTGCTCAAACTGCCAACAGTTTTCACGCACCAAGAAAACATGCAGGAGAGACGCTGTCTGCCGATATTGCGCGGGAAACCACCAATATGGCGACTGCCCCAGGGCGAAGGAGGACCACAACTACAAATCAATTAATGCAAACCGTACCTGTGCAAACTGCCATGGAAACCACGGGGCAAGGTACCGAGGCTGCCCTGTGTTTCAGGAAACAAAGAGCATCTTGAAGGAGGCCGTGTCCAAAAACATCCCCTTCAAGGAGGCAAAACACAGAGTGGCTGCGGATGGTGCAGAAAAACAGCGCATAATAGATAGACGACAGTTACACAAGCTGACCGCTGAAGTGAAAGAAGTGAAACTACAGGTCGTAAACAGAAGCAAGCAGGCTCCCGAAGAACCAACCGACAGTGGTGAAGACGTAATAGATCTTCAGAGCGTCAAAGATATGATGGAAGAAATGAAAAGAATCCAGCAGCAGATAAAAACAGATGTCAAGAGGCTGACAGAACTGAAGGAAGAAAAACTACACAATCCTCAAGAGAATCGAAACAGAGCGAAGAGCCATTGAGGAAATGACATCAAACACAAGAGAGACCAAAACAAACGAACAATCAGACGAGGAAGTCATCGAAGAAACACTTGAAAAACTAGAAAAAACAATATTACAGATACAGGAAAGCAGGAAGACAAGAGAAACAGAAACGAGGAAAGCAAAAACTAACAAAACGACACAAGACAGATAGGAAGGCAGGAAATGAACACCATGAACACACCACGACCGACAAGCAACGAAGAGGAAACCAGACAACCAGCTAGTGGTCCTTTTCAGGACCAGTCCTTTTCAGGACTAACAGACGACTAGCACTGAAGAACCTAACACACAATATACCCCAATTATAACCAACTTTCAGGTTGAACAGGGTATTACAGCAACATAGTAGACGAAAACAATAACAACAACAACCACATTTCAAACTTTACACACACAGCAGAAGACGGATAGACTGAAGGAAGGAGACGCTTGCCAAGGCTATAAGCTTTTACCATATGTATGCCGTGCAAATCTACTTCACCAAACTGAGTCTGTTCTGTACTTTGCATCTATTCTAGAGGGTATGTAAATTTATGAATAAATAATTTGTTTTATTGCAGATTATGATAGAAATATGTATCAGGATCAGACCAGAGACCTGAACTGAAAATAAGTTGTGGATGTATAAAGGAATTCGGTGCATATCAACGTTTATCATGAATGTCATTAGGAGTGGACAATTAAAAGTTATTTTACTGGAATAATGGACTTGGCACTCCAGAATGTGAAAGGGGAAGGTAGCATTATGATTATGTATAAAATGTATTAGATTTTATTCATGTATTATTTTAGAATGTTTTATGCAGATAGACACCTGTCTTGTCTCACTATTCTGATCAGAACAGATCCATGTATCATTCATATACATGCACACATCTGAACACTTTCATTCATGGACACATAGGCTTGTGGAACCTATGACCAAAGGCTAGTCACTTGTCACATATTGTCTCCAGGTTCATTCGTGTCATACTCCAGTAAGAGGTTTAGAATCTTAGATCAATAGTGCCTTCCTGGACCAACTCAGGAGCATCATATATTGACATCTACATTCAAGTACTATGCCCCATCTGTGCTTGGTGGCCTGGTACAAGACCTGTAACTGATACTGCTGTGTAGTATTACTAGAGGACATTCAGAGATTTAATGATAAGTATTGAATGTGAGAAAATCAAGCAGCCATCGCGAGTGTTCACAGCAAATTAACTATTAGTGTCATGATAAACAAACTGTTCTAAGAAAATTGGCAAGACAAAAGCCGATTAGTGTAAGGGAAAATTTAGAGGAACTTTCTGTTCTATTTTCAAGTTCCAGAAGAGGACTTTTGTCTAGTTAAAGATTGAAACTCAACTATTGAGTGATAGTGTAATTAATCTTTTATTCATTAAATTTCATGTTTTTCATCATTCATAATTTGCACAAGAAGAAAACAAAAGATAGATGTATATAATAAATGATTCAGTAATTGTATTTCTCTGACTTTTCAAATTTATATTGTTGCATTTTGAGTTTCACTGAATTCTTGATAATCAAAGGTTAGTTACTAGCAAAGGTGGCATTTTAGGCTCTAACTTTAACCTGATTATTATCTGAAGTAAAGACCTTCACAGCAGTGACTATCCTGCGATACCAGTATTCTTCTCTGACACTAGGGCTCCATTTTTTTCAGACAGAATTCTTCTCTGTTCTATTAGTAACTACTACTGACACTGTACTCATAAAAACCTTTCGCTACAATTTCAATAACGCATTAACAGCGCTAAGCGTGGGATTGCTGTATACGCGAGATGTAGTCAGATTAAGAGCTATTAACTGCTACAAATTTAATATACGCTACTGAAGATGGAATTAGCACTGCTGCTAACCTAATTACTGCCACTGAAGTTCTAGTAATAAAGTTAGCTCTCGCAAGTCGCACCCATGCTTCATAACCACATATGAGTTACGGTGTCACGTGTAATCAAAAGTGGTTAAATAAAATTAAAAAATAAACATAGACTAGCCTCGACATCACGTATAGTGGGGACATTGGAAATGTATTAAGCAGAACTTCTTCTTCTTCTTCCGTCCTTAGCCACCGACCGTCAAAGCAGTCAGTGGCCATCACGCCTAGTGGCATCTTAGGGCAACAGCAGAGACAAAGCACCTATGGGTTTGCCCGGAGTGTGCAACAAAAATTGAGAAGCAGTTGACAAACAATATGTATAGGATACATTTTTACAAAATTTAAGCCTATATTCATTATTTTAAAAAAAGGCACAGCCCAATGGGCAAAACAAAGAAACAAAGATAATTCAATGTTCACTCCCACATAAAAACACACACACATACAAACAAACAAACATTCAAACCCTCTGCACGCGATTTCATTTCGTTCGTGAGACCTTTTCCCTGCATAGTTTTGCAAATGTTCCATTTACGACAATAAACATTTACATTCAATCATGCTAACGTATTATCTACTGCTACCAGTTTCAATTAAACCACAAATGAACACTGAATGGTAACAATAGTATTAAATTATTCATGATAACAACGCATTAACAACAGCTAAAACAATATTACATACATCAAACGTAGCCATAATAATTACAACAATTAATACTTTGCTTCACATATCAAGTTGCATGCGTTTTGAGGTAACGATTTAACATTTTATAATACCGTAGACAAAGAGCCTTATTTAAAATTATCCAGTACCATGCGACACAATTTGAAGATAAAGTTACGTGTGCTTTGTAAATTCACATCATGTAAAGTGCCCGCACAAAAATATAACGATCAAGGTAACATGAATTATTCACAATTTACGAAAGTAGTATTCATTTTAAAGTAATACTTCTAGTACCCCGCATATGCAAAATCAGTCAGCAATATTCATTGTTGGCATTACAAAGTATCCAATGAAAAATCCATGTTGAAATGATTAGAGAAAGTGTTGGCGCTTAGACTTTAGACAGTTAAAAGAAAGTAAGACAGAAAGAGGAAAGAAGACAGAAAGAAAGAAAATGCTCGCTGGAGAAATACGATCAATATTGTACGTTCTAAGGAAAAAAAAAATACTTGCTTTAGAACTACCGTCAATGTTTTACATTCTAAGAAAGAAAATACTTGCTGGAGAACTAACGTCAATGTTTTACGTTATCAGAAAGAACATACTTGCTGGAGAGCTACCGTCAATGTTTTCCGTTATCAGAAAGGAAATACTTGCTAGAGAACTACCGTCAATGTTTTACTTTCTAAGAAAGAAAATACTTGCTGGAGACCTACCGTCAATGTTTTACGTTATCAGAAAGAACATACTTGCTGGAGAACTACCGTCAATGTTTTACGTTATCAGAAAGAACATACATGCTGGAGAGCTACCGTCAATGTTTTACGTTCTAAGGATGAAAATATTTGCTGGAGAACTTACGTCAATGTTTTACTTTCTAAGTGTGGTAAAATCTGCGAGGATAATTACTCATTTCTATGGTTTTTAGTCATAAAAACAACAATAAATAAGACCAGCCCGATTGTGTCTGACGGGATTGCTCTCACACGCCCGCCACTGCCTTTTGTGCAGTGCGAAAAGCCTATAGCATATATAATATACAACGCGTTGCAGTTTCGGTTTCGCCAACGTACTACCGATGTTTAAACTTGTAAGATCTGCTGCATACACGGCCGCCTAACCGATAAAATTAATTAATTGGCGGAAGAGCGCCGCACAATACTATCTGAATTAACGTAATATTTTGTTTTTAACAGGTTAATCAGTAGTAAGTCTTACAATTTGGTAGTGAAACACGATAAAATACAAATCATAAAACCCAACTTGTTAACCCGCCACGTCTAACACCCGATTTGCCTGCCACACTCTGCCATGCGTATCTACACGCGGCGGCAAACGTCATCGGAGGCAAACACACAGACAGTATGTCCCCACTCGTTGTAGACGTACTGGCGTCACTAAAACAAGTAGTATTTGAATCCCATAGGCTAAGCGGGAGAGGAGAAAGGAGGAAATGGTGGTCTTGTGTAAAATCTTATTTGACGAACGAACAGTGACAAAAATGAAAATCTTTATTAATAGGAAACTGAACATAAAACTTATAGGATAAGATAGCTGAGACTCCCCTACGCAAGAATATGTTTTAAATACTATGATAGCCCCAGTATTAGTGAAGTTATGAAGGAAAAATAAAATGTCCAAGACGGTAGACCAGACAGACAGTCAACCTTACTTGAATTTTTCATAACGTTAAGGGACGATCGCGTAGAAAGAGGCATTGAGGTGAATATTCAAATTCGCTTGAGTACAGAGAGTATAGGGTGAGAAGGGGGGGCGATAGGAAATTGGTTATCAACGAAACGTTTTGTTGTATGGCAACTAACATAGGCTAGCCAATTAAATAGCAGACGCGGTGTAGTTTGGAATTGTTTTTTGTTTTTCAAAAACTGCATTTTGAAATCTGGTAGTCGCCAGCTTCTGATTGGCTAGTGGTACCCAATATTAGCAAGGGGTTTTCCTTATTCAATTGCCAGTTGTCTAAAATAACTTACATTAAACATTTTGCTGAGATTCAGCTGTGGTAAATTTAAAGTAAAATAAATATTTCCCAGCCTGAGACCAGTGCAGAGTGAAACTGCGGCCATTGCTTTGCAAGTCAGCATCATTTGTTTATATTTCTTGAAATTGTGGTAAGGACGATGTATGAATTGTTATGTTTAATTCCACAGCAAACAAAATTGGGTATTGATATTGAGGGAAAATGAAGAACATGTCGGTAGTAGACATTGTTGCGTCCTCATCTTAAAATGTATCTAATTGATGTATGTTGTCATGATTATGCTGTTATATTATTAAAGTATTATAGTAGTAAGCCTCTGTGTTCTATGAACACTATTTACATGCCTGAAGCATTTATAATATAAAAAGAAAAGAGAAAATCATACCAACGGAAATGTGGTTACCCCACATTATTGTATTGAGGAAAAAGATGTAAAGGTACAGTGGCGTATCTGCCATAGGGACCTGAGGTGTGGTCACAGCAAGGAGGGAGTCAAACAAAGTTAGGTGTTTGTGCACCTGTACGGCACGCGAGGCTGACCCCATATCCTGGTAGGAAAATATTAAATAATCTCAGTGAGTAGATGTAAAGCCTGGGTATCCTTTTGTTCCAGCGTTTTATTCCCTGTTACCGACTGGTGGCAGGAAGCCAGCTGAAAGTGAATACAGCCCTCAAGCCTCCATCCAGTCATTTCTACTATTATAAGAACACGGAGGAGCTTGAACGAGTGAAAGAGTCTGCATCTTCAGGAGAGAATTTCCTTATAAATAACCCCAGGTGATGTGCCATACATCTGGGTACATCTGACACTTTTGTAAAAAAGTAACATTCACTGAGTTTCCCAATGATATTCAGGAATTTCAAGGGGTATGATGACACAACAGCCCCTCATACACAGTGACTCTCCCTGTTATAGGATTACAGTTGTAGCTGTGAACTGTTCTTTCAGTGAAAAATATATCTTGACTTTATTTGTGTGGACAGAAAGTCCAGTTGTTTTATTACCCTCTTTTCTGTAAACTATCTTGTCCTTATTTTCAAGACCTGTCCAAAAGATATGATTGGACAGGCAGATTAAATTGTAAACATTCAGTTCAAAAGAAAACTTAACACCTGTTTTATTAACTTTCTCATAAAAAAGTAAAGTGTTTGTGTGTTGTGTACTATCATCTCATTTCTCCCCTAGACAATAGGTACATCATACACCCTACACTAGAGCCAACAGAGAGACCGTGTGAGATCTAGGGAGGTAGCGTTAGGTTCCCTGTACACAATTCATCATTATCATTTATAGAATCAGGGACCTACATTTGCTTGACCTCGCACGGTTACTGCATACACTTATTTCATTCTTTGTTAGGATACCATCATAACCTCCCCAGCAAATCATTTTATTTGCTACATAATTGGAGGCTTGTCCGGGATTGAACTTTCTACATAAATTGGGGACAGTCTAATTTTCCCAGGAAATCCCCATATAATATATTTGCCCAAGATTTTGGGAAGTGAAGAAAGTGTCAGAAACCCAGATTTAATTAAATAAATTTATAATTAGTTATATTTAGAAACTTTGTTAGTACATTTTTCAGGATGGCAGATCTGGCCAAGTTTCGCTCTGCAGCTGTGCAAGCGGCGAGAGATATGAATATGGAGGGACAAATTTTGGTTGATTATGTCACCTCAGAATGTGACAAATTTATTACTAGGGAAGAACATAGGTTAGCTGAGGAAAGGAGAGTGCAGTTAGAAGATGCTAGGGAGACTAAGAAATTAGAGGCTGATCGAGAGGCTGAGATAAAGAGGCTGCAGTTGGAGGAGAAGAAACTTGAGGCTGAGAAGGAGGCAAAGAAACTTGAACTCGAGGCTGAGAAGGAGGAAAAACGTCTACACAGGGAGGCGGAACGAGAGAAAGAAGAAAGAAGATTGGAGGCGGAAAGGGAAGATAAACGGTTACAGAGGGAACATGAGTTACGACTAAGGGAGCTAGAGCTACAAGGCCATGCTCCAGAAAATGGAACTAGCCCTTCCACTTCCGACTCCGCTGCAAGCCAGGGGGCCTCGTCATCAGCCATGGGGTTCCATTTAGATTATTTTATAGAAAAAGATGATGATATTGAGTCGTATCTAAGCAGATACGAAATATTAGATACTACTTATGGGTTGGAAAGAGAAAAATGGGGAGTAAAGTTGTCTCAAGGACTTCGCGGTACAGCTTACGAAGTTTTTTCTAAAATGAGTAGGGGTGACCAGGACAACTATGACATGTTGAAGCAAGCTCTTCTGTTAAGATACGAAAAGAACGGAGAATTTTATAGAAAGAAATTTAGGAATGCCAGGCTACTGTCGGGTGAGACCTATCACCAGTTCTCCGCCCGGTTGGAAACGTATATGGAGAAATGGGCTTCTTTGGGGAAAACCCAAGATCTCAAAGAGATGATACTCATTGAGCAGATGAGAGAGTCCATGGCTCCAGACATGAGAAAGTTTCTCATGGAACAGGGTGCGGAGAGACTGGAGGAAATAATAAATGTCGCTGAAAGGTATCATGCAGCCCAGGCAGAGGTAGCTGGTATTAAAAAGAAACCAGTAGATCAGTTTAAGGCTCCTCAAACCCATAATAAATTTGATAACAGAGGTAAGCAGAACTTCGATAGGCCTCGAAATGATTATAAAAATAAAACCGCACAATTCAAGGACAGAAGGAATGAGGAAAGAAAACCTCATCATCAAAGTAGATGGTATTGTACTTATTGTAAGAAGGAGGGACATGACATTAAGTATTGTAAAAGTAAACCTGCTGGATTTGCTGCTATGAAAAGGGGAAAACAGGAGGGAAAGGACAAACCTGCTGAACAGCAGGAACCTTATCACCCCCCAGTTTGCGAGGATGTTGTATGCAATGATGTCACCATAAGGTGCCTCTATGATACAGGTTTGGATTTTGAGGCTGTGGTGAGCTCGCACTTGGTGAACCCAGTTCAGTATACCACAGAAACAGTGGAGATACAAGGGGCGACCAAGGACCTACCCCTCATGAAACTTCCCATTGCCAGGATACCAGTGAAGACTCGCTATGTGGAAGGGATAATCAGAGCAGCAGTGATAGACGCACCCATCTACCCTCTGATATTGGGGTGTCGTTATGTCTACTTGGGAAATCCAACGAGACCTGTGGTCTTGGCAGCAGTCCAGACCCGATCACAATCCAGAAAGGAAGAAGATGAACCTATAAATACTCATCCCGAAGAGATGAGAAAGGCACAGGCTGAAGATAAGTCACTGAAGCCGTGCTATAAGAAACTCCCAAAGAGCCATACTCCTCCAAATAAAGGAGAATTCTATATGAAGAATAAATTGCTATACAGGAAGGCCGGCACTGGTGCAGCTGGTCATGGTCAGCTGGTCCTTCCTAAATCATATAGAGAAAAAGTGATGGAGTTAGGTCATGCTATCCCCTTCAGTGGTCACATGGGGATTAGTGCAACAGGACAGCGTATAGCTTGTCATTATTTCTGGCCAGGGATAACGGAAGACATAAAGAGATACGTACACTCCTGCCCCGAATGCCAGAGAGTAGCTCCAAAGCATTGGACTGCTCCCGCAACTCTTGGGGAAATGCCCATAGTGGGAACCCCTTTTGAGAGAGTTGCTGTGGATATTGTGGGACCTCTCACTCGGACCAAGAGGAGGAACAGTTACATCCTTACTCTGGTAGACACTTGTTCTATGTGGGGAGAGGCGGTAGCCCTGTCATCAATCGATTCGAAACATGTGGCAGAGGCATTACTTACGATATTCACAAGGTTAGGTTTCCCGCATCAAATCTTGACAGATAATGGCTCTCAGTTCAAGGGGAAACTAACTGAAGAGGTGTTCAGGTTGTTTCAAGCCAAGCACTTTCACTGTAGCCCGTACCATCCCCAAGGGAACGGCCAGGTAGAGAGGTTCAATGGGACTCTCATTTCTATCCTGAGAAAGCTGGCACATGAGAAACCTGACACGTGGGACCACTACTTGCCCGCCGCCCTGTTTGCGTACCGGGAAGTACCACATAATTCCACCGGAATGGCCCCCGCAACACTGTTATTTGGTAGGCCAATAAAAGGTCCGTTAGAAGCTTTGTTAAGGACCTGGACTGATGAGAAGGCAGAGGAGACTGTTACCTCATCTTATCAATACGTGAACGAACTGACTAATCGTTTACAAACCGGTTGGAAACTGGCAAATGAAAATTTGAGACAAGCCAGGAAAAAGCATGCTGCTTATTATAATCGAAAAGCGAAGGATAGGGAACTTGCTGTGGGGGAGAAGGTACTTCTTCTATTGCCCAGCAGCAATAATAAACTTCAGATCGGATGGCAAGGACCATACACAGTTTTGGAAAAGGTATCCAGAACCAATTATAAGATAGACAAAAAGGGAAAGGAAAAAGTCTATCATGTGAACCTGTTGAAGAAATATCTGGACAGACAAATCCAGGAAGGGACACACTTATTGGCCTTGTCTATTGCAACCGAAATGAAAAATGACCCTCTCTCCTCATTTGAATATCCACTGAAAACCAGTGAAAAACACGTTTGAGCAGGTGAAAATCAGCAATCACTTGACAAAAGGGCAGAAGGAGAAGGTTCGACAGATCCTTGAGAAACATACAGATGTGTTGACAGATAAACCGGGAAAAACCCATTTGTTGGAATATGATATGAAACTACTAGACCCAACACCTATCTGTATGAGGCCCTATTCTATTCCATTCGCTAAGGAGAAAGCTTTAAAAGAGGAGATAGATTATTTGTTACAAGAAGGGATTATTTCTCATAGTGAGTCTCCTTATAGTTCCTGCGTGGTTCTGTTGCGGAAACCATCAGGAGAACATAGACTGTGTATAGATTACAGGAAACTGAATGCTGTCACAGAAGGTCAGGTGGATCCATTACCTGATACTACTCAACTATTTGCCAGGCTGAACAAGGCAAAATATTTTTCTAAGGTGGATCTTAGCAAGGGCTATTACCAAATTCCAGTAAAGCCTGAGGTTCGACCTTATTTAGCATTTAGCACCTCGGAAGGTCATTATGAGTTCAACATGTTGCCGTTTGGGTTGAAAAATGCTCCGAGTGTGTTTTCAAGGATGATGCGAAAACTGCTGGATCCCCTGAAAAATCCATGTATTTCGAATTTTATGGACAATATCCTCATTGCTATGGAAACATTTGAGGAACACGTTACCTCTTTGAATATGCTGTTAGATAGACTCAGAGAGGCTAACTTAACCGCCAGGCCAACAAAATGTTGTATAGGTTGTAAAGAGTTGGAATTCTTGGGACATACTGTGCATCAGGGTAGCATGACCCCTGATCCCAAGAATCTGGAAAAATTGAAAAAAAGCTCCTCGACCCCAAACAAAGAAAGACGTGCGATCTTTCGTGTCGTTGTGTGGTTTTTTACCAAAAGTACATTAAAAATTTTAACTCTATATGTGCTCCGCTGACAGATTTAACTCGTAAAGGTCAACCTGATAAAATAATTTGGTCTGCTCAGTGCGAATTAGTTTACCAAGAGTTGAAGGAAAAACTTACAAGCAGGCCAGTATTGCAATTGCCTGACTTAACTCAAGAATTTATTGTGAGAAGTGACGCAAGCAATGTGGGCCTAGGTGCTACATTGTTGCAAAGGTCTTCCTCACCAGATGGGGAATTGAAACCAGTCGCTTATGCTAGCCGCAAGTTGAACAAGGCGGAAAAAAATTATTCAACAAGTGAAAAGGAATGTCTCGCTTTGATATGGTCTATAAAGAAATTTCAGATTTATTTATATGGCAGGACATTTGTGGTCCAAACGGATCATTCACCTCTTGTGTTCCTGTCACAAGCGAAGCATGAAAATTCCAGATTATTGAGATGGTCTTTATTACTGCAGCCATACTCATTCCGGATAGATTATATCCCGGGTCCGACGAATGTGGGTGCCGACTTTTTAAGCAGACATCCATGTGATGAAAATCAGAGAAACGCATAAGACTTCATTGAGCTAAGTTATCTCGCAGATAATAACCTGCATAGTGATGCATGCTTAAGAGGGGAGGTGTGTGGTAAAATCTGCGAGGATAATTACTCATTTCTATGGTTTTTAGTCATAAAAACAACAATAAATAAGACCAGCCCGATTGTGTCTGACGGGATTGCTCTCACACGCCCGCCACTGCCTTTTGTGCAGTGCGAAAAGCCTATAGCATATATAATATACAACGCGTTGCAGTTTCGGTTTCGCCAACGTACTACCGATGTTTAAACTTGTAAGATCTGCTGCATACACGGCCGCCTAACCGATAAAATTAATTAATTGGCGGAAGAGCGCCGCACAATACTATCTGAATTAACGTAATATTTTGTTTTTAACAGGTTAATCAGTAGTAAGTCTTACAATTTGGTAGTGAAACACGATAAAATACAAATCATAAAACCCAAATTGTTAACCCGCCACGTCTAACACCCGATTTGCCTGCCACACTCTGCCATGCGTATCTACACGCGGCGGCAAACGTCATCGGAGGCAAACACACAGACAGTATGTCCCCACTCGTTGTAGACGTACTGGCGTCACTAAAACAAGTAGTATTTGAATCCCATAGGCTAAGCGGGAGAGGAGAAAGGAGGAAATGGTGGTCTTGTGTAAAATCTTATTTGACGAACGAACAGTGACAAAAATGAAAATCTTTATTAATAGGAAACTGAACATAAAACTTATAGGATAAGATAGCTGAGACTCCCCTAAGCAAGAATATGTTTTAAATACTATGATAGCCCCAGTATTAGTGAAGTTATGAAGGAAAAATAAAATGTCCAAGACGGTAGACCAGACAGACAGTCAACCTTACTTGAATTTTTCATAACGTTAAAGGGACGATCGCGTAGAAAGAGGCATTGAGGTGAATATTCAAATTCGCTTGAGTACAGAGAGTATAGGGTGAGAAGGGGGGGGGGGCGGTAGGAAATTGGTTATCAACGAAACGGTTTTGTTGTATGGCAACTAACATAGGCTAGCCAATTAAATAGCAGACGCGGTGTAGTTTGGAATTGTTTTTTGTTTTTCAAAAACTGCATTTTGAAATCTGGTAGTCGCCAGCTTCTGATTGGCTAGTGGTACCCAATATTAGCAAGGGGTTTTCCTTATTCAATTGCCAGTTGTCTAAAATAACTTACATTAAACATTTTGCTGAGATTCAGCTGTGGTAAATTTAAAGTAAAATAAATATTTCCCAGCCTGAGACCAGTGCAGAGTGAAACTGCGGCCATTGCTTTGCAAGTCAGCATCATTTGTTTATATTTCTTGAAATTGTGGTAAGGACGATGTATGAATTGTTATGTTTAATTCCACAGCAAACAAAATTGGGTATTGATATTGAGGGAAAATGAAGAACATGTCGGTAGTAGACATTGTTGCGTCCTCATCTTAAAATGTATCTAATTGATGTATGTTGTCATGATTATGCTGTTATATTATTAAAGTATTATAGTAGTAAGCCTCTGTGTTCTATGAACACTATTTACATGCCTGAAGCATTTATAATATAAAAAGAAAAGAGAAAATCATACCAACGGAAATGTGGTTACCCCACATTATTGTATTGAGGAAAAAGATGTAAAGGTACAGTGGCGTATCTGCCATAGGGACCTGAGGTGTGGTCACAGCAAGGAGGGAGTCAAACAAAGTTAGGTGTTTGTGCACCTGTACGGCACGCGAGGCTGACCCCATATCCTGGTAGGAAAATATTAAATAATCTCAGTGAGTAGATGTAAAGCCTGGGTATCCTTTTGTTCCAGCGTTTTATTCCCTGTTACCGACTGGTGGCAGGAAGCCAGCTGAAAGTGAATACAGCCCTCAAGCCTCCATCCAGTCATTTCTACTATTATAAGAACACGGAGGAGCTTGAACGAGTGAAAGAGTCTGCATCTTCAGGAGAGAATTTCCTTATAAATAACCCCAGGTGATGTGCCATACATCTGGGTACATCTGACACTTTTGTAAAAAAGTAACATTCACTGAGTTTCCCAATGATATTCAGGAATTTCAAGGGGTATGATGACACAACAGCCCCTCATACACAGTGACTCTCCCTTTATAGGATTACAGTTGTAGCTGTGAACTGTTCTTTCAGTGAAAAATATATCTTGACTTTATTTGTGTGGACAGAAAGTCCAGTTGTTTTATTACCCTCTTTTCTGTAAACTATCTTGTCCTTATTTTCAAGACCTGTCCAAAAGATATGATTGGACAGGCAGATTAAATTGTAAACATTCAGTTCAAAAGAAAACTTAACACCTGTTTTATTAACTTTCTCATAAAAAAGTAAAGTGTTTGTGTGTTGTGTACTATCATCTCATTTCTCCCCTAGACAATAGGTACATCATACACCCTACACTAGAGCCAACAGAGAGACCGTGTGAGATCTAGGGAGGTAGCGTTAGGTTCCCTGTACACAATTCATCATTATCATTTATAGAATCAGGGACCTACATTTGCTTGACCTCGCACGGTTACTGCATACACTTATTTCATTCTTTGTTAGGATACCATCATAACCTCCCCAGCAAATCATTTTATTTGCTACACTAAGAAAGAAAATACTTGCTGGAGAACTACAGTCAATGTTTTACGTTGTAAGAAAAAAAATACTTGCTGGAGAACTACCGTCAATGTTTTACGTTCTAAGAAAGAAAATACTTGCTGGAGAACTACAATCAATATTTTACATTCTAAGAAAGAAAATACTTGCTGGAGAACTACAATCAATATTTTACATTCTAAGACAGAAAATACTTGCTGGAGAACTACATTCAATATTTTACATTCTAAGAAAGAGAATACGTGCTGGAGAACTACCGTCAATGTTTTACGTTCTGAGAAAGAAAATACTTGCTGGAGAACTACCGTCAATGTTTTACGTTCTGAGAAAGAAAATACTTGCTGGAGAACTACCATCAATATTTTACATTCTAAGAAAGAAAATACTTGCTGAAGAACTACCATCAATATTTTACATTCTAAGAAAGAAAGTACTTGCTGGAGAACTACCATCAATATTTTACATTCTAAGAAAGAAAATACTTGCTGGAGAACTATCGTCTGTTTTACGTTATAAGAAATAAAATACTTGCTGGAGAACTACCCCTAACATTTTACGTTCTAAGAAAGATAATAATTGTTGCAGAACTATCGTCACTGTTTTACGTTATAAAAAGAAAATACTTGCTGGAGAACTACCATCAATATTTTACATTCTAAGAAAGAAAATAATTGTTGCAGAACTAGACCTATCGTCATTGTTTTACGCTATAAAAAGAAAATACTTGCTGGAGAACTACTGCCAATATTTTACGTTCTAAGAAAAAAACTGATTGCTGAATATTGAATAAAATAATCAATATTATTCATACTACGTTCTTGATTTCAGACATGATGCACCGTTACACTTTAGGAGCTTTAGGAGGATGAAATTAAAAATGGAAATATGAATCGCAACTTACAAAAAACAAATGAAGACACGGACAGAACATTTTGAGAAGCTTCAAAATATACCATCGTCACCATCGCCCGTCAGCTGTCTGTCATCATACCATTATCATACCATTATCATCACATGTCTTCTTCGTGCCCTTTATATCTGTCTCCAGTTCTCCCCCCTGTGTTCTATGGACTCTCTCTACCTCTCTAACCATGGGGGGCATATACCTTTAACTACTTCGCTTCAAGCCATCCTGTCCGGGTGTCATCCTTTCAAATAGGTTTCCAGTTTTCTTCTCTCTCTCTATGTTTTTATGTTTTGGGTCTTCCTCTGTTTGGCTGGAAAATGGATACGGAATGAATAGACAAACGATAACAATACAGTTCGGCAATATGGCACGTAAGAAAGCCAACAACAAAACCGAACTGAAACAAAAATAAAGTTCTGGAGACATTACGATTGAATACAACAGCCGGCTTAGCACTCTGACGACAATGAGTTAGGCAGACAGATAGACAGACAGGTCCAGATTATTAATTATGATTTTACCTATATGTATATACTTAACACAGACAGCACGAGTAATACATTAACGAACTCGATAATGATCAACACACTAAGCACGCGCGTAAGGCATCAAACTATTAGGGGGCAGCAAAAGAAAAGAGAATAATTCAAACTAATTGTTGGGGATACAACTGAATGAATTATATGTGAACACTTCGATCTGCTTGTGTCTTCTTCTTCTTCATCGTCCTTTGCTCTTAAATAATCTTGCTTTCCCGTGAAGTGACCCGTTAATACAAACAGGAGAAGGGGCGAGGTTCGAGTCTCTAACGCCGTAAAACTAGAAAGCTCCGGGCAGATGATGCTCGTAAGCCATGGATGGCAAATCACCCACTAGAAGGAACACTCTGACTTCAAACCACTTGCTACCTTGTAGGTAGGCTGGGAACAGCCAGAGGCTAAGGACAGCAAACCCGAATAAAGCTGCTTGCTGAAATCGGATGTGCCGGGCTGAAAGGCGCAGATATCACAACCCAGTTATAACTAGGTTGTTGTTATTGTTGTTGTTGTTATTGATCCAGCGGAGCTTGGGCTCTCGCCCTTCGGTCCAATGCCATGTTGTGACATCTGTATGTTTTCACAAGTTGTTTTGTTTCTCCGTACCAGCTATTACACATATTGGCCTCGGAGGAAGGAGCATTTTCCTAACATCATCGAGTGCTAGGCACCATTGGTCAACAGTTTCGCAGGGGTAGTTACATAGCTGGCACTCTGGAGAGTGTTGTGGCTGGATTATGTTCAAGTGACTGTTGAGTTGTATATGTTGTGATCTGAGCCGACAAATGGTGCTCTGATCCCTCCTTGTAAGGTGGCCGATGACACAGCGAATTTTTCGCTCACAACTAAAAAGGTCTGCTTGTTCTGGTACTTTGATTAGTAAAAATGGCAACATTGATACTTTCCAACTTCTTTTATAGCACTTTAGCTGTTCATTATATAGTCCAGGGGTGTTTGTAATTGCAGTACAACAGCGCAGAAAATCGAAAATGGAGCAATTTCAAAGCAAACTTTTAATTTGATTCTATTCAAATAAAAAACAAGCAAACATACCTTTTGTCTTAATATTGCTTTGTTTTCGAGTTACACATTTTGTAGGAAGGGAGCACCATAATATTTTCAATGTTTGAGGGCCTGAAAATTAATTAATGCGGCTCTTAGAGTGATGAACTAAAGAAGTATGGTATTAAAAAACGGTAAACCGAACCGTAAACTACCACACTGACACCTGCCAGAATCGGGTCTATCCTTTCTGTCCTAAATCCCAAATTGCCATCGAGAAAGACAGGTTATAAATCGAAACACGGGAGCGCCGTGTCTTCGGATAGAAGAGGGCTTAAGTCCGTATCCCAGGTCGTAAAACTCCAGGACAGAACAAAGGATAACAAGACGTGAAATATTACACCGAAGACCGGGACTAATCTCTGCCCATTTGTCCCTTGTCCAATGGTCACTGACGTGCGACCACAACAGTCGGACCATTCTCCCGAAAACCCAGTCACCAGAATCGTCATTATCGGATCCGAGATTCACCTTCTGGGATATTTCACGGACCGTCTTTCTTTACGGTGCTTTGTTCGTATCTTTTCATCTCATATCTTCGTCGCCAATGGCTAGGACGTTTGTATGGGAATTATAATCTGCGATTCATGTTTCATTATCGTCATCGAGTAATATCTCGAGGGGTAGTCAATTATGGCTCTCCACGGATCTAGACCACTTAGTTCTCCAAATGTACTTTTGTTGCCTTCTTCCTGTACCAAAATGTCAAGCCATCAATAATACGTCCTCTTTTCGAAATAAGATACTATTCAACTGTTGACCGTTAAATTTAGAGGGCGATACACTTAATTTTATATAGCAATATAAGCACACACTGCCGACTTGCACGATTTATCGCAGTTGACTACTCGACTGAAAACGAACCTCGTCATTTGCTCTACAGGAGATAATGCTAACCGCTAAGCCACTTAGGATTTTTCTCGTTGAACCAAGTATCTACATTTAACTTAAATATATTAACAATTAGGAGGTGTAAATATATCTCAATTAATCGTACTCACTTTCGAATTCTTCATTCCTCGGAAAACTAAATGATAGATACATCGGCTGCTCATATAAGTCCTGACACAACCAATTGTTACTTTTTAACAGCTTCAGCAATTATTAAAGTATTGTCTGCAATTACCATCCTATTTGCATTCAGCACTGTGTGTAATTTGAACAAAGATCTAAATCTCTTGATGGAATTGTAGATTGGGACCCAAAGATGCAGCAATGGAGAATGCAGTCAGCGACCCATAGCGACCTTACTCCACCTCCACGTGGTGGTCCTGGAAACAGGCTGCATCACTGCAGTCTGGCTGAGAGAGTAGGGATCGAAGAGGGAAGGCAAACCCGGTCCCCAAAAATGCCGTGCTGAAGTCGGATGTGTCGGCCGAAAGGCGCAGATATCGCAGCTCCGGCGTAAACAGGCACAACGCAACCAACGTCCTTTTCAGGACGAACGAGGAAGAAGAAGAAGAAGAAACATCATGTGAGGTGTAAACTGGCGTATGACAATTATCATAATACTTACCGTTCAGCTCCATAAGGGCCATCGGCCTTCAACAAGTTCTTGTCAAGCCTTCCTCTCCCATGTCCTCCGTCTTCACATTCCTTCTGTTACATTTTTCATATCTGTCTCCGGGTTCATTAGCAGTCGTAGCCACCCCCCCCCCCTTTTTTTTTCAGTCATAAATGACTATGAGAATACGCCTCTGAGGTGATAGTCCTCAGCTACTTTTCTCCTGGCGTTTCTTTCGACGTGTTCTTTTCTCTTCTGCTCGTTGTGAGAACTTCTTTTCGTCCAATCTGAGGTGGCGCTGTAGGGACCATCGCCACTTGGTGCGATCGGCAACTTCTTTCTTGCAGACATCTCAGTTGCGGTCGCCCGGCTGTACTTTTGCCATCTGCCAGTAGTCCGTAGAAGATATCTTTAGGTGTAACCATCTTCCATGCAGCGGACACGGCCAAGCCAGCTAAGTCTGGCGTTGTCTAAGCAGTGTATACATGCTATGAAGGCCAGCACGTGACAACACCTCGACAATACCAAGGATGTGGTGTAGACACCATAGATAGAAGGTATTGAGCCTTTGTTCTTGCTTAACATAGGTTGTCCATGTCTCGCTCTCATATAGAAGCGAACTGGTGACGCAGGCAATTATATACCACAGCTTTGGTCTTCATTGTGAGTTTGGCGTTTCCCCAAACAAGCGTTGAGAGGCGGGCAAAGATACTGATCAGGTTACATGTAATTATTACAAAGACAAAAAAATAAATAAAAAGTCGCAGTACAACATCGTTCCCTTAGTACTACATTTTTCCATTCCCACTTCAGCTTGTTTTGAGAAAAAAACGCGTTCACAGTTTTTGGGTTAGTAGTTGAAAAGAAGAAAATATCACATTAAAGCGAACTTTTTCATGACGATCTAAACTGTTAACTGTAAGATATTGTGTAGGATGATAGATTAAATTATTTTATGTCGACTTATGATATCAGGTTATTTTGGCCAAAGTGGAGGTGGAATAATACAGTATTAAGGCGATATGTTAAATGTTTTGTCAATTTAAAAAAAAAAAATTACGATTTTTATTCCATTCAGCGAATACGCCAGTGATCCCACGTTTTCTTTCATCAAATCATTAACACACTTCTCCAATTCCCTCTAAAACAACATGCTCCTATCTCTACCTCTGTAATAGTGTCCTTCTTACATTTATCCGTTAGCCTTCTTCTGTCATGTGGGTTCATTCTAACTGCATGATGAGTTATAGCAGAATGTGTCTTAGTGACTACCTCTATAATTAGTCTGGGGCGTTTCTCGCTAAATATTTAGTACTTACGTACTAATGACCACTGTCCACGAAGCACTTTTTTGTGGTGCTTATTTGGCAGTGTGGTTGGTCAATGTTTCTCTCCTAAAGCGAGGTGGTGGTACCATTAGGATGGTCCAGGGTTCGAGTCCTCGGTAATCCTATCACCTCTGTTCTTTTTTTAAATCTAGTTTTCTACTTCGTTATTTCTCACAACTACTGCCCCATCCCTAACTGTGTTTGTTATTTACTACTCAGTACTGGCAGGATACTCTATATAAAATTGTAACGAGATAAATCTGATGGCCAGAAATGGTAATTTTTCAAGCAACTGTATTTCAAACAACCAAGTTCAACAAATAATGTATGGTTGTATTAGTTTCCATTTTAAAGAGGCTTATAACAATTTTTTCTTAAATTTGCTCGAAAGAAATGATTGTTAGCGCTTTTTATCATGTCAAAATGCAAACTTAATTTTCTGTGTCAAATCCTCCTATCAATTTTTCCACTTTTTTTATGAAAAAGACATGGAAGTTAAAACAGTCCGGAAATGGCGTTCTAATCTGGGAGTTTATAGATGGCTTTGTTTACAAAAGACATCAATGTACTAAACACCGAATCCTCATTCATAATACCTTCTTAGAGCTGACAACTGAACTGAAAGTATACACATGGAATGTTCCTCTCGGTTAAGCATTCAAGGCACTAGGATAGAGTAATCAATATGGCAGCTCAAACTTCCGCTGGTTTTATATTACCCAGTATTCCGATCACCGTACCGCGCATTTATATAAATTTTAAGTTATTTTAATCACTTGTTTGCTTTTACAAAATTAATTGTGTTCAGATACATTTAAAAAATATATTCTATGACGTAATAAAACGTTTAACATGTTAATAGTTTATTTTAATAACTTCTTACTCCCAATACATAATTAAATTATAGTATAATAAATATATTATTATGTATTAATATGTAATATTTTATATATTTATAGCAAATGTAAAATTAATGATCAATATTAGATATACGCCCCTGGTACTTCCCGGGGGTCTGCAAAGAGACAAAAAGAATAAGACTACTGCGCCCTTATGCCAGAAGCGTATTTAAAGTAGGCCTACCTGGCACCCTGGGTGGATCCCACTTTTGGCACAACAACCCCCACCCACAAAGAAACACTTCCAAGATATTTTTAACAGTGAGTACTATCATAATAGTGTTCAGTGACACCCCCACCCCCTCCTGGTCCTTACATCCCCTTAGTATGCTACTACCTCTGGCCTATCATACAGGGGAGCTAATATGAGGTTGTCGTACATGGGCTGGTTACCTCATCATGTAAAACCAGTTGCCACAGGAACCATGTGAATGCGTAGTGCAGGCTTCCTGCACAAGGACCCGTTCCAGTGGTGGTTCCATGCTCCGTAAGGAGCACATAGGATGATGATGATTATATATTTGATAGGAAACGCTTTACAGTGTACTACAACAAGAGGTGATCTGTTCATTATAAGAGGTGGATCCATCATAACAAACATGGTGGCCCTTTGACCTTCTTGACACTAACTCACTGGGGTCATGGCTTCCAAGAGTCTTTCTCCTGCCGATTCAAATAATATTTATAAATCTACAGGCAGGAAGGTTATATATGTGTGTGTGTGTGTGTGTGCGCGCGCGTGTGTGTGTGTGCGCGCGCGCGCGTGCGTGTGTGTGTGTGTTTTTTATTACTTACTGTTTCATTTGGCGTGTTTTTTTTTTTCCACTGATAGATTTAATGAAATGGATTAACATAGAGACTTTCCTAAATGGTATGTCTCTCTGTGGCAGGTAGACTTCAAGAATGTGTGAACCATTTTGAACACCTAAGGGTTTAACTTTAATCAGTTAGTTAACAACGAATAAATAAATGTGAAAAATTTTACAATATATAAAATGTGTTATTACACTGATATAAAAGTACATATTAAAACTATATAATATGTTTAATATATTATGCTCATATAAATCTTATTCATATTATATTAGGTAGTAAATTTTACACATGATATTATTAGTTTTGTTATAATCATATAATTATTATATTGTTTCTATGTATGATGTACCATATATACTTTTTTAAACATTCAAAACATATTTTAAAATAATTTTAGGTATTGTCCTTTCTGCTTACACTATTGATTACTGTTAATTACAATACTACTGTTTAAATGCTTCAGACATTTCTGACATTACATGTTCTCATCATCGCACCAGATTATAATGATTGAGCTGACTGTGCCATTTAAATCCAGATCGGACGAGCAACACTCGTTCAAAGTGGCCAAGTATAATGTTCTGGTCACGGACTTGAGACACGACGAGTTCACTGTAAGGTTCATGACTGTTGAGGTAAGTGCAAGAGATCTCGTGGCTACCTCAGTGTATGATCTACTGAAACTGTTGGAATTGAAAGGACAGTCAAGAACAAGGGCACTTAAGAGGCTCAGCGAAACTGCGGAAAATGCCTCGTGCTGGCTGTGGAACAACCGCAGCAGGCTATGGAATTCAGGACAGTAATTTGTTTTCAACATATTGGTTACTTTCACAATTGCCTCCAGCTAGCAGAGTACAGGAGTGAAGTTGAAAGCTGCAACCAATGTGGAGTGGGTTCAATTCTCTACATAAGACAACAGCAGGCTGACACTTCGGAGTCATGACCTACCTTAGAGTGTAAAAGAGATTAAGGGGCCGAAACATTTGATCGACAGGGAAACCTCTTCTGATGATCAGATTGCCTCCTGTTGTATGGCTCTGTATAGAGTTTCCTATCATCTTATAACACAGTCATTAATGACATAGTTGCTGGGAGTAAGCAATATGGCAGTCTCAAACTGCCGCTTACTTAGTTTTACCCAACGCTTCTGTCATTGAACAGCACATTTCATTTATATTCTTTCAGTTCAGTGGCGTCGGTTGTCATTTTTTCCCGCTGCCCCTCAATCTAAATAAAGGAAACGCTTAAGCGAAGCTTTGATTAATAACATTCCCTTTGCAAAGCTAAGCACTACAGGTTGATGGAGAGTTCACAGTTCCGCACAACAACCCGTACTTGATATAATTAATTTATCAGACCACACTGTCTTTTATATTTCGACATGCGACCTAATGTAACCGATGAACCTTGCGTCTTGTTTGAACGGAACACTCCTCGCCAAAACGAAGTAAAGCTTCTATTTAAAAAATAAATCAACAGGTTGCTTAGCAGTGCAATAGTTTTCGTTGACTGCGCAAGGATCTCCATTTTAATCTGTGATTTGTTAACAACATATAGATTTTGAAAGACCTTCATGTTTTCTACTTTTTTTGCTATTCTAATGGTGTCGTTTGGTGGCTTATTCTTCTAGTTAGTCGTTTCCGCATCGTTAAATGTTTTCTTGTCGTTTGAAGGGTTTCCATCTGAACTAATGCATCTTCCCCACTTCTTAGGTTTTCCGATTAGTGTGATGGGTTTTCATGTTCTCTGATGGGGGTTTTCATGTCCTTTGGAGTGTCTATCCATCAATCTTCATTGGCTTTTCATGTCGTTTCAAGAGTTTTCATTTTCCCTCCCAGCACAGGAGTTTATGTCTGAAGGAAACATCCAAGCTGAACACAAATTCTGAATCATTTCGCTGAAGTACAATATACCAACATAGAAAATCAGTCTTCATAAGTAAAACATGCAGCATTATTATCTCTATAACAAACAAAATGTGGTAACATAAAAATTGCACTTTGTAATAAACAAAAGGATATAAAATTCCGTGCACGAAAATGAGATAGATATGAGAAAAGACTCGCCTTCTGTAGTACAGGAATAAAGGTGCGTGTTAGTTCCTACAACAATATAAACTGGCGCAGAACAATGAAGGTACTCCAATGAATGAATACTTAATACTCCACGGTGGCTGGTACTTTCATGAATCAACAACCACAGCTGATTGAAACAGAGGCAAGAAACACCATGTTATACGGTGTAGCGTAAATTGCTGTGCATACATAAATAACTGCATGTTTAAAATGTGTGCATCGTAATCTCTTCACTGGATTTAATGTACTTAAGGATCAAAAGTATCCTAGAAGTCATTTATCTATCCACAAACATGACCGGAAGTTCAGGCCCAGGAGTTAGTTGAGTTCTTACTGACGGTTTGATGTCAAATTTGTCACTTTTCTTCAGCCAGTAGCGTTGAAGTATCTGTGAGGAAAAAAATTGAAAATAGCGTTAATGGATCGAAAACCTCAATCTCTGAGTTATGTGTTGGTCAGACTAGAAATATTAATTGAAGACTTCGTGTAAGGTGTTGGTCAGAGAAGACCAGATATCCTAGGAAGCACGTGGCCTTAAATACGTAAGGCGTAGACTATAAAAGTGGAAAATAGAAAGAAACCTTCCCATGAAGTAATGCTTAGATGGCAGAGTGGATAGTGGCGATTCGCTCCCATGGCTAGGCGGTGGGTGCCGTTCGGAAGGTCCTGGTTCGATTCCCGGTAAGCCTATCACTTCTGTTGTTTTTCTGTTGTCTGGTCTTCTACTTCTTTATTTCTCACTGAGTGCCTGATAAAATACCTTTGTGTGTTGTTTGTTTTTTTATTTGCTGTTTACAGGCCTCGGGTTTCCCCTCCTTATATGTTTATGCGTTTATAAAATACCAAGAAACCTACATTCTGTCCTTTACTTATTCTCATTCTTCTATCATTTACTAGACAGTATTAAGGTTTTTGTCTTATGTAATCTTGCCTATACTGTTTAATAGTGAAACTGTAGAAGTGATTGCGCCTATAATTAGTCTGGGTCGTCCTATGGTACATATTCGGGTCACGTGGGGGGTCGTGCTAGACCTCTGTCGGTGAAGAATTATTTTTGTAATGCTTAGCTGGCAGAGTGGATAGTGGCGATTCGCTCCCGTGGTTAGGCGGTGGGTGCCGTTCGGAAGGTCCTGGTTTGATTCCCGGTAAGCCTATCCCTTCTGTTGTTTTTCTGTTGTCTGGTCTTCTACTTCTTTATTTCTCACTGAGTGCCTGATAAAATACCTATAATCCGGCAGGAAGTGCGTTAGTAGAACGTGTTAACGGAAGCCTCACCATGATGTTACGTAAGCTGGGACATGAGAAACCTGAAGATTGGGACCTTTTTATTCCTGCAGCCTTATTCGCATACAGGGAAGTACAACTAGGATGGGTCCTAGCAACCACCAACCTTAAGAAAGCACGCGCAAAGCATGCTCAACGATACAATAAAGCAGCAAAAGAGAGAGAACTCCAACCAGGGGAGAAAGTTTTGTTGTTCCTTCCAACCGGAAACAACAAACTTCGCATCGGATGGCAAGGGCCGTTTACCGTCCTTAAAAAGATCTCCCCCACCAATTACAAGATCTCTATTAAAGGAAAGGAGAAGGTCTTCCACGTAAATCTGCTAAAGAAATACTTTGAAAGACCGGTGCCGTCCTCCGAACATCTCCTGGCGGTCGCCATAGCGACGGAAGATGACGAAGATGACGATAGTTGCATTGAGTATCCATTGCAACAAACGGAATCTTTTAAAGATGTCAAATTTGGCGAAAACCTCTCGGAAGCACAACAGACAGAAACCAGGGCACTAGTGAAACAGTACATTGCAGTCTTAACGGATGTACCTGGTCGAACAAATCTCATAGAATTCGATATGAAACTGACAAACGAGACCCCTGTTCGAACCAGAGTTTACCCCATTCCGTACGCTAAAGCTCATGCACTACGCGGAGAAATAGACACGCTACGACAAGCAGAAATAATCAGTGAATCTACCTCTCCTTACAGTTCGAGTGTAGTACTGTTACAGAAGCCCAATAAGGAAGTTCGGCTGTGCATAGATTACCGTTTACTTAACACTGTAACGGAATTCCAACCGGAACCTCTACAGAGCGCTTCTGAGCTGTTCACCAAGCTTAGCAAGGCAAGAATTTTCTCCAAGATTGACCTGAGTAAAGGTTACTATCAAATACCGGTCAGGGAGGAAATTAAACCTTTGTTAGCTTTTAGCACCAGTGAAGGACATTACACCTTTACCGTGATGCCGTTCGGATAGCACAACGCACCCAGGAGTGTTCACCAGAATGATGAGAAAGCTGTTAGAATCCTTGCAAAGTCCCCATATCCATAATTTCATGGATGACATATTGATTGCATCGGAAAACTACGACGAACATATTGCTACGGTTGCTATGCTCCTCAGGAGACTACAGGCAACTGGTCTCACAGCAAGACCTAGCAAATATCTAATCGGCTTTGAAAAGCTAGACTTCCTGGGGCATACCATTTCTCAAGGCTGCATGTGGCCTGTTACAAAGAATATTGAGAAAATAGTTGCTGCAAAAAGGCCCCGAACGAAGAAAGACACCCGTTCTTTTCTATCACTGTGTGCATATTATCAGAAATTTATCAAAAATTTAAACGGGCTAACGGCACCCCTTACTGACCTTACCAAAAAGGGACGACCGGACAAAGTTATTTGGGATTCAAAGTGCGAACGCGCTTACGTCACACTTAAGACTCAATTGTCTGAATACCCCATTTTAAAACTACCTGACCTCAAGAAACCTTTTATATTACGGGTCGACGAATCGGGTCAACACTACTCCAAGCAGATGACACCGATCCGAACCTGTTATTTCCCATTGCGTATGGCAGCCGTAAACTGAATACTGCAGAATGTAACTATTCCACAGTGGAAAGAGAGTGTCTGGCACTTGTTCATGGCATAAGAAGACACCATGAATATATGTACGGAGCGTCATTCACGGTGCAAACAGACCACGCTCTTCTAGCTTTTCTTGGCGCGAATAAGGAATTTAACGCCAGGATCATGCGCTGGGCCTTGCTATTAAGCGTGTCCTCTTTCAAAGTGGAATACATTCCGGGAAAATAGAACGTCGGAGCAGACTTCATGAGTAGGAATTGGAGCACAGAAGAGGAGGATGAAATTGAACACAACAATCATCCAGAAGCTACAGATCAAGGCAGCTTCATTGTCATATAAGAAACATGAAAAACGGTTTCATGTCTTCAAGCTGGGACGACTATGACAAATGAAAATTGAAGCTACACTTGAATCTTGCAGGTACCCCTCTATTTTGTTGAAATAAAAATCGCCAACGTGGGTCCCACGTGGATTCCACATTGATTTCCCTCGCTTCCTAATTAACATGAAAGTGAAGTACGTGTAAGCCAGGCCTCTTTCGCTATCTGTCTTAATTTTAATTTAGCCACCCCTACGGTCTTCTCTCACGAGCCATTATAATTAGCAATCTCCGAACCTCTTACTGTCATTCCTTCAAGGAGGCGGGCCAGAGGTGGCACAGACGGTCATGTTATCGACGTCTTCTGTAGTCACTAAGAGTGAGCAGAGTTCTGTAACACCTCTGGTTAACACCAGCACGAGAAACCGTCTACGCGGGGAAAGAAATCTCTGCCGGAACAGATCAGCGGTCGGAAGAGCTGTGAAAAATCGATTTCATTCAGAAAATTGACCGAAGAATCCGCTCGAGGTGTGAGTTCTGGCAGACATCGGCGAGATTGGGACGATTCAGTATATATGTGCAGTCTACTAAAACTCATTATCAGTTCGCTCCAGGATTACTTGAATAATTCTAGCGCGCTATTTAGAGAGCCATCTTACATATCGGATACTGGAATACGTGGGGAATTATTCAGTTTTTCTATGTGCGGTAAAGAATATATATATTAATTTAAGTGCTTTTTCGTGTTAAAGTTTTTCATTATATTTCACTGGGATTTTTGTGTTAAGTTGAATAACGTATTAAATAAACTTGAAGCTAAATTTTCTCCAGCCGTAACGTAATTTAGATTTTCGTTATTCCCCAGGAAATAGATGTTTAATTAATTATAAAACGCAAGGCGATTAATATTGTCGAGATACCATTTATTTCTATTTTCACCATGTGTAAATTTGAAGTCACTAGTGTTCATCTCTAGTGTTAAAGCGATATATTAGCTAGAGACTCGTGGTGTTTTTTTTTTCTAATTAAATACCGGAGTGAGTTATAGGTCTTACCTAAACGTGGGTGTTAGAATATAATTATAGTATGATTATCTGTTATCTATTCTCTTTTTTATATAGGTTGATCATACCTTTGCGATCCAGCGGTTTGAGTTTTATGGTCCTATGTCTTAGGGCAGTCCAATTATATGTTCCTCAACATACAAACATTGTCGGTGAAAAAAATCTGATGTTTGAGACCCTTTTGCGGTCCACATTCTCCATCCATGAGAGTGGTTAAATAAACAGAACCCTTCAATTTAAATTTTAAATGTTAACTGGAACAGGACTATACCAGAAGATTTCTCCATCTAGAATTTATAAGTATTACTGTCCTGATGTGGCAGAACTTACAGCACTAATTATTTTAAAAACCAATTTGACAGTAAAGTTTTTTCCTACCACGGAATTATACAGAGAGAATTCACGGGTCATACTCGGCTATTTCCCTCCGAGAACAGCCTAGCAGTAACATTCTGTTTAGTACACATTTCACTACGACAGAGAGAATCATAGCCACTGGAGGCTAGACCACACCAGAGAATTATATTAACTTATAAATTTCCATGACAGTGCCACTACATAGAAAAAAACTTATTCCAAACCAATACCTGCAGTAAGAAGAGGAATACCCCCAGGAAAAAAAATAATCAACGCACCAATTCAGCGACCCTCGAACAATAGCAGTTGCATAAACGGAGAGTCTGGGGCTGAACTGGACAAATACTAGGACTCAAATTAGTCTAAATACGCGTTTGATTAATTCACTGGAGTGTATGCAGTCGACAGAGGGGTAAGCAAATTTGAAAGTGAGCTCACTGTATGTGTGTTGTGAATGAACGGAACGAAAGAATTTATTTCTTAAGTTACTACTTATTTACCATCTGTCATTTTTTATCTCTCACTAATCTGAGTGTCCCCAGGATAGGTTACATTAAGGACTTATTCTTTACCCGTCCTGAAATACCCCTACCCCATTGTTAATTATCTTTTGATCTTTTTGGGTAAATTACCTCTGTCGGGATCTTTCCTAGTTTCCCCTATACCAGAGGTTGGGCCTATTAGATTTATATTTTCATTTCTCTTATGTAACAAAAATTCATTGATGTAATGTTCTTTTTTTTCTTGATGTCGTGATATTTTCTAGTAAATAATAAACTTACTAAACCTTAAACCAGAGTGTCGGTCAAAACCCCATGCCCCTTACATGTCATCCATAGTATATATACCCTTCAAAAGAAGTTAAGGACCATTTTTATTAAGGGTGCAAAGTGAAATGAAAATGAACAATAAAAACACAGCACTTCAAAATATAACATGACAAGCTTATCAGTGACAATCAACACTATTTTCATGCAAGCCTCTGAGCGACATTTCGGACAGTAAGACCTTCCTGCAACCACGCATTGGCTCTTCATTTATCCACAACACTCAGCTTTCGTCGTTGAGGCATATGGTTGTGCAATGGTTATGCGGCACTTGTTTTGCTTATAAAGACAATTTTGTGAGTACAGCTCAAGACCAACACTATAGTCTCCCACATGCATCACGCATTTTTGGAATAGCAGGTATTTTTTTCATGCTCAGACATAATTAAAAACACCCACATTTTGGTGTCTCAGCAGCATTTTTTCAGCGTGCATGCTGAGCTGAACACTAGCCACACGGTATGCTGGTGGCCCACGCAGTACGTGTTGAATGTTTGTTGTTCGAGAATGTGGTGAAGTGGGATGTTATAAATACCCATAGGGAACTTAGTGTACTGACTGAGATCAGCTGTGAAGGTATCTATATCTATTAAGAGTAGTGTATTATAGATAACCTTACTTGCTACCACATATCTATATATCTCAGTCAGAATTATTCTGGAATAGTGTGATGCTACGTTATGTGTCTAGGGTATGTGTATGATGAAGTGTAAGTCACAACAACAGACAGATAAACAATTTAATTTAATCCACTACTCTTGACAACACTGTGACACTCACATACATATAACATTCTACAAAGATATCTTAAAAGAGTCACTGATAAACTTTCGAATAACAATATGTATTCATTACTGGCATGAATGAATATGTGTCCTGATTCAACTACAAGGGAACCAGGAATCACAATCAATTTAAATTACAAGTTATGTACAGAATGTATTTAATATGAATATTGTAGTGACATATATTATTACAAATGTTCTATGTGTGTCAGTTGTGTAGTAGTAAAATGAGGTAATACTGGTTTTGTTTTGTTCAAGCTCTGTTGGTATTTGTCATCATGACTTCAATAGTTTGTCTTTAGGGACCAGTATTTGAGATGTTCAAAGTTCCTGATTTTAAGACAAGTAAATTCCCCTCTGAATAGTATTTTTATAAAGTTATTTCAAGATGAGGGGACATAATGTTGAGCTCAGCTGGCCAACTCTGCTTATCTTGAGTGATGGCGGCAGGAAAGGACTCCTCTGCTCGAATTCTCCTCTGGGCTCAGGAGACACCTCACTGATAGCTAAAAGGACCAAGGAGTATGCTGTCCGACTCTGGATTCAGCAAATCTCTGACCAGATGCTGCTCAGTACCATCAAGACCACTGTCCCACAATTCATACGAATAACACAGATACGTTGATTAGCAATGAATTCTGGCACAAACTGGCACAAATTTCCATCTGCTTATCTTCCAGGCTTTTATTGAGCCAAATATAAGCTGGCTTCAACGCACTGATGCTTTATCAAGTGTATTTAAACAAGTGGTTTCGAACTAACGCTCCCAAGTGTGTATATCAGCGAGACTGGCCAATGAGCCACGTTTCGACAAGTGTTTGAAAAAATGTTATCTTTTCCCGTCTCCCCTAACAACCAAGATAGTATTTATAGCCCGACCAATCGTGGTTAGGCTTTCATTTGTTGCGCTCCAATCAATTTGAAGTTTACATGGTAGGCTATTTCTGTAACGTAAATTTTTTTCAAACACGTTAAAAAAAAATCTTATGAGCAGAAATGATTTTATGCTGTCAGGCACCCCCAATATTTTATTTTGGGTATAATTTATTAATTCCTGGACTATTTGCGTAACGTTTTACATATTATTTGTCAGCAAGCCCTAAGGAACCCAAAAATACTAATTTAAAGGAGCTACGTGGCTGCGTTCAAAATATGCAATTTCTTCTACCTCCTGTTTCGAAGATGTGCTGTCTGGGTACTGTTATGTGTTCAAACGTAAACCCATCTAATGTTGTCTTTTCTAATAAGAGTTTGTTATGATTTATAAACCTAACTCTGGGAAAGGGTAGTGTATTTTATCACTGTCCGTCTGAAAAAGTTAGTGCTTGTAGACTTACACGCGTGATGCCAGCATTTGTATATCGCGCGTCGCGTGTTGCATGCGTTCCTGATTTTCAGCCCTCCCCTCTCGCTATCCTTTTGTCCATCTGTTCGTTCGTTTTGGTAACGTAATATAATTAATGTTAGGATTAATTTAGGTCATTACGCAGTACGTCTCAATGTTTTTCTTAGAAATGCAGCACACGTTTCATTGAAGAAGGCGGGTAATAATACAGTAAGCTTTTATATCAACGTGAAAGCGTTACAATTTGCAGACGAAGCAGAAAACAAGGGGGATTTCGAGTACATTCTTTGTGACAGCACTGTTATTTTACCATTGCTCTTCTCTTTATTAATTTTATTTGTTAGGCTTCATATTTACCTAATAATTTATATATGTGGATTAGAATATTTCATGACACCTCCCCTCTTAAAACAGACATTATATGTCAGTCCTTTATTCTATATACACATATAGAAATTTATTATTATTTCTGGGGTTTACGGTGATTCTCATCACACGGATGGCGGCTTAAAAAATCCGCTCCCAGATTGGTTTTTCCAGATATATATTCAATGCTAAAATTATATGGAGCCAGAAGCAAAGACCATCGGAGTAACCTAGAGTTCTCATGCTTAGCCTGTGCTAAGAACGATAAAGGTTTGTGGTCAGTTTGCAACTTAAATGCCTTCCCATATAGATAAATATTGAATTTCTTTATTGCCCATATTACTGCAAGACATTCTTTTTCGCTAGTTGAGTAGTTGATTTCAGCTTTATTCAACTTTCTGCTAGCATATGCCACTGGGCTTAATTCCCCATCCAATGCATCTGATTTCTGTAGTAGAGTTGCACCTAACCCAATATTACTTGCATCCGTCCTTACAATGAATTCTTGACTTAAGTCAGGTAATTTCAAAATGGGTTTACTTGTGAGCTTTTCCTTCAATTCTTGGTAAGTCATTTCACATTGTGGTGTCCATGTAATGCGATCTGGATGTCCTTTACGTGTCAATTCAGTTAACGGTGCACATATGGAATTAAAGTTTTTGATATACTTCTGGTAGAAACCACATAATGAGACAAAGGATCTCACGTCCTTCTTGGTTTGTGGTCTCGGGGCTTTCTGTAGTTTCTCTAAGTTCTTTGGGTCAGGGGTCATGTTTCCCTGATAAACTGTGTGTCCCAAAAATTCCAATTCTTTACATCCAACGCAACATTTGGTTGGACGGGCTGTTAAATTTGCGTCCCTAAGTCGATCAAACAGCATGTTCAGAGAGTCAATGTGTTCCTCAAATGTTTCTGTTGCTATAAGGATATCATCCATAAAATTTGTTATACAGGGATTATTCAGAGGATCCAATAATTTTCTCATCATTCTAGAGAAGACACTAGGCGCATTCTTCAATCCAAATGGCAATCTATTAAACTCATAGTGTCCTTCTGAGGTACTAAAAGCTAGGTATGGTCTAACCTCAGGCTTTACGGGAATCTGATAGTATCCTTTACTCAGATCCACTTTTGAGAAATATTTAGCTTTATTTAGCCTGGCAAACAGCTGATTTGTATCCGGCAATGGATCCACCTGTCCTTCTGTAATAGCATTCAGTCTCCTGTAATCTATACAGAGTCTATGTTCTCCAGAGGGCTTCCTTAAGAGTACCACCCCGGAACTATACGAAGACTCACTGTGCGAAATAATTCCTTCCTTCAATAGATAGTCTATCTCTTCCTTCAAAGCTTTTTCCTTAGCAAACGGAATCGAATATGGTTTCATACAGACAGGTGTGGAGTCTATGAGTTTCATATCATATTCCAATAGGTTTGTATGCCCTGGTCGGTCTGTTAACACCTCTGCATGATTCTTTAGAACCTGTTGCACTCTCTCTTTCTGAGTTTTCGTTAAATGTGTACTGATTTTCACCTGTGCTGCTGTCTCACAGGGGTGTAATGGATATTCAAATGATGAAAGTGGTTCCTTTTTCATCTCCATGGCGATGGACAAGGTCAACAAGTGTGTCTCTTCCTGATGTTCTCTTTCCAAATATTTCTTCAGGAGATTCACATGATAGATTTTTTCTTTCCCCTTCTTATCTATCTTATAATTTGTTCTAGACACCTTCTCTAGAACTGTATATGGACCCTGCCATCCAATTTGTAACTTATTCTGACTCCCAGGCAAAAGAAGCAGTACTTTCTCTCCCACAGCCAAATTTCTGTCTTTCGCCTTCCTGTTATAATAGGCAGCATGTTTCTTCCTGGCTTGTTTCAAATTTTCATTGGCAAGTTTCCAGCCAGTTTTCAACCGAGTGGTCAGCTCATTCACATATTGGTATGAAGATGTAATGTTTTCCTCTGCCTTTTCATCAGTCCACGTTCTTAACAAAGCTACATATGGACCTTTTATTGTGTGGACCTATTTGTCCATGCACCGGTATGGTCTCTTCCACTTGAAGCTTTATAGTGATGATTTTTCCTCCCAGAATTATCATTCACAAAACGACCGCTACCAATTTTTCTTTTGGGGCTGTCTCCCCTCTTAAAATTCTTGATGAGAGATTTCCTCTCTACATCCTCTTCCTCCAGTTTGTTTAAGTCCGATTGAGGGATTTTCGGCTTATCCTGGGGTAAGACATCTTTTTGCACTCTCCGCATAGTGGCCATTGTAAAACAGTTAAGTGAAGCTTGTCCGTGAAAAGGGGCTTCCCATTCCATTTGGTCCACTTTATCAAATCTATTTTTCCTTTTATTGTCAGGCCTGATTTTGCCCCATGGCGTGTCCAGGTCCTGATCCATGTTCCCACTTGTGGGTGTTCCCTCATGTGCTATGCTACACCTTTCTACAAAGTTCTCAATGTCCCATCTTGCTTTGGGCCAATAATAATTGTGAGCCACCTTTTGAATGATGGTACCTATTTTCTCATGGTCCCCATCTGGTTTCACATGTAGGCTCCTTATTAAGTCTGTCCTATATCTTTTTGGAAGAACCAGCTGTCCGTGACCATGGGATCTAGTTCCAGTCTTCCTATACATCAACTTGTTTTTCATATAAAAATCTCCTTTGCCTGGAGTTGTATGACAAGTTGACAATTTTCTGAAACAAGGCTTGAGTGTTTTATCCCCAGCCTGTGCCTTCCTCATCTCTTCTGGAGTGGTATCCAACATAATATCCTCCTCCTGTCTTGAGGTCGACCTGACCTGAAGGGTTGCCATATACACAGGTTTCCTTCTGCAACGGTCAGTGTCATGATTGTCCATCTGACAATTCTTACACCACCTTTTTCCTTGGTTGAAAGATTTTCTTTCATCATATTTCCTTTCATCGAATTGTGGGAATTTATTTTTATTGTCATACCGTGGCCTATCAAATTGGTGCTTACCTTTATTTTGATCCCTAGGATCAAATTTATTAAAGTTCTGTGGTGCCCTAAAGTTGTCCACCTGTTTCTTTTTATTACCTGTTACCTCTGCTTGAGCTGCTTGATACCTTTCAGCAACATTTAGCAACTCATCCAGCCTCTCTGCACCTTGTTCCATGAGAAACTTTCTCAGGTCTGGAGCCATGGACTCTCTTAGTTGCTCTATAAGGACCATTTCCTTAAGATCTTGGGTTTTCCCCAGAGAAGTCCATTTCTCCAAGTATGTCTCTATTCGTGCAGAGAACTGGTGATAGGTTTCACCTGACAGTAGTTTAGCATTCCTAAATTTTTTCCTGTAAAACTCTGCATTCTTTTCATACCTTAACAAAAGAGCCTGCTTTAGCATGTCATAATTTTCCTGATCACCTCTGCTCATTTTTGCAAAAACTTCATAAGCTGCCCCACGAAGTCCCTGAGATAACTTTAAGCTCCACCTTTCTCTCTCTAACCCATACGTGGTAGCTAATAGTTCATACCTATTTAGGTAGCTCTCAATATCATCGTCTTTCTCAACAAAATGATCTAAATGAAAATTCATAGCTGAGGTTGAGGCTCCTTGAGTAACCGTAGCATCAGAGGCAAAGGGACTGGCACCATTTTCAGGAGCATGGCCTTGAAACTCAAACTCCCTTAGTCGTAATTCATGTTCCCTTTGTAATCTTTTCTCCTCCTTTTCTGCTTCCCTCTCTGCAGCTAATTTCCTCTCTTCTGCAGCTAATCTTTTGTCTTCTCTTTCTGCTTCCAATTTCTTAGCCTCTTTGTCAGCCTCAATCTGCAACCTCTTAGTCTCAGCCTCAGCTTGCAACCTCTTAGTCTCAGCCTCAGCTTCAAATTGTAACTTCTTAATTTCCCTTTCAGCCTCTAACCTTCTTTCGGCTTCTTTTTCTAATCTTCTTCTTCGCGTTCAATAAATTTGTCACATTCCGTTGTGACATAGGCAACCATAACTTGCCCATCTAATCCTAACTCTTTTGCAGTCTGAACCGCAGCAGATCGAAATTTGGCCAGGTCCGCCATTGTCTATCAGGTAAATTTTTATAATGTCTACCCAACAATTCAATTTCTAACTATATATCTAATGGACAACACAGGCACCGTGAGCTCAACCTTATTTAATTCCACCCAAGGATACCTTTTAATTCTTATATTCCCTGAAGTGAATTACCCCCAATATTTTTAATAGTTAAAGATTCAAAATCCCGGACGAGCCCCCAATATATGTGGTGAAGTGGGATGTTATAAATACCCATAGGGAACTTAGTGTACTGACTGAGATCAGCTGTGAAGGTATCTATATCTATTAAGAGTAGTGTATTATAGATAACCTTACTTGCTACCACATATCTATATATCTCAGTCAGAATTATTCTGGAATAGTGTGATGCTACGTTATGTGTCTAGGGTATGTGTATGATGAAGTGTAAGTCACAACAACAGACAGATAAACAATTTAATTTAATCCACTACTCTTGACAACACTGTGACACTCACATACATATAACATTCTACAAAGATATCTTAAAAGAGTCACTGATAAACTTTCGAATAACAATATGTATTCATTACTGGCATGAATGAATATGTGTCCTGATTCAACTACAAGGGAACCAGGAATCACAATCAATTTAAATTACAAGTTATGTACAGAATGTATTTAATATGAATATTGTAGTGACATATATTATTACAAATGTTCTATGTGTGTCAGTTGTGTAGTAGTAAAATGAGGTAATACTGGTTTTGTTTTGTTCAAGCTCTGTTGGTATTTGTCATCATGACTTCAATAGTTTGTCTTTAGGGACCAGTATTTGAGATGTTCAAAGTTCCTGATTTTAAGACAAGTAAATTCCCCTCTGAATAGTATTTTTATAAAGTTATTTCAAGATGAGGGGACATAATGTTGAGCTCAGCTGGCCAACTCTGCTTATCTTGAGTGATGGCGGCAGGAAAGGACTCCTCTGCTCGAATTCTCCTCTGGGCTCAGGAGACACCTCACTGATAGCTAAAAGGACCAAGGAGTATGCTGTCCGACTCTGGATTCAGCAAATCTCTGACCAGATGCTGCTCAGTACCATCAAGACCACTGTCCCACAATTCATACGAATAACACAGATACGTTGATTAGCAATGAATTCTGGCACAAACTGGCACAAATTTCCATCTGCTTATCTTCCAGGCTTTTATTGAGCCAAATATAAGCTGGCTTCAACGCACTGATGCTTTATCAAGTGTATTTAAACAAGTGGTTTCGAACTAACGCTCCCAAGTGTGTATATCAGCGAGACTGGCCAATGAGCCACGTTTCGACAAGTGTTTGAAAAAATGTTATCTTTTCCCGTCTCCCCTAACAACCAAGATAGTATTTATAGCCCGACCAATCGTGGTTAGGCTTTCATTTGTTGCGCTCCAATCAATTTGAAGTTTACATGGTAGGCTATTTCTGTAACGTAAATTTTTTTCAAACACGTAAAAAAAAAATCTTATGAGCAGAAATGATTTTATGCTGTCAGGCACCCCCAATATTTTATTTTGGGTATAATTTATTAATTCCTGGACTATTTGCGTAACGTTTTACATATTATTTGTCAGCAAGCCCTAAGGAACCCAAAAATACTAATTTAAAGGAGCTACGTGGCTGCGTTCAAAATATGCAATTTCTTCTACCTCCTGTTTCGAAGATGTGCTGTCTGGGTACTGTTATGTGTTCAAACGTAAACCCATCTAATGTTGTCTTTTCTAATAAGAGTTTGTTATGATTTATAAACCTAACTCTGGGAAAGGGTAGTGTATTTTATCACTGTCCGTCTGAAAAAGTTAGTGCTTGTAGACTTACACGCGTGATGCCAGCATTTGTATATCGCGCGTCGCGTGTTGCATGCGTTCCTGATTTTCAGCCCTCCCCTCTCGCTATCCTTTTGTCCATCTGTTCGTTCGTTTTGGTAACGTAATATAATTAATGTTAGGATTAATTTAGGTCATTACGCAGTACGTCTCAATGTTTTTCTTAGAAATGCAGCACACGTTTCATTGAAGAAGGCGGGTAATAATACAGTAAGCTTTTATATCAACGTGAAAGCGTTACAATTTGCAGACGAAGCAGAAAACAAGGGGGATTTCGAGTACATTCTTTGTGACAGCACTGTTATTTTACCATTGCTCTTCTCTTTATTAATTTTATTTGTTAGGCTTCATATTTACCTAATAATTTATATATGTGGATTAGAATATTTCATGACAGAGAAAAATCAATGTCAGATTAATTGCTTATGAAATATAATTTTTATAATTTTTTTAATTTTTGGGTCATTTTCACCTACTGGTCCTTAACTTCTTTTGAAGGGTGTATATATATATATATATATATATATATATATATATATATATATATATATATATATATATATATATATATATATATATATATATATATATATATATATGTTTTCACGTATTTCTGTCACAAAAGTATGTGTACGTGAGGATGGTGTAAATTGAATCTGTATCAAGTGAGAAAGCGCGTCTACTTTAAATAGAGTCATAAAAAAGATAGGCTGGATTAGAGCAATTACTAAATCCAAGACTGTTCTTTCTCTTACACCAGTTCTTCTCGTGAAACAGGAAGTATTTCTTTCACCTTCCTCTCACTAGTTCTTACCATCACCTCTACTGGAAAAAGGACCATAATTTCCTCAGTCCTATCTTCTCAAAATTTCCGACAGTGTCGTTGATTTGGCTTGGTTTGGTTTTTTTTTTTAAGGACTATCTTCATTGCACACGGACAACTCCATCAGTGCTCCGATCTCCTCCCTTAGATCACACAAGGAGGATCTCAGCACAGTGCACGAACTCTGTAGCAACGGCGAGAATCCCAATGTTTATATGTAGGAATCACACATTCTACTAGTATTTTTGTGGTAGGTAGGTTTCTAATTTTTAAATTTTCCCAGGGCAGCGATCTTAAGGCCTACTCTTTACGACTTCCAACTGCCGTAGGATTTTTAACGTGCACAACATGCACACGGGACCTCCTATTTTTTCGCCTTTATCCGAGAAGGCCAGGCATCCGATCTCACTACCTAGGAGGCCGGGGGTGGGGTGGGGGGTAATGACATCATTAGAACCACTGGTTCTGAACTAATAATTTCCATAAATTATATGTCCTCTACTGGGAATCAAACCCAGTACCTCTAGAATTCGAGGCGGACGCCATACATCTTAGCCACTCTGCACCGCTGACGTTTATCTATGGTCTTATTGTGCGTTATGGCCGACTATACTCTCCCAAGAGATGTCTTATTGACCATGTGGGTAGAGCTCTGGCCTCTCGACGGCAAAGTTACCGGGTTTCGAGATCGAAAACTGGCTCCAGTCTGACCAGCTGTGAAAGGGTATCTGTCTCTGCTCTTGAGTTAGGGAAGACAAACGCAGAGAGGAAGGGAATTGGCCACCCCACCTCATAAAGCTGGACCGTGTATAGTGAAATCTCTAACACTTCACTTACCTGCGGCAGTATCAAGTAGGAGATTACTCTTTCTTCCTTTCTTTTAAGTAAATTTACATTTGTAGTTTTCCTGATCTCTAGACACTAAGCAATCTTCAAAAGGAATGTGTCAAAAATACAAAGATATGGGACAAAAAGACAAAGATAAGAAAATAATTCAATGGTATGTGAAAAATATAATGGTATGTGAAAAATACAATGGTATGTGAAAAATATAATGATATGTGAAAAATATAATGATATGTGAAAAATACAATGGTATGTGAAAATATAATGATATGTGAAAAATATAATGATATGTGAAAAATACAATGGTATGTGAAAAATATAATGGTATGTGAAAAATACAATGGTATGTGAAAAATATAATGATATGTGAAAAATACAATGGTATGTGAAAAATACAATGGTATGTGAAAAATATAATGATATGTGAAAAATATAATGATATGTGGAACATACAATGATTTTTTTAAAAATACAATGATATATGAAAAATCAAATATGTGACAAACAATGATATGTGAAAAATACAATGATATGTGAAAAATACAATGATATGTGAAAAATAAATGATGTGTGAAAAACACAATGGTAAGTGAAAAATACAATGATGTGTGAAAATACAATGATAAGGGAAAAACACAATGGTAAGTAAAAAATATAATAATGTGTGAAAAAAATACAATGATAAGTGAAAATACAATGGTATGTGAAAAATATAATGATGTGTGAAAAATATAATGATATGTGAAAAATATAATATGTGAAAAATATAATAATATGTGAAAAATATAATGATATGTGAAAAGTAGAATGATGTGTGAAAAATAAATAATGTGTAAAAAACACAATGGTAAGTGAAAAATACAATAATAAGTTAAAAATACAATGATGTGTGAAAATACAATGATAAGTGAAAAATACAATGATAAGTGAAAAATACAATGATGTGTGAAAATACAATGATAAGTGAAAAATACAATAATACATTAAAAATACAATGATAAGTGAAAAATACAATGATGTGTGAAAAAAATACAATGATGTGTGAAAAATACAATGATTTTTTAAAAATACAATGATATGTGAAAAATACAATGATATGTGAAAAATACATTGATATGTGAAAAATATAATGATATGTAAAAAACAAATGATGTGTGAAAAACACGAAGTTAAGTGAAAAATACTATGATGTGTGAAAATACAATGATAAGTGAAAAATACAATGATGTGTGAAAATACAATAAGTGAGAAATATAATGACATGTTAAAGATATAAATGATATGTGAAAAATACAACGATTTAAAAAAAAAATATATGATATGTGAAAAATCAAATATGTGAAAAATACAATGATATGTGAAAAATACAATGATATGTGAAAAATAAATGATATGTGAAAAACACAATAGAAAGTGAAATATATAATGTGTGAAAAAAATATAATGATATGTGAAAAATATAATGATATGTAAAAAATATAATGATACGTGAAAAATATAATGATAAGTGGAAAATACAATAATTTTTTAAAAATACAATGATATGTGAGAAATCAAATATGTGAAAAATACAATGATATGTGAAAAATACAATAATATGTGAAAAATACACTGATTTGTGAAAAATAAATGATAAGTGAAAAATACATTGATATGTGAAAAATACATTGATATGTGAAAAATACAATGATATGTGAAAAATAAATGATGTGTGAAAAACACAATGGTAAATGAATAATACAATGATGTGTGAAAATACAATGATAAGGGAAAAATACAATGATGTGTGAAAATACAATGATAAGTGAAAAATACAATGATAAGTGAAAAATACAATAATACGTTAAAAATACAATGATAAGTGAAAAATACAATGATGTGTGAAAATACAATGATAAGTGAAAAATACAATGATAAGTGAAAAATACAATATGTTAAAAATTCATTGATAAGTGAACTATTGTTCAACGATGTGTGAAAAAAATACAATGATATATTAAAATATAATATGTTAAAAATATAATGATATGTTAAAAGTATAATGGTATGTGGAAAATACAATGATTTTTAAAAAATACAATGATATGTGAAAAATCAAATATGTGAAAAATACAATGATATGTGAAAAATACAATGGTAAGTGAAAATATAATGATATGTGAAAAATATAATGTTATGTGAAAAATACACTAATATGTGGAAAATACAATGGTTAACTCACCTGTATCGTAGAGAGGTATATCTGTGTCTCAGCAATTCTGCGTCCTGGAAGTAAGATAATAAATTAGTCACAATCTCGTCATCAATTTCCTTTTCGCCCCTTACGGAGCATGGACCCACCATTGTAACCAGTCCCTTTGCAGGAAGTCTACACCAAGCATTCACCTGCCCTTGCAATCTGTGACAACTTGTTTCACATGATGATGTTGCCAGTCCTTATATAAGCAGTACTGGTGGATCAGTAGGCCTGTTCCTTCTTAGTCTCTTCAGAGACCCTGGGGAACTTACAAGGGGCTGTCAGAATCTAGCTGTTTAAACATTAATTTCTTGAAACATCAGCCACGTTATTAGAAACTGTCTTCTTCTCCGTTCGTCCTGAAAAGGACGTTGGTTGCTTTGTGTTCGTTTACAGCGAAGCTGCGATATCTGCGCCTTTCGGCCGACACATCCGACTTCAGCACGGCATGTTTGGGACCGGGTTAGCCTTCCCTCTTCGATCCCTACTCACTTAGCCAGACTGCAGTGATGCAGCCTGTTTCCAGGACCACCACTTGGAGGTGGAGTAGGATCTTGGTCAGCTCTGGGTCGCTGTCTGATATGACAGAACTGCAAGAGGCTGTCAGAATCAAGGTGTTTAAAAACTAGTTTCTTGAAACATCAACCACGTTATTAGAAACTGCCTGATAGGACAGCAGGGTTGTTTTTAAAAAAAAAAAAGTATAATTGTTAAAAGCAATCAAGCTCTTAAGCGTCATTTTGTTAAAAATACTTTTCATGCTTATTTTTAGCATTAATTAACTAACTGCCAAAAAATCTACATAAAAAGCGTTGATGCAATTTCATATCAACTATCTTACTGAATTCTTGAAATTATTTGGCCGAATATCATCACCAACCAGGAGCTGCTTACGCGGCACAGTCAGAAAGATATGCACATCAGCGTGGGCAGACGCTGGAACTGGTTTGGCCATGTCCTCAGAAAAGACCACGGCACCAGCACAAGATCTGCTATGCTCTGGATCCCAGAAGGACGGCGAAAGAGAGGCAGGCTAAAAAAAAAAAAAACCTGGCAGAGAATTGTGGAGAACGAGATGCAAAGCTACAACCAGAGTTGGGGCAATCCACGAAGGATGGCCACCGACCGAGCAAAGTGGATATAGTTTGTTGCTGCCCAACAACATGCCGCTAGAAGTGATGGCCACTGGCTGCTTTGTCTGTCAGGGTAAGGATCAAAGAAGAGGAAGATGAAGAAGAGGTGATTGAGTAATCTACCAATTAATGTTTTAACAAACAGTGGTCTTTAGAGAATACAAAGAAAGGATATAACTTCATGCCCCTGAATCATGAAGAAAGAGACGATTAATGTAATGATGTGCATGAGTTGCCAACCTCATCATGTAAAAGAATTACTACAGACACCACCGCTATATGAGCACGAGAGCTGGAATGTAAGCCTCCTTCAAGAAGGCCAGTTGTAGTGGTTGCTCCATGCTCCAAAAGATAACAAATAAGGACATAAATAAATTATTGGATTTGTCTCAGGACAAGCTTACTTTGACAAGTTGCCGCGTGTGTTGAAATCAGTTCTAAAGGGGGGGGGGCGGGGGGGGGGGGGGGGGGGGGGGGGGGGGGGGGGGGGGGGTGGGGGGGGGGGGGGGGGGGGGGGGGGGGGGGGGGGGGGGGTGAGGGGGGGGCGGGGGGGGGGGGGGGGGGGGGGGGGGGGGGAAACAATTGAAAGGAGAAGCGGAGGATGACTGAAAGACATATTCTGAAGTCACACAAATGTACATAAGCAAAGTTTGAAAAAAAAGTACAGGGTGAGCTGGTAAAGTAGATGCCTGGTAGCAAAAACTACGGAAAGAAATAGAGTGAGTGATACACACCTACATATTCAGATTTACCTCGGCTTGTCTATTATGAAGAAAATTACCAAAAGAAAACTGGTTGAAATTTCGAACTTTGAGCTGTTGAGGCAGGTCCCTAAATGGTAGACTGAAAGACAGGCTGGAGATCTGGCGATATCGAGGTTGCGAGCCCGATGTACAACCTCATTTTGATAACAATGTGCAGTCTCCTCCTCGTTCGTCGTCGTTTTCTTCTTCTTCTTCAAGTGATTTGCCTAGTGGTGTAGGAGATCGTGTCTCTCCACAACTTCCTGTCTAAAGTACTAATAATCAAATATGTTGTTGACCTCTTTCCAAGCCATGATGTCAAACTGTCCATACCTTCTCTATTTGTCGTACTCTAGCTTTTATTTGTCTTTAATCTGTCCTGTTAGTCGAAGAATGAAACATACTGTGGAATCCCCTAGTAGTGTTTCGGAAATAGCGGCCAATCAGAATAGCGCATTTTGTGCAAGCTCGCCGATAACGCGTGGCCTAACTTTCAATGGAAATATGGCAGCAAAAGCATGTGTGTTAGGACTCCATCGTTTCAGTGGAAATATAATAAAGCTGATGAACATATTGAAATTCTACTTAATCCTTTTATTCAAGAATGAGACAACGTATATGTGGATATATTGGAAAGTGTAATGCGTGCTGTATTTTCGGAGATAATAGCAAGTAAGTCTGTCATGTTGTTAGCAAATAAGGCTAAAGTTCACTTTTGCAAAGGATAGCAAATCGAAAGCTGAACAGATTTGGAACAACTATATATGGATAGAAAGCTGTACTTCTGCTAGATAAAAAGATATAAGGATGGAAACAATAGCTAGTGTAGGAGATGGGCACGACGAAGAACCGTGGGGAATGAAAAGCACAGATGACCAAAATGTACTAGTTCAGTCAAGTAAAATCTCACACGTAGTTCTGGTGATGTCACAGTTCTAACTTACTCCGGATGCACGGCTATTTAAGCCGCGCTAAATTTGAATGTGGACACACACGAAATCAGTTTTAGCATGACGGACAGAGGAAAGAGCTAGCCACGAATTCTTTCACTATTTGTGTATTGTAGCAGCCTGCCTTGACCAAGTCAATTGTCCAGTTGTGTAATTTCTGAGGGCTAGAAGGGTGAGTTGGATTACTGTAAATACGTTTATATATATGATGCAAATATCTGTTTCAGGTCATTCAAGATATGTTATTGTGTAACTACAAAATTATTGATTCAATTGATGAATATGTTTAAGACATGTGTTGATGAATGGAAGGAAACCAAACCAGATACTCACAGTTGGTTTAATCATTAAGGATCACTCTAAAAGTATTAGAAGTTGACAGGAAGAAAAAGTGGAATGGACTAAGCAAGCCAATCTTGAATGTAAATAATAAAGTATTATAATGTCCTATGTAATTTGTTCTGGAATTGCACAGCAGACACCTGTCAAACTGTACATGTTACAATCACATGTGTACATTCATACACATGCATCAGCAGAGACACTCACACCCACCACAGTAGACTTGTGGATATCAAAAGCATTTGCTATCCACGGGCTCTGTATCGTTGCAGGTTCAATTCAGTTCATGTCAGAACATAAGATCAAACTAGATCTACATCAAGGATCTCTGAAGTGGGAACTATAGTGTTATCCTGCCTAACTGTCAAGGAGCACTGCAGTAGGTCCACTCATATTCACTGTCCTATTGTCAAGGAGCGCTGCAGTGGGTCCACTCATATTCAGTGTTAACTCTAGTGTTTGAGGAACAATATTGATGTTGAGGATTGTTTCGGGGTTTGCAGGCATGTGAATGGTTGCAAACATTCGCATGGTTGCACCACGAACCACCTCAGCTGAATGAGTACTGGAAAATCGCGCAAATCGATGTATGACGCGTCAAGCCTAGTAACCGCAGTCTATGTGTGGCCGTAGCGCCGTCCAGCAGTGTTTCAAAAGTGTGGCAGAGCCACTTATGGATTGTGTATAATGTGTGGCATGGCCACTGATTAAGAATATGTATATTAAATGGTATACCCATTGTGAATTATAAATAGCGTAAATCCGTATAGATCATGCTGGGAAAGCAATCAAGTCAAATGTATAGGACCAGAGAGTCCAAAGTATAATGGCGAATATCGGAGGATAAGTTCGCAAGTGAAGTTATATATATGGCAGTTAAAGCCTGGCTAGGAAAGCCAAAGTATTGAATAAGTAGACATAGACGGAATATATGGATATTAAATAAGGATAATCACGAGTATTAATAAGTGATAATAATTCCAAGAGACGGATTGGAAAGAGTTGGTTGCAGACTCTAAAACGCTATAGAATTAACGGTTAACTCAGACGTGCAATGTCTGTAGGATGAACATTGAGTAGATCCTAGAACTATGTTTAATGCCAAGTATTAATTGTGTGAAACGTTGTGTATTCATTTGGGAAAGAGGACATGTATTAAATATTCAGTCGTCAATGGAACTTGTCTTAATTGCCTGAATTATTCAAGTTCAACCATGTGCTGTGACTGTTGATGTAACCCTTGCAAGGTAAGTCCAGACTATCACATTTATCTACAAGATTAATCATAAAACTAATACACACTGCTGGAGAATTAATATGAAGTAATGAACGACACTGAATTAAATAATAATAATTGAATCACACAATAACGGCTCTAAATCTGCAATTGAACTATAAGCCGGAATGGTAGAGATGAATATAATACCTAAAGAATTATTGACGAGCAACCCAATAACTCACGTCCAACGGGGCTGTATCTGGTAGGGATAACTAACATATAATATCAGAAGACAGTCCACCCGTAACATCTGGTGTCAGTCCCGTAACAGTCCACTCATATTCACTGTTAACTCTAGTGTTTGAGGAACAATAGTGAAGAGTTTCATCATCGTGTGTAACCCTATCAACTCTGGTCTGGGTTATTGCAGTCTAGCAGCCCAAGATACTTTTAAGATAAGTTCAACACCACATGAACTATAGTTGCAATTTAAGTGCGATTTGTCATTGAAGAAACTTTATAGAATCAAAGAACAGTTTGTAAGAAATCTGTTATTCCAGTGACACTTTTATTAGTGTAAATATAATTGGAAACTATGAATTATTATGTAATATATAACATCATATGAAAACTCATTCTTATTCATTCTAAAGACAAGATGAAAAGAAATTACATATAAATAAATTGATTCATTAATTGTACCTTGGGACTTTGTAAATTCCTTTTTGTTCAATTTTGAATTTTTAAATTGGAATTACATTACTGTTTAAGCATAGGATAGTGTGAATGAGAGCGCACCGTAGGCTCTTGATCTGCTATAACACTATTTGGACAAGAGTATTTTACAACCTGACTATAACCTGTGCCATCTATACACCAGTGCTCTTTTCTGAGACTGGGGTATTTCTTTTAGTCCAGAATTCTTGTCTGGCACTATCACCTGGTATCATCTAGATACATCTACCATATATTACCATCTCGTCATACTGTTTTCATGATATACAGGGTGTCCATAAAGTCTCTTTACAATTTAACAAATTTATTACAAAGGCAATTGATGAGATATCTTAATCAGATTTGTTCTATGTACTCAGTGGTTATCAAAGTTTTTAAACATACCATAATGTGAGAATCTGGGGATCAGAACACCCCCATGTGACTAGGGAACTTCACCGAGATAGTCCAAAGATGAATGTGTGGTGTGGGATCATGTGCAATCGAATCATTGGTTCATTTTTCTTCAACGAGACATCAATTACCGCAAATGTTTACCTTGACCTTTTGACTGAATATGTGGCACCACAACTAGATGACCTTCAACCAACCATCATTTTCCAGCAAGATGGTGCACCACCACATTGGGGTCTGCATGTTCGTGGGTTCCTAAATCAAACATTTCCAGACCGGTGGATTGGAAGGGATGGCCCAATTCCCTGGCCACCTCGTTCACCAGATATCACTCCCCTGGACTTCTTTCTATGGGGTTCTGTTAAAGATATCGTGTATCGAACAAAGATATGGGACATCACTGACCTAAAGCAAAAAATCACTGATACCATTGCCACCATTGATGAGGCTATGCTACAGCGAACATGGCAAGAAATCGAGTACCGTCTTGATGTGCTTCGTGCAACTAATGGTGTCCATATAGAGGTGTATTAAATGAGGCAAAAAAAACTTCAATATCTACTTCTCATTTTGTAATAATTTCCACATATTTGTCTTTTCATTTGCCTTTGTAATAAATTTGTTAAATTGTAAAGAGACTTTATGGACACCCTGTATTTCATCTTTCTTCTTCTCATAACACCGCCGAAGAAAGACGATTGCCTCGTTTGAATGCGATTTATACATTTTCTTTGAGAATTGGCCTCTTTCATGACATTCTCATGGTGTTTTTTTTTTTTTACATTCTTCGGTAAAACCACATCTATAGTGCTTTTCCTACTTGTTTACTACTTATCCATGTCTCACTCCCGTATGTCAGGATTGGTTCTATATAACACTGAAGTACTATCTTTCTGACTCCAATTGACAAAGAGTTGTGTGTGTGTGTGTATATATATATATATATGTTGTTGTCGATATCCCATAGCTGCTGAGCATATCTACTCTTGGCAGCCCAATGCCATTCTTAAAAAAGTGCAGGTTTTCTGCAGTTGTTTTAACGTTCCATATAGTGAGTTGGTGACTGTCAGAGGTGTCTGTAAAAGCTTTTTCCTAGCGTTTGTGAATGATGGACACTCCATGAGGAGGTGTCTGGTTGTTTCATAGCGATGAGAGCAGTGTCTACACATGGGTAGGTGCTGAGGGTTGATACGGTTTAGATGGCTATTGACTCTGGCGTGTCCTGTTCGGAACTGAAAGATAAGACTTTGATTTCTCCTGCTGAGTCTGTTTATGTTGTCGTTGTCTTTTGGGCAGGTCATTTCATTAAAGACATTTCGGCCAGTCGGCCCGTTCGCCCATCTGTTCAGCCAGATTTCTCTTGTGTTGTTTCTGAGAATCTGTTTGACTGTTCTCATGCTGCAGGGTCTGTCCTTTTGTTGTTTAGCCACTGTAGGGTTACACTGATGGAGTAGGCTGTGATCAAGTTGTGAACCGCTCTTCCTATAAGAAAAATGTCTTTGTTTTCATATGGAGTCTGTTTAAGTGCTTCCAGAACAGACATGGAGTCACTGAAGATCACTATATCTGATGGCTTTCGTTCCATAAGGTCAAACTGTATATATATTTATATATTTATAAATATATATAGCTGGCGAAAATGATGAAGTGCAATGAAAGGAACAACACGGATTAGGGAAAAGAGATGTAAAGGTTGGGAAAGCTGAAAAAGATTTGAAGAGGGAGAAGACGACGTATGTCACATTTCTAGTGGATGCATTATGATGATAGTGATTATGACGATGATGAAGACGACGATGTTGATGATAAACCAGCACCCCACCTACCAACACAACTCCTGGTACCAAATCCGAAAGGTATTAATGAGAAAGGATGGAAACCCGTCTCCTCTGCCTCCCCTCTGAGCCACCTGTCGGGCGTGAACTCATCCGGGTTACTAAATATGTTCTCGTCACGTGACACCACGTACAGATTTAGCATCAGGATAGTCTGTGGGGATAAAAAATATTGTTTCGTTTTTTATCTTATGTTTCTTTCTTTAAACTACAGGGGTGATTAAAAAGTAAAGTATAGTATAGTATAGTATAGTATAGTATAATATAGTATAGTATAGCATAGCATAGTATAGCATAGCATAGCATAGCATAGTATAGTATAGTAATAGTGTAGTGTTGTGTTGTGTAGTGTAGTGTAGTGCATTGTAGTATAGTATATAATATAATACAATATATACAACATAACATAACAAGCGTTACAAGAGACATCAAAAATTGCTGCCCGCATTGAAACCATAACAGGATGGAAGGGAGGCCTTGAAGAAGATTTGGCTACACAAAAAATAGCAGTTGGCAGACTTTTTCAGACCGTAAATCGAGGATTCCTCAGCAAAATGAGAAATTGACAAGAAAATCAAGATGGATTTGTACCGCCCCACTTATGTTCCAGTCTTGACACACGGATGCGAGTCATGGGCAATAATTACAACTCACAAAGGCTGGTTTTAAACCTCAGAAATGAGGTATTTGGGGAAGGTGGTCAAAGTAACAGGAAGATGCATGATCCGCAGACGCACTATACGCCGTGGCCTCGAATCCAAGCCCCTGCAGACTCTAGTGAAACAGTCTCAGTTACGGTGGTTTGGCCAAGTGTGCAGACTGGGAGAAGATCTGCTACCTCGACAAATATGGGAAACCAAGAGACAGGGATCCATATCTCCAGGACGACCCAGAGTCCGCTGGGGGGAACAACATCAGACCATCCCTGAATTACCAAGGACTGGACATGAACCAGGCCTAAAGGAAGACAGCCGATAGGATATCATGACGCTCTCTGTTGGTTAATATCAACGCCCCAAAGTAGAAGAGAAACGACTAAGTTGGTATTGTTGTTTAATTAGGGCTGCTGAGCTTCTCGCTCTTTTGCAGCTAACACCAAGTTGAAGATTCCTTGGTATTATCAATACTGTAGATCTAGGCTTTTCCTGTGGCTTTTCTGCCATTCCGAAATGTGCTGAATCACCACACGGGGAATGCTGGAAGTGTGTTGATGCTTTCAAGAGTCAATGAGGGTGTAATTAGCCACACAGACAGAGGTTAGCTTCCACATCTGTTTATTAAAGGCATTGTGCATAGCTGGTGGTCATATAAGGATGACTCCAGAAATGCCTCCATGCATAAACGACTAAGTAAGTAAGTAGTAAGCATTGACATTATGTGTTGAACAGACCAGATCTCACGCTGAATTGTGATGTTTATGTGACGTCACACTTTATTATGCAATAAAATGGCAATTAGTTGTCTTTATTTTGAATTTTTTTTAAAATAAATTAGTTGGATAGGAGTTATGAAATACTTACTTACTTACTTAGTCGTTCCCCTTCTACCGTGAGGTGTAGAGGTTTGGAAGAGAGAGCGCCAGACTATCCTATCAGCTGTTATGAAATAACCATTTAATACATGGAGCTATGTGACCCGGGAGGGGGGTTCAATCATCCTGTACAAGATGGGTATAACCTCACAGGGCTGGTTTCAGGTCAGGGTCAAACATGTGACAGGGGACGTCACAGCTTAGATTTATCTGGAGAGTCAGCGACCTTAGAACGGGCCCTGTTTCTGTCTGTCTGTCTGTCGAGTCTGTCCTGTCTATCCGTCTGTCTGTCTTTCTATTCTGTCTTTCTGGTCTGTCTGTCTAGTATGTCAGTCTGTCTGATCTGTCTGTCTTGTCTTTCTGTCTAGTCTGTCTGTCTAGTCTGTCTGTCTAGTCTGTCATGTCTATTTATCTGTTTTTCTGGTCTGTCTATCTAATCTGCATGTCTAGTTTTTCTGTCTAGTCTGTCTGGTCTGTCCTGTCTATCTGTCTGTCTTTCTGACTGGTCTGTCAGCCCAGTCTGTCTGTCTGTCTAGTCCGTTTGCCTGGTCTGTCTGTCTAGTCTGTCCTGCCCATCTGACTGTCTTTCTGGACTATCTGTCTGTCTAGTCTGTCTGTCTGTCTGTCTGGTCTGTCTGGTTTGTGTGTCTGGTCTATCTGTCTTCCTGGTCTGGTCTGTCTGGTCTGCCTGTCTGGTCTTTCTGTTTGTCTGACCAGTCTGTCTATCTAGTCTGTCTATTTGTCTGGTCTGTCTGTTTGTCTAGTCTGTCTTGTCCGTCTGACTGTTTTTCTGGACTGTTTGTCTGTCTGTCTAGTCTGTCTGCCTTTCTGGTCTGTCTGGTTTGTTTGTCTGGTCTGCCTCTATGTCTGGTCTATCTGTCTTCCTGGTCTGGTCTGTCTGTCTGGTCTGTCTGTCTGGTCTGTCTCTCTGACTGGTCTCTGCCTGACTGGTTTATGTCTATCTGGTCTGACTGTCTGGTCTACCTGTCTAACTGGTCTCTATCTGTCTGGTCTGTCGGTCTAGTCTGTCTTTCTGATTGGCCTCTGTCTGTCTGGTCTGTCTGTCTCTCCGACTGTTCTCTGTCTGAGTGGTCTCTGTCTGACTGGTCTATCTGGTCTGTTTGCCAGTCCGTCCATATATTCATACATCCATCCATCTGTTCATCCATCTATCCATTCATCCATACATCAATCAATCTCTATATTTTTTCTAATCTAATTTAATCTTTATGTTATTTTATCTCATCTAACTTATCTCATCCTGTCTGTCTGTCTTGTCTGTGTTTCATAAACACACCCTATCACCATCATGACATATACTTACACACGTTTACTCACATCTTTAGGTATGTGACATCCACCAACATCACATATACTTACACACGATTACTCACATCTTTAGGTATGTGATATCCACCAACATCACATATACTCACACACGTTTGCTCACATCTTACTTACTTACTTACTTATTTACTTAGTCGTTCCCATTCTACCGTGAGGTGTAGAGGTTTGGAAGAGTGAGCGCCAGACTATCCTATCGGCTGTCTTCCTCCTGGCCTGGTTCCATTCTAGTCCTCGGTCCTTCAAAGATTGTCTAATGTTGCCCTCCCAGCGGACTCTAGGTCGTCCTGGGGGTCTGGATCCTTGGCTCTTTGTTTCCCATGCTTGTCGTGGTAGCCGAGCTTCTCCCATTCTGCAGACATGGCCAAACCATCTTAATTGGGACTGTTCTACTTGCGTCTGCAGGGGGTAGGATTTAAGGCCTTGACGTATCGTCTGGTTGCGTACCATGTCTCTTCTTGTTACTTCAACCACTTTCCTCAGATACCTCATTTCTGAGGTTTGGATCTGGCTTTTTTTTAGGTATGTAATATCCACCAACAGCACATATACTCATACACGTTCACTCACACCTTTAGGTATGTGATATCCACCACCATGACATATACTCACACACATTTATCCACATCTTTAGGTATGTGATATCCACCAACTACATATACTCACTCACTTTTACTCACATCTTTAGGTATGTGATATCCACCAACATCACATATACTCACACATGTTTACTCACATCTTCAGGTATGTGATATCCACCAACATGACATATACACACACACGTTTACTCACATCTTTAGGAATGTGATATCCACCAGTAGCACGTATACTCACACACGTTTACTCACATCTTTAGGTATGTGATATCCACCAGTAGCACATTTACTCGCACACGTTTACTCACATCTTTGGGTATGTGATATCCACCAACAGAAATATCCTCCGTTGTTGTTCTAGCGTTCATGGGTATGGGCGGAAATAACCTCAACGTCTCTTTAACGCAGGCTTTCAAGAAGGGCATCTTCTGCAGATCTGAACTGGCGGCCTGCCGTTTTCCTAGCAGGCCGTCAATCTCCGCCACCAGGCGGGCCTGAACAGTTTCATGCTTTGCCAGGAGGTAGAACAGGAAAGCCAGAGAGTTGGCTGTCTAGAAGAAATGTGTTCATCATCGTTTTAAGAGCTCAAACATAGAAACGTAAACAGACATAAAGATTGAATATTATTATCTTGAGCAGCGTTTACCAACCTGTGGCCCACGGATCCCTGGGGTTCCGCGAAAAGGAACAAGGGGGTACGCAGAGTACTAAAGTACAATTCTGGTTGGTTTTGGTTGTAAAGATCATCTTCATTGCACATGGACAACTCCATCAGTGCTCTGATCTCCTCCCTTAGATCACACACGGAGTTATCTCAGCACAGTGCACGAACTCCGTAGCACTGGCGAAGATCCCAATGTGTGTATATAGGAATTACACATTCTATAAATAGTTCCTAATTTTTAAATTTTACCAGGGCAGCAGTCCTATAACCTACTCTACGATTTCCAACTGCGGAGGGGTTTTTAACGTGCGCAACTTGCACACGGGATCTCCTATTTTTTTCACCTTTGTCTGAGAAAGCTAGGCATCCGATCTCACTATCCAGGGGGAAAAAAAGCGGGGGGGAGGAGTAGAGGGGAGGGGAGAATATGACATCATTAGGAACCACTGGTTCTGAAAAAATTCTCATCAATTATATTCCCTGTACTGGAAGCGAACCCAGTATCTTTAGAATTAGAGGTGGACGCCATATCCCTTAGCCCCTCAACCACCAAGTAAAATTTTACAAAATATTAAAAATAAAATCAACCAAATAGAAAACACATCTCCACTCGCAGACATCATTACATAAGGGAATATCAAGGTTTCAGGTCTACTGTATTTTATGTGCAAAATAAGACTGATGCGACAGTTGAGAAATTAAAAGGCCTGGATTGGCCACATTGGCAGAAATGAGTAGATACGTTTTTAACTGTCAGTGACTTCCTTGCAAGAACTGAGCAACAACACAACTTCCTAGTTATGCTGCTGAGTGTATGAACGAACACGTGTCATCAGTGGGGGTTCAGTTAAAAGAATATTTAATGTAACAATTTTAGATGGCCCGACTTTTAATCAATGCACACTACATTTTTGCTATGAAATAAATGTTCAGATCTGTAATATGTACACAATTTAAGGGAGGTAAAGATAATGCTGTACATTTTATTTCTTCCTACGGGGGCCGCATATGTCTAGCATGGGTGTTAAGAAGGCCGCGACCTACGAAAATTGGGAAACGCTGATCAAGCGCATACTGAATATAATACAATTCGATCGCATCTTACGCTTCAGTTAGGTTCTGAGGACACCGCATAAAGTAAAAAAAAAAACGTGTATAATCAAAATAGGGCGCCAGCCCTAGCAAGGCGCCCCACTCCCATACATAGCTCAGTTTTCAAATAAAAGCTATTTGACATTGTTAATACAAGTGATTTGTATAATTTGATCTTCACAGGAAAACTGATGTTACTTTTCCAGATCACATTCAACCTTGTCATGGCAGCTGAGGCCATCTCAAGTCTTGTCTTGATTTCTTTAATTGATCTTCCATCACTGCATATAGTGGACCCGAGATATTTAAAGGTGTTAACTTCTTCTAACGTTTGCCCATTTAACGTAATGTTGGTCGGAACATGTTTCTTATGGCTATTCACCAATATCTTGCTTTTTTCTATATTAATTTCCATCCCATACGTTCTTGTTACTTTCTCCAGTCTAGAGGTAAGGTCTTGAAGTTCTGATTCTGATCCAGCTATCAGATCAATATCATCAGCAAAACGTAGGTTGCACAGAGGTCGGCCTCCAATCGATATGGTTGATTTATAATCGTAGAGAGCCTCTTGCATAATATGTTCTAGATAAATATTAAAGAGCACTGGGGACAGGATACATCCCTGCCGAACTCCTACAGTTGTTTTGAAAAATTCTCCAATGTCGCTGCTTGCAAAAACAGCACTGCTTGCGTCCTTGTATAGTGCTTCAATGATATCTATGATGTTGGTATCAAAATTGAATTTTTTCATTACTTGCCATAAGCCTTCATGCCAGACTCGATCGAAGGCTTTTGTGAAATCGATGAAGTTATGGTATAAATCGTGTTGATGTTGGAGATGTTTTTCGATAAGTAATCTAATATTGAAGATTTGTTCTGAGGTACTTCTTTTTGGTCTAAAGCCAGCCTGTTCCTCTGACAAGATTTCTTCTGATTTCTGTTTTATTCTGTTCAAAAGTATCCTTAACATCACCTTACTTGGATGACTAATAAGGCTAATGGTTCTGTAGTTCTTGCACATTTTTAGATTTCCTTTCTTTGGAAGCGGTATTACTAATGACTGCGTCCATTCTTTTGGCCATTTTTTTGTACTCCATATCTTCTGGCAAATTGTTGTCATGATTTTTATTATATCTGGTCCTCCATATTTCAAGAGCTCTGCTGGGATATTATCCACACCCGGTGACTTCCCTCCTTTCATCGAACATATAGCCTCTTCCACTTCTTCCCGTAATATTGCTGCATTTCCGAGTTCCCTGTTTTCGCACTTAATGTTGTTTAATATGCCTAAGTTAGTGTCAAGTTTACAGTTATATAATTCTTTACAATATTCTGTCCATCTTCTCATTACAGCTGTTTTTTCATTGAGCAGAGCCCCATTGCTATCTTCTATGACAGTTACCCTGGGCTGTTGGGGTTTTGATAGTTTTCTTAATGTGTCAAAAGCTGCCTTGCTGTTACCTTTTATTAGCCCCGTATTAATGGACTCACATTGATCAGCTACCCATTTTTCTTTGGCCTGTTTCATTTTCTTCCTAATATTTTTATTCACCATACTGTATTGCCATGCTGCTTCAGGAACCTCTTTCTTAACCTTTTTCATTTCTCGCCGTGTATCACATAACTTCAGAATGTCATCTGTAACCCATGGTTTGTTTATTTTCTTTCTTTTACCAAGTATTTCTGTTGCTGATTCAATGAGCACGTCTTTCATGTTCTCTGTGATTGAGTTGATATCATCCTCCAAAAAGTTGAGAGCTGCGAATTTTCCTCCAACAGTTGCCTCAAAGATTCCCGCGATTTCTGGATCTTTCAGTTTGTCTAAATTGAATCTTAACTGAGAACATCTGTTTTGATTATAGTTCTTTTTAAGTTTAAGCTTGAGCGTCATCAATACCATGTCGTGATCACTACCAATGTCGGCGCCAGGAAAAGTCCTAGTCTTGGCTTTATTAATACTGGACTTGAATCTTTTGGATACAAGAATAAAATCAATTTGGCCATATATATATATATATATATATATATATATATATATATATATATATATATATATATATATATATATATATATATATATATATATATATATATATAATCCGCCCCTTGTCACAAAGTCCACTGATTTTGCAGATTGAGTGAAGTCCCCTTGTTTCGTCTGCCGTTCTCCGTGTTTTGTCTCTTTCTTGTATGGCGGTTCTTTTTATTGTCTTTCATTGCCCCGCCACGTAGAATTACTTGCAAACTACATTGATAACCTTTAGGGCAATTACCGTTGTCCAGTACCAGATGTGTTTTAATTCGTCCGTGGTCCAACCTAACGATTACTTACATTTAAGTCCCAGGTGGGGTTGGGGGGGGGGGGGGGGGGGAGAGAATTATTGGTGCGGTTGATATGAAATAAAGGTTTTTAAAATCCCAAGGGGGGAGCGATCGCCTCTTCGCCATCCCCTTGGACACGCCAATGCATTGTTTATAATAGTAGGGTTTTATTTATTTATTTTTAATTTACATAATTCAAAGCACAATAACACAGATAATTGGTAAAAGCACAGTGAATGAGTCGCAGTTCTGGATTACTTCATGTAAAGGAGCATATTTTCTTGCTTACTGAAAAACAAACTGGAAGGCAAAACAGAAACAGAAAACATACAACTAAGATCTATTGAATAAACTTTATGAAAGAATGATACACTGAAACGCCCACATTGGACTTTCTTTAAGCACACATTAACTACCGAATTGAAAAACACACTGTGGCCGAATTAAATTTTTTTCCCATTTTCACCCTGTAGGTGTTTGCACAAAGTAAGCTGTAGTTTTCGTAATTGTCTACAGATTTTTATGAATTATACATCATTTTAAAGATAAATGAATGTACTATTACAATAAATACCGGTTGTAACTCTAATAGAGGTTGTTGCTATTTAACGGCCCTCCGATGGCCGAGGACTTGCAGGTAGAAGGGGAACGACTAAGTAAGTAAGTGCACACTGTTTTCACTCTTGTTCTTGTCGCTAGATCTATCAGTCAATTGTTGAAACACGTTTCTATCCTATTCAGCCGTTAGACGAGATGTACACGCATTTTTTGTAGTCCTATCACTAGTTGCCACGGTAAACAGTTTTACACGATTTGGTAACTAACCCAAAACGCTGAAAAATATGAACATAATATCAATTTTCCAGTGTTCTACAACAACCATGCTTTGGGAATTTGTTTTCCGGTGGAAACTTAAAATCTCGAACCAGATCAGAGAGTGTTTCAGTACATTTTTCATTCGTTTTATTACTAACATTAGATTGGCGCTCTGAGCGGCTTGCGGTCTAAATGTGATTATTTTGTGAGCCGCTGACAGCGGCTTGCGGTAGTTAATGTGTTTTTATCGAGTCATTTTTCCACCGTCGGCCGACAATGTAACGCCATTATAGCTACTTGACAAATAGTTATGAAAGCATATGCAGGGTAAGCTTTCTAAAGTACATGCACTGTACATAGGCGTGACTTTGCTTAATATTAAATACATAATTTGTTTTATCAACATTTTAAAAACAATTTCTGTAAATACAATTTTTATTATTTTGCCAAATTTTACATTTTAGTTTCTTAAATAGACATTTAATAAATAATCATTTGTGGATAAAAAGTTCCAGAATGTAATTAGAAATAATTACAATTAAAGCTTTTTACAATTTTATAGCTTGTTGATAATTTTACAGCTTTTTAAAAAATAATTGTACAGCTTTTTATAATTTTACATCTCTGGCCAACTAACCGCGTAAAGCGGAATCCGCGTAAGATGCGATCGAATTGAATAAATGTAAGTAGAAGATAGATTACACAAAGGCAGACATAGCGAGTCATGCATTCAGACAGAGCGAGGTAGGCATTCAGACATATTTGAAAGACAGACAGAAAGCCTTGCATATATGTAGCCATACAGACTGATAGGAGCATAAATATGCACATAGACAAATATAAAGAGAGAAGACATGCAGTTTAGTAGGCAGAACGAATAGATGGAATAAACCAGGTTTATGTAAAAAATATTAAGAATTCGGCACGCAGGTGCGCCTTACAGTTTAACAGACAGACCGACTGACAGACAGATATATAGACAGACAGACAGACATATCAATAGATAGATAGACAGCCAGATAGACAAACAGCCAGCCAGCCAGACAGACAGATAGATAGATAGATAGATAGATAGATAGATAGATAGATAGATAGATAGATAGATAGATAGATAGATAGATAGATAGATAGATAGATAGATAGATAGATAGATAGATAGATAGATAGATAGATAGTTAGATAGGTGGATAGATAGATAGATAGATAGATAGATAGATAGATAGATAGATAGATAGATAGATAGATAGATAGATAGATAGATAGATAGATAGATAGACAGACAGACAGACAGACAGACAGACAGACAGACAGATAGATAGATAGATAGATAGATAGATAGATAGATAGATAGATAGATAGATAGATAGATAGATAGATAGATAGATAGATAGATAGTAGGCAAGAAGGTATGTAGGAAGATAAAACGGAAGGCTGGTAAGTTGGCAGATGGATGAGAAGACAGACATATAAATATGTGGATAACAGACAGATCAATCTTTCACACTCACACCATTATCATGCTCATCAAGACAACAACAGCTACAACAATATGAACAACATCAGGGACTACAAACCCCTATACTCCTTTGCCTCTCACCGTATCTATGCCGCCCATGAAGACCTCAATAATATTGTCAACTATCTCATTTCTGGTCAGCTGATGAGTGCCGACAATGTATGTCATGAAATCCATGTGTTCCCCTTCTAGGGGCGGGACCCCTGCTTCCAGCTCTCTTGTCACTTCGTCTATGCGTTGGTTAATGTGTTCCGCCGCTGGAATAGAACAAAGAAACTAGCATTACCATGGCAACAGCCCATCTTGTTTCTGGAATCGTGTTGTCTTCTTAAAGAGCTCAGAGTAACTAAAAGGTCAAGGTAGTCCCATAGAAGATACTGCCGTAGGAGGAGTTAAGTGTTAGAGACTTCACCATACTAGGTCCAGCATCGAGAGGTGGGGGTGACCAGTTCCCGTCCTCGCTGCCTTTCCCTTCCATAACTCAAAGTCAGGTACCCATTTACAGCTGGGTAGACTGGAGAGTGTCGGTACCGGGATTCTAACCCGGCACCTGTGCCGCGACAGACTAGCGCTCTAACCACTCTGCCAATCGGACGCTCTAACCACTCTGCCAATCGGACGCTCAAGGATACTATACACATGGAAAAGATAACAAGAAATCAAATTGACTCTATCATGATAAAACATAGATTTAAGAACAGTGTCACAAGTGCAAAGACACATCCTGGCGCCGACATAAATTCAGATCACAATCCGGTCGTTATTAAACTAAATATAAAACTGAAAAGAACAGGAAACAGAAGACAGGAGGAACCCCAGATAGAAATATCAGCAATGAAACAACCAGATATATAACAAAAAATATCTAGTCCATTTCAAAAATAAGTTATGTCCAGTTACTGACAGAAAGCATGGAGCAGTATAGACGAGAAAACCCAGAAGAAAAAGTAACCACAAAATGGGAATGTTTAAAAACAAGCATTCAATCAGAAGAAGTTTAAGAAAAATCAAATTTTGATGAAAGACGACATCTTGAATAAAATTGCAAAAAGAAAGAGAGAAACAACACTCGAGAATATAAAATAATAAACAACGAAATACGTACTATGTGTAGACAACCACAAACACGGTGGATAGAATCAAAATTCAAGTAATCTGTTTAGCAGACATGCAATTAGCCTCAACCATCACCAAGGACCGCTACAACAACAGTCCAGCCTTCGCCACTATTATCATTACCACCAGTGCAAACAACTCTCAAGAAATGCAGCGGACAAAACAACATTCATTATATTAACCTCAGCAGAATACAAATTAAAATAAACATGATCAGCTAAATTAGGGTCAGGGACCTACCGAAGTCGTAGACTTTATCCCAAGACTGGACGTGCTCTCTCCAGGGGCGTGTCCGAAGAATTCTATGCACGTTAGCATAAACCATCAGCTGGTGACCCGTCAAGAACATGGTGGCAATGGACTGGATGAAAGTGTTCACCTTTTCAGACACTTCCCTTTCCAGACAGCCCACCCGCTTGTTTAACATCACGAAGAGGATAGCTGGTGGTTGGTAAGGGACAGTTATACATTATTTTATGGTGAAGTTGTTAAGCCTAATGCAGAAATAGTTAAATATTAACTCTTAAATGACTACAGGCCAGTACTCGAGGCCGATTCTCCCAGGCGCTTGTGACGGCAGTCCAGTTTTAAGGGCCGCTGTCAAAGTCAAGACAGATTTAACGGTATGTAACACTGTAATACAGTGTCTCCATTCAGTTTCTCCATTCATTCTCCGTCAGTGTCTGACGGTACCGGACACTGCACATTGATGCGTACCTAAGAGCAGCTCACTGTACAGTGAAGCTTACCTACTGGGTATAGAACACTTATCTTGGGCTTGAATAACTTAACATTTTAAAAGTAACAATAAATCACAAACCCATAATAAATATAATTAATGCTTTATTAAATGTATTGAGAAATGGATGGTAATCATTAAAGCCAAGGCAATAATACACGATAAATGCATTTTTTTCTACTTGGTTAGTTTTTTTTTTTTTTTTGTACGCCCGCTATACTCGAGGCGAAATCTCAGGTTATTTATTTTTATGTCTAACCTGACATTGATTTTACGTGAGTATCCCTTTTTCTTGTACAGAGACAGGTGTCCCTCGCCATTCAGGCAAATACTCTCCGATTTCGGAGGTACCCATTACAGCTGGGTCGGCTCAGGAGCCGCCAATACCTGGTCGACGACACTCCTTCAAATGTTCTCGCCAGGTCTCGAGTTAATCCAGTCCAAATCCCGGTCGACGAAAAATCCTCAAATGCCGTCGCCCGGGTTTGATCCTGAATCACCCGGTCGCCAGAGCGGTGTTGTAACCACTACGCTAGCGCGGCTCCCTACTTGGTTAGTACTCTGCTGGGTAAAAATAAAGAGTATTAATAAAGTATAACTGGAGAGATGACATTCACTTGAAATATACTAGAAACTACTTTATAATATCAAAACTAACCCTGACAGATTGGCCTTAAGCTACACTTAAAACCCTATCATAGTGGAACCATTGTTTAATAGATATACTTAAAGCTGGTAGGAATTGTTGTGATGAGGCCTCCTAATTTCTTACATCTTTTTAAGTGGATACTGAAAATACCAAATATAATCAGAAGTATCTGGAGACTTATAAAGCACAGCAATGGGTGTTTGTAGTGCAGAGGCAGGTGCATATTTTTCAACATCTGTACCCCCAGATTTATCTTCCCTGGTGTGACTTTCTTTTAGGTACTGAAAAATGGGTTTTGAAAGATAGTTTGTGAATGCATCACAGTAGTCTGAACTTTTCATAGTTTCAATGGCATCATTTGGTTTTTTTTTTTAAATAAAATTCTTGAGAGAGCGTAACTTCTTGACTGATATCTGGAAATAAACAGTTTCCATCACCAATAACTTTGTCAAACTTTATTGGCTTTCCAAGACCAATTTTTATCTTTCGGTCAGCATGACGAAATTTGAAAAATTTCCTAACATTTGTGTATACACTATAAATGAACACCTTAGGAAGCAAACATAATACATCTTCTCTTTTATCACCCAGTCTTTTGCCCTACAAAGAAAGGAACGGTGGAAACATCTGCCTTATGGATTATGATATCAGCACAGCGGTTATACTCTTTTATTTTTTTCAGGCAAGAATTACTGTACAGTGTATCGCGCCTAAGTACAGTGCCTGTTACATAGCCAGGAAAGACTTTATCAAGTACTCAATACCTGACGGCGTCATGCACTGTCCAGTGCGTGGTACCGGTTAAGTGCTCCGTGACTCCTACACTGGTACATCTGAACCAAGTTGTTGTTTACGTTCTGCCCCAGTGTCAAATTTTATTAACTCTCATTCAGTTTATTTTACATAACATTACCATATTTTTTTGAAAACTTGGAAAGAAGATTGTTTTAAACTTAAACTGTAACACTACCGGTTTATAAAAACTCAAAGCGATAGAAAATTTCTGGCGTCATGGGAAACTACCACGTCCTTCCAGGTCACCATGTAAAATAACGAAGACAGAATTGTTTTCAACAAATGCCTAAAGCCAAATCTTTTTATTTTTCACGTACGATGCCGGGGGCCGGAAGTGATCATGTTTGTCCACAACTTTATGTCTACAGTACTGTTTATCTATTCTGTTTTTGCCTTTTTTCGACATCATGATGTCAAACTGCCTTCAATCTTCTCTCTTGTCGTCTTCCGGCTCTTTTTCCTTCAGTCTTTATCTATTTTTACATTATCTTCTTCTTTGTACACTCTCAGACGTCCACTTGAATATTTTCCCCAAAAAATGCAGTTCGTCAGCTTCATGCTATCTGTATCTCCATAGAGTTTTTCCAGGAACGGCACTGGTGACGGCCAATTGGGCTTTCTCTTTTCCTCATATGTTGGGCATCTTTGAAGCAGATGTTCAGCAGTCATTTTATCAGTGCCAGAATTACACTCATCGGTAGTTCCTGTCTTTAGCTTGTTAATTAGATGATATCACAATCTGTTGTGGCCAGTGCGGAGTTTGAAGACTAACACTTGTTCTCCTCTACTTTTCACATTATATTCCAACTATCTTCCCGTAACATATAAACACTTATAACACCAGATACTCTCTAGTACGCTCAAATGAAATTCCAGAGGAAATTAAGCAATGTGGTAACCATTGCAGTTGACCTACATACAGGAGGCCTGCGCCAAGACACTTTATGACCTGTACGTCCATCCATCCTTTCTTTCTACATTTTATTTCTTTCTTTCATTTTTACCACAGATCTATTATCGTTTATTGTGTATTTAGACGGCTACCTAAAGGTCTTGCTTGTTAAACTTTCATTTCAATGTGTCAATCTAGGTCTGTTTACATTTATGGATAGAGATGTTTCCCCCGCACATGATACAATTTAAACGATAAATAAAAACTACGACCAACATTTTCTGTGTTCTCGTTTGGTTATTACCAAAATATAATATTCCATTACGTTTTTATTATGGAATATAAGTAAATCAAGGTACACGTTGAACTACGACCTCCGTTTAGTGACTAAATGATACGAGTTCAATTACCTGCGTAGCGCAATAAAAAAATTAACAGCAGGAAACAAAAACACTTGAGCAAAGCGACGAAAGTACGAGTGTCCTGCAGCTTGATAACAGAAGATACCAATACATTAATGACTTGAGCTGGGGTCGGCAACCCGTCGATCCCGATCTACCGATAGAATCCAGTGAATGATTTTGTAGATCTTTAGGCGACTGCGGGGGTGGGGTGTGATTTTTAAAACTATGGAAATTTCGGACAAGACCTCTCTCGCTGGCATTTAAAATCACGGTTTTCCCCGGGATCAAAAGTACTTAATCTGTATTTCAAATGAACAGTCTCGAGCTGGCTACTAAAATATATATTTGTAAACCTGGATGAGATAGTGACTTGATCTTTTCTTTGTAAGGTTCACCATCTCCCTCCCTCCCCTTCTTCCCCCCCCCCCCATACACCCGCTTAAAATCTCCCCACACACACAACACACACATATTTACATGCCAATCTTTAGAGGACTTATTAAAGTAGATTCCAAAAACTCCTGGGTTGCCGACCCCTGACCTAGAGCGATGTTTCTCAAAGTGCTGAAGGCGTATACTCAAATGGTACGAGAAAAGGAGTTCAAAGGGTATACATTTAATATATTTTGTATGTATATATATATATATATATATATATATATATATATATATATATATATATATATATATATATATATATATATATATATATATATATATATATATATATATATATATATATATATATATATATGACGTTACATATATTTTAGCTGCAGATTACGAACGGAGCATGGTAGAAATGCACACAAGTTTATTAACAATTTCAGTAACAATATAGATTCATCATGTAGCATGTCCTTTGCAGAACGTCGCTCTCATCACAGCCCGCCTGAAAGACTCTCGATCTCTAGCCAGCCCTCCTGCCTCCTCCATTGTCATGTTCAAGGTGTCTTCAATGTCCTGTGTCCACCGTCGTCTTGGTCGGCCCCTGCCTCGCCTTCCAGGTACCATACCCTCCATCACTGCTCTCTCTAAGCCACTATGACGTTTAATGTGGTTAAAATATTTCAGTTTCCGGGACATGATATTGTTGTATGAGCCAGTTTTCCTCGACGTTCAGGTCGTGTAGGATGTCTATATTTTTCTTCTTCTTGGTCCAAGATATTCTGAGAATTTTTCTGTAACACTTTGCTTCGAAAGATTCGATTTTTTTCTTTAATGTTTGAGTAATGGTCCATGATTCACATCCATATGCTGCTACCGGAAAGATGCACATTCTCAGAAGTTTTACTTTTATTAATTTGCTGGTGTTATGCCATAGGTTCTTCATTTTATTTAACCTCTGCCTTGCTATGGCCAGTCTCCTTCTGACCTCTTTTGAGCAGTGGCGTATCCTGGTAATGCGAGCTAGGCGTGCTGCTACTTAAAATGAATATGTACGCCTACTATTTAACTTCTTCCCCTTTAATTTAAAAACCAACTATATTCAATTACGCAACGATAGTTATTAGGGGTATATGTCAATTATCTCCGAAATACTAATTAACTTACAACTTGAAACTCACTGTCACTGTAATAATCTGCATTCCCGGCAACTAACAAAAATTAATCACAAAAAACACTGGACGGACACAACCGATTTTTACAACCCGAAAGCTGCAAGACCACCGAACGCATGTGCGTGTTGTATTGACGTATCTGGCCATGACCCCGATCCACACAAACCAATCTTCAGACGTGAATCCGAAAGGTACCGCACGCATCGTGACGAAATTACCCGAGAAACTTCGTGCGATTGCAACCAACCAATAAAAACTGCACTATAAAACGCGTCTGGGAAACTGAAACTAGGTATATTCGTAGATTCTATGCGGGAAAATCCGTTATCCTGATGCGTGCGGTCCGAAAGCAGAACTTTAGAAGAGAAATATTTTATAGAATAATAAATTAAATTTTTATTTTCCTTCGGGCATAGGTGTGCGCAGCACGCATGTCGCGAGGAGATTTGAGGAGATAGGACAGCTAGGATGGGTTGGAAGAATAAAGATAATAATGTCTTATTGATAGCTTCCGAGTTTATAATAGAACTGCCTCTCCTCGGGAAATAGTGTACCAGAAATTTACTTAAAAGAGAATTCTAGCAACTAAACAGGATATTTTCTGGACGATAAATTCTTCCTCAGGGATCCTACAAAAGGACTGTGTAAAGCACACACGGTTGAGAAAGAGATTTGGTGTCCAGCCACAATTAAAATATCCCGACCCAATAGAAGTTAATTGAATTATGGCTGAGCCCCCAGGGTGTAGATTATATTTAAAACAAAATACAACCCAAATAAAGTTAACAAGAAAAATAACAACAGACTCTGTTATGTTAAATTGGATAAAAGGGTATAGAATCTTTCATTTCTTTATATACATATAAATTTGAAAAATAGTTTAGCTCTACTGTTTATTAAAAAAAAAATCAACTAGTGTGGTCATCACTTGGACCAGAGATCTTTTCTATGGTAGCGTTGCTGGTAGGTATTATACTCAACTCTCCGAAGGCCTGTAGTAGCTGCGGAGATGATTCTGGTTCGGACTCTCTTGGTTTGGTCTGCCCCAGCAGGTTGGTCTCATAACAGTTAATGGGTTCAGAGGGTGTCAGAGTTTGCCTCCCTGGACTCAGTGCACATCACAGATAAGGATGGGGTAAGTCACCTCTGCTGAATACCTCTTCTGCTTATGGGATGTGTGGTATGGTTACTGGGTGACAGGATGTGGTTTGGTATGGTAACCTATTTGATAGGGTATGGTGGGTAAGGGTAATCTTTGGTACCATGGACTTGTACCCTGGTTTGTACCCTGGACCTGGTTTAGGTATCTGGTAACCGCAACCTGGTTTAGTACTGTGTAACCGCCACTTGGGTTTGTACTTTGTAACCGCAACCTGGGTGGACTGGAAACAATTGAAATCCCATTAGTGGTTTCAAGAGCAGTCATCTCCTAAGTCTGATGGCCGGTAAGCGTCCATCAGAAATTACATTAACACAAGGTTAACTATCATTCCGTAACAATGTATGAACTACCACGTCTTAACTGACATTATAGCGTATCTTGAGTTCTCAGTCTCTATCTGGCTGTCTGCTTATTTACAGCAGTGGTTTTCCCCATGTGGGCAATGAGTTTCACAAACTGTGAGGTAGGGGCTGGGGTCATCAAATGGTTGAGAACCACTGGTTCACCTAGTGCCCATAGAGCAGTATTTTAATTCTGGGGTCACTGTCAACAATGGTTTTAGAACCACCGGGTAATAGTTTCCTATGCTGCTTTAACCTGTTGGGGTGTCATTGCTGCCAAGGTCTGAGAACCAATGATTTACATTCTTGCTTACTCGAGCAGTAAATCATTTGAAGGGTCGTCATGGTCTCAAGGCTTGAGAACTGCTGACTTACATTTTGTCAGTCAAGTGGTAAATTCATTAAATAGCTAAATAATTGTAAACATTCTTAAAGTCCTGGTTCCTGTAGAAAATAACATTCATATAACGATAATAAAATAGTTCTTCAATCATCAAACATGGTATGTGCATAAGATTGCATTAAATACATATAAAGAACATTCCATGATGAAAAACACATTAATGTCCCTTATGTGACAAAGTGAGAAGAAGTGATTGAGAACACTGTTATCAAGTTTGTAGTCTTGGCAGAGAACACAGAAGTCTTATAAGAAATAGAAAATAGAAGAACCACTAATACACTTCTATTTTGTTTGGATCAATATGCAAATCTCAAAGTAACAACAATAATGTACATCAATTGTTTTAACCCTGTCTTATTTCTGCCAGGCTGTGAGATAAAGATCAGGAGTTAATTAGGTTTAGGAACTTTGCAAACTCATACATTAGTTTGAGTGATCTGTAAAGATGCAAATAACAGTTATTGTCACTGAAAATGAAATGCATTTAAACTTTAACAAAAAGTTACTGCAATAGCAAGCTGTTGATAAACATATGATTATTCATGTTATAAAATCAGCAGTATTAGATCTACTTACTTCGCTCAACGAATTCACTACAACTATTTCGCAACATGAAATGCCCACTTGGGCCCAGAGTCTGTCTGCTCCGAATGATGGTTACAAGAAGAATGCAGAAAATTCCCTCCAATATTCCAGGATCTGTTCCGGGCAGGGGTGGGTTGTGTGCAAATTCTGTTCTGGTCCCAGGGGTATAAAGTTACCTTCATTTCAACTCGCACTAGCGTCCATCGTTTCCGGCTGTTTTACATGCGTCCAGTTCGTGAACAACAAAGACGGTCGACTTCCTGTTCGAATCGTTGTACCGTGTTCCACCTTCGACTTTCGCTGGTGGGGGAATAATTTATTACCTTTTGCCGTGAGAATTCAGCTAGTGAAATACTGTTAAATCTAAGACTAGCGAGAGAGAGAGAGACTTTTGGTTTCTTGTCAAATGATAGGAGAAATTTGTAGAGGGAAAAAAAATAATAGACAGAAGAAAGAAGTCGGGGAGAGTCGTTTCACGACAACGCACAGCACACTTAGAGAATACGCCACTGCTTTTGAGCAGTCTCCATTGTTGTTAATTATGGAGCCAAGATATTCAAAATTTGTGACATTTTCAATTTCCTTATCATTGATGGTAAGTTTTGGTTGGTATCTTGTTTTGTCTGTGGACATAATCTTTGTTTTTCTATGTTCAGAAAAAGGTTCTGATCCTCACTGTGTCTTTTGACAGACAGGATTAACTGTTCCAGTCCCTTGGCACTGTTTGAAAGAATAATTGTGTCATCTGCGTACCTGAGTTCTGGGATCGCATTTCCACCAATTGTGAACGGATCGCAATGTTCACATTCTTGGTCACTCCGAACATTTCTCATTATATTTTCTGCATAGATGTTAAACAAGTATGGAGAGAGGATGCAACCCGGTCTTACTCCCTTTTTCACCTCAAACCATCCTGATGTTTCCCCCACTACTCTGACAGCTGCTTGTTGTTCATGGTATAGTGTTTCAATTAGATGAATCAAATGAGCCGGAAACCCCATGTCTCTCATGATGTTCCACAATTTCTGTTGTTGTACGCAGTCGAAGGCCTTAGTGTAATCTACAAAACAGGCATGAAGATCTACATTGTATTCTCTGCATTTCTCGAGGATGTTTCTCACATTAAAAATGTGATCTCTCGTACCTCTGCCTTGCCTAAAACCCGCCTGTACTTCATGTATTTCATGTTCTAACTTTCTTTCTATCCTCTTCATGATAATCCGCAAGAGGATTTTGCTGGCATTACTTATTAAAGCAATAGTACGATAGTTGGTACACAGTTTATAATTGCCTTTCTTTGAGAGAGGGATATACACAGATCTTTTCCATGCTTTGGGCCAGATTGCACTGTTCTAGATCTTCACACATAGTGCATGATAAACGAGGACACTGGCCTCTCCTCCTGCTTGGATTAGTTCAGTTGATATATCATCGCATCCTGGTGATTTCCCTTTCTTCAGGCTTTTGATTGCTGCACGTATTTCATATAATATAGGTTCTGGCTCTCTCTCTCTCTCTTCACTTTCAATCGTCATGTCTGGGGTCTTTGTACTATCTTCACACATTTCTCTACAGTACTCCTTCCATCTCTCCAATATATCCTTACTTTCTGTTATTACGTTACCATTTTTATCATTGATTACATGTAATGATGGTCTAAAATCATCCGTTAGCGTTCTGATTTCCTTGAACATATCCCCATCTTTTCCCTGAAATTGCGGATCTTCTATTCTATTGCAGGTGTTCGTTAAGTACTGTTTCTTGTCTTTCCTAATCTCTCTCCTGATGTGTCTTGTGCAGTTTTTGTATTTGTCACTGTTCCGTTCTACCCCTGTTTGCTTCAATTTTCTTCTTTCTTCTATGAGCCTCAATGTTTCCTCCGTGATGTATATCTGCTTCTTATGCACTTTTCTAGAGATCATGTTTTCTGCTGATGTGATGAGAATATCTCTCGCATGTGTGGCTAGCTCATCCGGTGTCATATACTCTTGTACAGCCATCAGTGCTTCAAATTTGTTTTGTACTTCTATGTTATATTCAGGTGGTATGGCGCTTACATCGAGACGGAGAGGTCGAGCACCTTTCGTCACTTATTTTCAATTTTAACTTAAAATCTGTAATTAGTAGCTGTCACAGGGTTAACCCGAAGGTTAACCAAAGAGAGTTCTCATTGTGGTGCCGGCGTAGTCAATGGCTCAGATTTGCCTGGCAAGCAGTTGAAGGTAGGTAGCAGGAGTGGGAGAAGGCGAATTTAAGACTTGGGGATAAGTTCCCAGCAAATAGTTCGTCTTGCTTTAGTCAGACAACCAGTCTCCATTACCTGTAAAGTTTCTGCACTGTTTTGCTATGGTCGCTTTCGTATTTTGCTTAGCCCAGACAATCCGTCTGTGTCCGTGTTTGCAGTGTTGCTAGTCTCTTTATAATTTCTTCTTTCACATTGATCTTCGCCCAGACTTTGTGTCTCCGTTAATCCAATATTAATTTGTCTGTTCCATGAGATCCGACTGACCACAATACTCCTTGCAAATCTTCCTCGCTGAACTGTCTCCGATCGTCCATTATGCTCTATTACTAGCAAAATAATACCACCGTTGTGTAAACGCAACCGAGATGTAGTGGCGGCTACTTCCAATTGTCCATCGATGGTCTGTTGGTGTACTGTCTCATTGTTATGTAAACATTCCATGCAACATTTTTGGCTTTCCCATGACTTAAGAAGACCGCTGTTTATTTTGGACAATAGGTTTTCACCATTGACTGCTTTCACATGCCTTGTAACATTTATCGGCCAAATATCGGCAATAGGTTTTAAGAATTTAAATGCAGAATTACTCGCCTCTCGAAACAGTAGCTCAAGACCTCTCTCGCTGGCATTTAAAATCGCGGTTTTCCCCGGGATCAAAGGTACTTAATCTGCATTTCCAATTAAAACTCTCGAGCTGGCTACTAAAATATATTCGTAAACCTGGATGAGCTAGTGACTTGATCTTTTCTTTGTAAGGTTCACCATCCCCCCCCCCCGCCCCCCCCATATACACCCGCTTAAAATCTTCCCACACACACAACACACACATATATATATGCCAGATCTTTAGAGGTATATAGAAATATATAAAGAAATACAAATGTGTTTTCTTAACTAGTCAGAAAGCGCAATTTAATTTCAGACCACTATGATTCCACTATATATATCTGCTTTCATGTCAGACTGTTTGTTAATTTTTATCACTACTTACCTTTTTTTAATCAGTTTTAAAATTATAATTTCTGTGTGTATATATATATATATATATATATATATATATATATATATATATATATATATATATATATATAATATATAATATATATATATATATATATATATATATATATATATATATATATATATATATATATATATATATATATATATATATATAATATAACAAACGAGAAGTTGGTAAGAAGACGAAGATGGCTGTATACCGCATCACCTATGTCCCAGTCTTGACGTATGGATGCGAGTGATGGGCAATGACTACAACCGACAAAAGCCAGATCCAGACTTCAGAAATGAGGTATCTGAGGAAGGTGGTTGAAGTAACAAGAAGAGACATTGTCCGCAACCAGACGATACGTCAAGGCCTAAATACCCAACCCCTGCAGACCCAAGTAGAACAGTCCCAACTGAGATGGTTTAGCCATGTCTGCAGAATGGGAGAAAAGGCTACCACGGCAAGCATGGGAAACTAAGAGCCAGGGATCCAGACCTCCAGGACGACCCAAAGTCCAATGGGAGGACAACATTAGACAATCTTTGAAGGACCGAGGACTAGAATGGAACCAAGCCAGGAGGAAGACAGCCGATAGAATAGTATGGCGCTCTCTCTTACAAACCTCTACACCTCACGGTAGAAGAGGAACGACTAAGTAAGTAAGTATATATACAGGGGGTCATAAAGTAATGGTGCGGTTTAAAATTGTAATAACTAAAGTTATACAAACAATCGAACTATGTAGCAAAAATCAAATTAAAGCTCAATTATGACAGTTTTTAAAATATTTATAACAATTTAATGGGTATATACTGATCTTTATTTATTTTTATTTTCCGATACTGGAGAACCCCAAATGGTGACAATGAAGAAAATGTTAAATGTTTGCTTTGGCTTGCGGAGTTGAAATCAGTAACAGCTGTGAAAAGAAAGTTTGCAACTCACTATGGAAAATATGCACCCCATAAAAACTCTATAAATAGGTGGACGAAAAAGCTTAAAGAAACAAGATCAGTTAAGGACAAACAACGATCCGGGAGACCCAGAATGTGTGAGGAGACTGTAGCTGAAGTCGCGAAAGCTTTTACCAGACGTTCAAAAACAAAAAAAATCACTACAGTCTTCTCACAAATTCGGGGTCTCCCGGATCGTGGTTTGATTTTAACTGATCTGGTTTCTTTAACTGAACAATAAAAAATATTTTAAAAATTTACTTACTTTCCATGGTGAATTTGTTGAGCTCGTTAAGCAAACGGGGTACCAGATGAGTTCCATCTTTATCGTCCTTCAGGTAGGCGATCCTGTCCACCAGGTCGGCGCAAACCTGGTTCATCTTGTCCACGTAGTCACAGACAGCCTTGGGACGTAGCTTCGTGGCGAACGTGCTTCGACATCTTCTCCAGTATTCGTTCTCTCTGTTGTAATAAAAACTTCACTTAGACTTATATACTTTGCCGCCGTTTTGACAAAAACTTTACCTAGACTTGCCGCTAGGGTTGACAGAAACTTCACTGAGACTGCGTTATTTACTTTGCCGCCTGGTTTGAAGACATTTTACTTCGGCGATGTTATGTACAGTACTTTGGCGCTTGTATTTACAAAAACTTCACTTTGACTACTTCAGTCACTTTGCCGGCTGTTTTAACAGAAACGTAGCCTAGACTACTTCAGTCACTTTGCCGGCTGTTGTAACAGAAACGTCGTGTAGACTACCTCAGTCACTGTGCGGGATGTTTTGACAGACATTTCACTTTGACTATGTTATTTACTTTGCCGGGTATTTTGACAAACACTTCACTCAGACTAATTTATTTTCTTTCTAGCTGTTTTAACAAAAACTTACTTTGACTACTTCAGTCACTTTGTCGCTTGTTTTGACAGAAACTTCACTTAGATTAATTAATTTACTTTCTGGCTGTTTTGACAAAAACTTACTTAGACTACTTCAGTCACTTTATCGCCTGTTTTCACAGACACTTCACTTAGACTAATTTATTTAGCTTGCCGCTTTTTTTATATAACAGAAACTTCACTTAGACTACGTTATCGACTTTGCCAATTTGCAGCTTTACTCTGGCATCTTGATTCTCATGTTACAATCATTGTCTACGGTGCTTTAGAAAGTGACCATGCTTGGCGTTGAGAGCGATGAGTTGGTATGAACATGCCACATATTAACTGTCCCTTTCACGCTTTAACTTCTGTGGCGATGTACGGGTACCAAGCAATGTTACTCTATTGGGGCGAGTGGGTTCCTGGGCAGTGCTACTCCATGGCGCCACCACTGTAACTGGATAACTTACGGGAAGCCTGCTCCATGCATTCACATGCTATAACTCAGACATGATGGAGCCAATCACTAAAGTGTCAATTAACTAAAACACGGACGTGTTGGAGCCAATCACTAAAGTGTCAATTAACTATAACACAAGACGCGATGGAGCCAATCACTAAAGTGTCAATTAACTATAACGCAGACGTGATGGAGCCAATCACTAAAGTGTCAATTAACTATAACACATACGCGATGGAGCCAATCACTAAAGTTTCAATTGACTATAACACAGACGTGATGGACCGACTCACTAAAGTGTCAATTTACCGTAACAAAGACCTGATGGAGCCAATCCCTAAATTGTCAATTGACTATAGCACTGACGTGATGGAGCCAGTCACTAAAGTGTCAAATGAATATAACACAGACGTGATGGAGTCAATCACTAAAGTGTCATTTAACTATAAAACAGACGTGATGGAGGCAATCACTAAGTGTCAATGGACTATAACACAGACATGAGGGAAACAATCACTAAAGTGTCAATTAACTATAACACAGACATGATGGAAACAATCACTAAAGTGTCAATGAACTATAACACAGACGTGATGGAATCAATCACTAAAGTGTCAATTAACTATTACATAGACGTGATGGAGTCAATGATATTGGTGAATAGCCATAAGAAACATGTTCCGACCAACATTACGTTAAATGGGCAAACGTTAGAAGAAGTTAACACCTTTAAATATCTCGGGTCCACTATATGTAGTGATGGAAGATCAATTAAAGAAATCAAGACAAGACTTGAGATGGCCTCAGCTGTTATGACAAGGTTGAATGTGATCTGGAAAAGTAACATCAGTTTTCCTGTGAAGATCAAATTATACAAATCACTTGTATTATCTATTCTCTTGTATGGGTGTGAGGGCTGGACACTCACTGCAGATACGGAGCGAAGGATTCAGGCTTTCGAGCATAAATGTTATAGAAGAATTTTGCGCATTTGCTATAAAGAGCACAAAACAAATGTCTATGTTAGAGAGAAGATAAACACCTATGCAGGCCACCAAGAACCACTTTTGTCAGTAGTGAAACGTCGAAAGCTTGCCTGGTTTGGGCATGTAACTCGTCATGACTCCCTTTCGAAAACGATCCTTCAGGGAACAGTCGAAGGTAAACGGAGAAGAGGAAGGCAGAGAAAATCCTGGGCTGATAACATCAAAGAATGGGCAGGACACGGTTTTTCCACACTTGTACGCATTGCTGAGGATAGAGAGCAGTGGAGGACCCTGTCTGCTGATGCTTCCACCATGGCACCCCTACGACCCATGACGGGTTACGGGCTGAGATGAGATGATGATGGAGTCAATCACTAAAGTGTCAATTAACCACTTGCTTTGGTGGCCTCTGTGGCGATTTGTTCTACATGATGAGATTGCCAACCCTATGTATAACATCACGTTAGTCACCTTGTACTGATCGTTCAGTCGCCTTTCATTTCCTTATGTCTTCAGAGACCCCCGGTCACTACTCGGCGCAACAACATGTGTTGCCGAGGAATATATAAATTAAGTTACAAATGAACGCGACATCACCAAGGGCAACAGGTGTGTTTTTCATTAAACAAAGTAACAGTAACAGTGACTAAGTAGGTCAGTCTTAGTTTCAAGGTCAATCACATTTTTCTCCGTTTTATTCTTCTTCAACTTTGACCCTGGCGAAAATAACAAAGGGGCTGCTGTTAACAACACTCAAAATAGGAGGACTTTGTATTAGGAGAGTTTAAAAAACAAAAATAAATAATTTGACACAGGTGTCAGTTTTACAAATGCACAATATGATATACTCATGAGAGGTTTCGGTATAACCTTGCGTCAGCCGTGGTGACAAACTGGGGCAAATATTCGAAATATAGAAAGGATACGGGGAAAATGGCAAAGGATATAGAAAACGCGTGGAAAACATGAATACACGTAGTTCTCTGTTTACGCGAGGTTCTTTTACATATGCGCACCAATTTTTAGGCTTTTTTGTTTAGTTTACGCGTCAAACACGAAGTTACGCGACCCGATATTTATACATTTTTTAACAGTATTTTATCTGAGCGCCAACGAGAGCAAGATGATGACATCATTCATGAGACGTTAATTCTAGCGATTTCAGTCTTGCTGGGACATTAATTCCAGCGTTTTCAGTCTTGCTGTACAGACCTCGATCTACGTGCTCTGTGTTTCGTCGTTGGTATAAAATGTATTTCACTTAGATTGAACAAACATATGCTGAATTGTGTAGGTTTTAATTGTCGCTTAAATTTTATAACGTGAAATCAGTAAATTTAAGATGGTTTAGCCATGTCTGCAGAATGGAAGAAGATCGGCTGCCACAGCAGATATGGGAGGCTAAGAGCCAACCATCCAGACCTCCAGGACGACCCAAAGCCCGTTAGGAGGACAACATTAGAAAAATCTCTGAAGGACCGAGAACTAGAATGGAACCAGGCCAGGAGGAAGACAGCCGATAGGATAGTATGGCGCTCTCTCTTACAAACCTCTACACCTCACGGTAGAAGAGGAACGACTAAAGTGATAGTACAATCAACAGTGCTGGAAAACCTGCCTGAAGGTCCATAACACCGGATCTAAAACTGGACGATATGAAAATGGTCAGTCAACTGCCATAAGGCGTGCATTGCATTTAAGTGAAAGAACTTTACACCCCATTAGAGACAACAAGGACATAATGAAGCAAAGCATTAAATCGAGCACATCGTTATGTGCTGCTGCTTCCAACTACATGCGCAATAACATAATGGGAAGGATGGAAAAGTCGATGTTGAATAATTTGTCAATGTTAATTTCTGTACATGCCCATGTACATAATATGAATAGTACATGTATTAATTCTTCTTCTTCTTCTTCTTACTCGTTCGTCCTGAAAAGGACGTTGGTTGTGTTGTGTCTGTTTACACCGGAGCTGCGATATCTGCGCCTTTCGGCCGACACATCCGACTTCAGCACGACATTTTTTGGGACCAGGTTCGCCTTCCCTCTTCGATCCCTACTCTCTCAGCCAGACTGCAGTGATGCAGCCTGTTTCCAGGACCACCACGTGGAGGTGGAATAGGGTCTTGGTCAGCTCTGGTTTGCTGACCCTGACGCAAGCAACAAGCTATGGGTCGCTGACTGCATTCTCTATTGCTGCATCTTTGGGTCCCATGTATTAATTAAACCATTTATTATTACATGTATTAATTTGTATTATGGCGTACGGCATTTGTGGAACCGATCCCCTTTACTTTACGTGTATTTGAATGAGAAAATCCTGTTCCATTTACGCTGCGAAGTCAATATAAAACAAAAGAATGAAACGTAATGAGCTTTATATGAAGATTGGTAAAAAGAGTAATGATTCTAACACTATCGGAAACGTCATGAGTTTTAGTTTAAGAACATATGAAGATTTGTAGAATGAGTAATGATTCTAACATTATTGGAAACGTAATTAGTTTTAGTTTGAGAACATATGAAGATTTATATTTAGCACCTGTCAACTTTAGCCATAAAAATAAATAAAATAAAACTCAAAATATATACAACAAACCGTAGCAACAGAAAACAGTTTCACGTGGAATGCCTCAGATATCCAAAAGTGGAATATTAGAAGGGCATGTTGTAATGAGATTTCTTTTAGGAAAATGTGAAGATTGATAGAATGAGTAATGATTCTAAGGCTGGGATTGGTTTAAAAAATCTTAATCGATTAATCGAATTTCTTTAATCGAAGATTTAATCCGTCAATTTCTAACAATCTGACAAATTATTTAAAAAATCGTTAATAAAAAATTGTTTTGGAATCACTAAGGACTTTATTTATTTTACTTGTTATAAGGCAACATCGTCCTGAAAATGTAATGAAAATATTGAAAAATTACAACCAAATAATTTATTATTATTGACTATACTTGCAAAATTTCATATCACAAACCTGTAACATAACAAATGTTCTCGCATTTTAGCAAAAAAAAACATAAACACTGCTAAAAATGGAACAATCTACTAACATTTGCTTTATCAATTAAAGGACAAAAAATGTTTAACCGATTAATGGATTAAGAAATTGTTAAAGATTCCAGCCCTAATTCTTACACTATCGTAAAGATAATGGGATCTATCTTAAGTGTCTTCATGACTGATGTCATGGTTTCACAGACAAATTGGGAACCATGATAAGACAGAAGTTTACGAGGAAAACCTAATCTTGAGAAGATCAGTAAAAGTGCATCAGCTACCTCCGAGGTAGTGGTATGTTTAAGAGGAATGGCCTCTGGCCATCGAGTGCACAAATCAATGCACGTGAGGACATATTTGTGACCTCTAGCAGAAGTAACAGACAGAGGACCGATAATATCAACGGCCATCTTATCAAAAGGTCGAATAGATATATCACATGCTTGAATCGGAGCTACATGGAAAGGCCCATTTACCAAGTCGTTTTGGAGGTCACTTTATGATTCATAGTTTTGCACAAAGCCCACGGCATTCCACAACATCTCACAAGCACGACGCTCAACATGGAATTCAATTATGAACCAACCATCTTGTTCAAACACACCCTCTGTAAATAACCAAAAACCATTCGTAACAGAGGATTACATGGTGGCCAGTGTGGGGATATCGATATCAAGAACACTTGTTATATGTTGAATCATGACAGTGGCTGTAGAAAACAAATTTTTTTTCAAGACCTCACATGAATTTGCATTTTGTGCAAAACTATCAATCATAAAGTGACCTCGAAAACGACTTGGTAAATGGGTCCACAGGTGACAGCATATTTATTCAAACGTAGCATAATAACATGTTCATGGCAAAGTGGAATTACATACATGTACTGAATCTTTTACAGTCCTTGATACATCGTCTCATATCTGGCCTATTTACTAGAGGTGCCGATAACGGTTAACACTGTATAATTTTTAATAACAATATTTTTTACTATATGTATGAACATCTGATTGACAGAATGGTTAGAGCGCTCGTCTCTCGCGGCAAAGGTGCTGGGTTCGAATCACTGTACCAGCACGCTCCAGTCTACCCAGCTGTAAATGGGTACCTGACTCTGCTTTTTTAGTTAGGGAAGGAATAGGCAGCGAGGACGGGCACTGGTCACCCCACCTCTCGATGCTGGACCTAGTTTGGTGAAGTCTCTAACATTTCACTCTCCTAAGGCAGTATCTTCAATGAGACCACCTTTTGGACAAATTGTGTATGCACAAATTTTCATCAAGCGTTTATGTAAATATTTTTCTAAGAAGTGGTCCATACCCTTCAGTGGACAATCAAAGGTATCCATGGCAAATGATCAGTTTAAAACCTTAACTGGAAGATGTATTAAATAAAAAAAAAGCAACAACAACAACAAAAATTACAAAAAACACATGGAGAACAAAATCGGGATCAGGTATGACAGGGATGAAGATGACATGGGAAGATCTTTAACGGATGGCACAAGCCTGGGACGCTTGGCTTGTTTATGTTGATGACATGTGCTCCAACGGCACCTGAAAGATATTGACGATGATGAACTATACTTCTTTGAGCCTCACACAGGAGTGTTTCCCTCAAACAGGAGTGTTTCCCTCACACAGGAGTGTTTCCCTCTGTGGTAAAGTGGGATGTTATAAATATTTATAGGGGACTTAGTGTACTTACTGAGATCAGCTATGAAGGTATCTGTATCTATTAAGTGTGGTGTATTACAGATGACCTTACTTGCTACCACATTTATACCTCAGTCAGAATTATTCTGGAATATTGTGATGACTACGTTAAATGTCTAGGGTTATGAAAATGATGAAGTGTAAGTCACAACAACAACAAACAGATAAACAATTTAATTTATTCCACAACACTTTACAACACTGTGACACTCACACACATATAACAATCTATAAGACTATCTTAAATGAGTCAAGTGTTTAAGTTTAAAAATATATGTATTAATTCTTTCAATAATGGGTATCCTGATTCAACTACACAGTGAACCAGGAATCACAATCAAATGTAATTACAAGTAATATGTACACAGTTTATATATATGAACTTTGTATTGACATATTTTATTATTATTATTCTATGTGTGTAATTTGTGAAGTAGTAATATGAGGTAATACTGGTTTTGTTCAAGCTTGGTTGTTGTTTTTCATCATGACTTCAAGTGTTTGATTATCGTGGAAATAGTGGGGGCACATAATGTTGAGCTACTCTGGCCACAGAAGCTTATCTTTCGTGATGGAGGCAGGAAAAGAATCCTCTGCTCGATTGCTTCACTGTGTTCTAGAGACACCTCACTGGTCGCTATCTGGACCAAGGAGTATGCTGTCAGCCTCTGGATTCAGCAAAACTCAGACCAGGTGCTGCTTCAATAACTAGGACCACAGTCCCTGAAACAAGAAGGTTGTACCTCCTACTTCATAACTAATTTATAATCTATTTCCACACTGAACACAATACATAACAAACACTGAGTTCAGAGCGGTAGGCCAACTGCTAGCTTCATCTGAAACAATTTACACCAGTATACTCCTCCCTAATGGTTACTACGCCTCTGCAATTCCAGCATTATTTCCTTCTAGTCAATAAGATAGGTGTCAGTGTACTATTTGGCAATTCCATGCAGTTTTCTTTTCTCCGACACGTTCTGTTCAGGTTGGAGCAATATTTAGGCCTTGCCTCATGTTTGCTACTGAACCACGCACATATACAGACATAAATTATCAATTTACATTCAATTTTCATTAAAAAGATATCAAATATTTCAAGCTTACCACAATTCATGGAAATAATAAACAAATACGTTGACTGGCGATGAATATGGCACAAAATCCGATCTGCCGCTGTCCCAGGCTTTTATTTAGAAAAATATGCACTGGAACTCAACGCACTGTTTCTGAGTAAGTTTATTTTAACATGTGCACTGAACTGACGCTCCTAATTGACTATAATGGCGGGTCTAACCAATCGGGCCATGTTTACACAGCTTTTCAAAAAATTTTACCCTTCTCACATTTCCCCTAACAACCAAAATTAGTATTTGTAGTCCGACTAATCGTGTTTAGCCTTACATATCATTCCCGCCAATCAAATAGGATTTAACATGGTGACCTATTTCCCGTAAAATGGTGGTTTCAAAACATGCCACTGTGCGATTATTATTTGGTGTTGTCTGACACCCTCACTATTTTCTTTTGGCTATAATTTGTTAATTCCTAGACTATTTGCGTAACACTTAACATATTCTTTGTCAGCAAGTCCTAAGGAACCCAAATATATAAATTTTATGGGGCCAAGGGGCTGCGTTCAAAATATGCATTTTCTTCTACCTCCCGTTCACTTCGATACGATGTGGTGTCTGGGTACTGTCAGGCTTTCAAACGTAAACCAGTATAATGTCATATTTCCTAATAAGCATTTTTCAGGTTTTTAAACCTAACTCTCGTATGGGTAGTGTTTTTTATCACTGTCTATTTGAAAAAAAAAGCTAGTGCTTCATGCTTTTCGCGTTAGGGGTGGCATTAATTGTATATCGCGAGACGCGTGTTAGTGTTGCCGGCGTTCCTGCTTTCAGCCCTCCCTCTCTCTATCCTAATTCCATCTGTCCTTCCGTTTATGTTAACGTAGTGTATAAAATGAAATTAATGAAAGTATTAATTTAGGTCATTAATCAGCTTGCGTATCTCAAGGTTTTCTTAGAAATGCAGTACACGTTTTATTGTAGAAAGCGTGTAGTGATGCAGTAGGCTTTACTATCAACGTGAAACGTTACAATTTGCAGACGAAGTAGAAAACAAGGGGGATTTTTGTACGCCATTGTGACAGCACTGTACTTTTACCATTTCTCTTTCCTTTTATTGAATTTATGTGTTAGGCTTTACATTTACCTTTTAATTTATATATGTGGATTTAGAATGTTTCACGACAAATTCTCCCCTCTTAAAACAGACGTTATATGTCAGTCTATAATTCTATATACACATAGAGAAATTTATTATTATTTCTGGGGCTTACGGTGATTCTCATCACACGGATGACGGCTTAAAAAAATCCGCTCCCAGATTTGTTTTTCCAGATATATACTCTATGCTAAACTCAAATGGCTGCATCAGTAATGACCATCTGAGCAACCTAGAATTTTCCTGCCTAGCCTGCGCTAGAAACGACAAGGGTTTGTGATCCGTCTGCAACTTAAATGCCTTCCCATACAGATAAATATTGAATTTCTTTATCGCCCATATTACTGCAAGACATTCTTTTTCGCTAGTTGAGTAGTTGGTTTCAGCTTTATTCAACTTTCTGCTAGCATATGCCACTGGGCTCAATTCCCCATCCAATGCATCTGATTTCTGTAGCAGAGTCGCACCTAACCCAATATTACTGGCATCCGTCCTTACAAAGAATTCTTGACTTAAGTCAGGTAATTTCAAAATAGGTTTGCTTGTGAGCTTTTCCTTTAATTCCTGGTAAGCTAATTCACATTGTGGTGTCCATGTAATTCGATCTGGATTTCCTTTACGGGTCAAATCAGTTAACGGTGCACATATGGAATTAAAGTTTTTGATATACTTTTGGTAGAAACCACATAATGAGACAAAGGATCTCACGTCTTTCTTGGTTTGTGGTCTCGGGGCTTTCTTTAGTTTCTCTAAATTCTTGGGGTCAGGGGTCATGTTTCCCTGATGGACTGTGTGTCCCAAGAATTCTAATTCTTTACATCCAACGCAACATTTGGTTGGTCGGGCTGTTAAATTCGCTTCTCTAAGTCGATTAAACAGCATGTTCAGAGAGTCAATGTGTTCCTCAAATGTTTCTGTTGCTATAAGGATATCATCCATGAAATTTGTGATGCATGGATTATTCAGAGGGTCCAATAATTTTCTCATCATTCTAGAGAAGACACTAGGCGCATTCTTCAATCCAAATGGCAATCTATTAAACTCATAGTGTCCTTCTGAGGTACTAAAAGCTAGGTATGGTCTAACCTCAGGCTTTAGTGGAATCTGATAGTATCCTTTACTCAGATCCACTTTTGAGAAATATTTAGCTTTATTTAGTCTGGCAAACAGCTGATTTGTATCCGGCAATGGATCCACCTGTCCTTCTGTAATAGCATTCAGTCTCCTGTAATCTATACAGAGTCTATGTTCTCCAGAGGGTTTCCTTAAGAGCACCACACTGGAACTATACGAAGATTCACTGTGTGAAATAATTCCTTCCTTCAACAAATAGTCTATCTCTTCCTTCAAAGCTTTCTCCTTAGCAAAAGGAATTGAATAGGGTTTCATACAGACAGGTGTGGGGTCTATCAGTTTCATATCATATTCCAATAAGTTTGTATGCCCCGGTCGGTCCGTTAACACCTCTGTATGATTATCTAGAACCTGTTGCACTCTTTCTTTCTGATTTTTCGTTAAATGTGTACTGATTTTCACCTGTGCCGCTGTCTCACAGGGGTGTAATGGATATTCAAATGATGAAAGTGGTTCCTTTTTCATCCCCATGGCAATGGACAAGGTCAACAAGTGTGTCTCTTCCTGATTTTCTCTTTCCAAATATTTCTTCAGGAGATTCACATGATAGATTTTTTCTTTCCCCTTCTTATCTATCTTATAATTTGTTCTAGACACCTTCTCTAGAACTGTATATGGACCTTGCCATCCAATTTGTAACTTATTTTGACTACCGGGTAGAAGAAGCAGTACCTTCTCTCCCACAGCCAAATCTCTGTCTTTAGCCTTCCTGTTGAAATAGGCAGCATGTTTCTTCCTGGCTTGTCTCAAATTTTCATTGGCAAGTTTCCAGCCAGTTTTTAAACGAGTGGTCATCTCATTCACATATTGGTATGAGGATGTAATATTTTCCTCTGCCTTTTCATCAGTCCACGTTCTTAACAGCGCTTCAAGTGGACCTTTTATTGGCCTTCCAAATAATAATGTTGCCGGGGCCATACCGGTTGAACTATGGGGTACCTCCCGATAAGCAAAGAGGGCGGCGTGAAGGTACTGGTCCCATGTATCTGGTTTATCGTGTGCCAACTTTCTCAGGATCGACATCAACGTGCCATTAAATCTTTCCACGTGGCCGTTCCCTTGGGGATTGTACACACTACAATGGAAGTGTTTGGCCTGGAAGATCCTGAAAACTTCTTCTGTTAGTTTCCCCTTGAACTGAGAGCCATTATCAGTCAAGATTTGATTGGGAAAGCCTAACCTTGTGAAAATTGTGAGTAATGCCTCTGCCACATGTTTAGAGTCAATGGATGACAGGGCTACCGCCTCTCCCCACATAGAACAAGTGTCCACCAGAGTCAGAATGTAGCTGTTCCTCCTCTTAGTTCGAGTGAGAGGTCCCACAAGATCCACGGCAACTCTCTCAAAGGGTGTTCCCACTATGGGCATTTCCCATAGAGTTGCTGGTGCAGTCCAATGCTTAGGTGCTACTCGTTGGCACTCTGGACAGGATTTTACATATCGTTTGATATCTTCAGTTATTCCTGGCCAGAAATAGTGACAAGCTATTCGCTGTCCTGTTGCGCTGATCCCCATATGACCACTGAAGGGAATCGCATGCCCTAGTTCCAACAATTTAGTCCTATATGCAGTGGGAAGGACCAGCTGTCCGTGACCATTAGATTCAAATCCAGCCTTCCTATAAATCAGTTTGTTCTTCATATAAAATTCTCCCTTGCCTGGAGGTGTATGAGATTTGGGCAACTTCTTGAAACATGGCTTGAGTGTCTTGTCCTCCGCCTGTGCCTTCCTCATCTCATCTGGATGAGTATTTATTGGATTATCCTCCTCCTTTTTAGACTGTGATCTGGTCTGCACTGTTGCCAATATCACAGGTCTCTTGGGATTCCCCAAGAAGACATATCTACACCCCAATATCAGAGGGTAGATTGGCTCATTTATCACTGATGCTTTTATAATTCCTTCCACATATCGCGTTTTCACCTTTATCCGGGCGACGGGAAGTGTCATGGTAGCTACATCCTTGGTTGCAGTTTGAATCTCCACTGTTTCTGTGGTGTATTGATCTGCCTGCACCAGGTGAGAACTCACAACGGAATCATAATCTAAACCTGTATCATATAAACACCTTATGGTGACACCATTACAGATGACATCTTCACACACTGGGGGATGGTTTGGTTCCTGTAGTTCCGCAGGTTTGACCTTTTTTCCCTTTTTTCCAGATGTCATAGCAGCACAATGAGGAGGTTTCCTTCTACAATGGTCAGTGTCATGATTGTTCATCTTACAATTTTTACACCATCTCTTTCCTTGGTTGAAAGATTTTGTTTCATCATATTTCCTTTCATCGAATTGTGGGGTTTTATTTTTATTATCATACCGTGGCCTATCAAACTGGTGCTTACCTTTGTTTTGATCTCTAGGATCAAATTTATTAAAGTTCTGTGGTGCCCTAAAATTATCTACCTGTTTCTTTTTATTACCTAATACCTCTGCCTGAGCTGCTTGATACCTTTCTGCAACATTTAGTAACTCACCCAGTCTCTCTGCACCTTGTTCCATGAGAAACTTTCTCAGGTCTGGAGCCATGGACTCTCTTAATTGTTCTATAAGGACCATTTCCTTAAGATCTTGGGTTTTCCCCAGAGAAGTCCATTTCTCCAAGTATGTCTCTAACCGTGCAGAGAACTGGTGATAGGTTTCACCTGACAGTAGTTTAGCATTCCTAAATTTTTTCCTATAAAATTCTGCGTTCTTTTCATATCTTAACAAAAGAGCCTGCTTTAGCATGTCATAATTTTCTTGATCATTTCTGCTCATTTTGGCAAAAACTTCATAAGCTGCACCACGAAGCCCTTGAGATAACTTTAAGCTCCACCTTTCTCTTTCTAACCCATACGTGGTAGCTAATAGTTCATATCTATTTAGATAGCTCTCGATATCATCTTCTTTCTCAACAAAATGATCTAAATGAAAATTCATAGCTGAGGTTGAGGCTCCCTGACTAGCAGTAGCATCGGAGGTAAAGGGACTGGCACCATTTTCAGGAGCATGGCCTTGAAACTCAAACTCCCTTAGTCGTAACTCATGTTCCCTTTGTAATCTCTTATCCTCTGCTTCCCTCTCTGCAGTCAATCTTCTTTCCTCTGCTTCCCTTTCAGCCTTTTTCTCTTCCAACTGGAGGCTCTTTATTTCCGCCTCACGATCCGCCTCCAATGCTCTAGCCTCTTTGTCAGCCTCAATCTTCAACCTCTTAGCCTCAGCCTGCAACCTCTTAATTTCTTTTTCAGCCTCTATTCTCTTATCTTCGGCCAATCTTTCAGATTCTAATTTTCTTTCGGCCTCTTTTTCTAATCTTCTTTCTTCACGTTCAATATATTTGTCACATTCCGTAGTGACATAAGCAATCATAACTTGTCCCTCCATTCCTAACTCTTTTGCAGTCTGCACAGCAGCAGATCGAAATTTGGCCAGGTCCACCATTTTCTAACAGGTAAATGTATATAATGTCTAACTAAACAATACAATCTGTAATTAATTATCCAAGGACAACCACAGGCACTGAGAGCTCAACCTTATTTAATTCCACCCAAGGATACCTTTTAAATTTTTATTATTCCCAATATATATAATAGGAGAAAGTTCAATATCCCGGGAGCGAAGTAACTGGGTAACTTTGAAACTTAAAAGTAAATCCGCATTTTTTAATACAAAGATTGGAAATTTAAAGGACCAGGACTGAGTATTTGGGCAACTTTTAAACTTAAAAGTAAACCCACATTTTTAAATACAAAGAGTGGATACCTAAGAAATCAGATCACCGTCAAAAGAAGAATACTAAAATTTCCCAGACCAAGTGATTCGAAAGCATATAACCTAAAGTGCTGTGTCCATTCTAACTGTGCCAGGAGATTGTGTTCCCAAAAGTTAATTTGGGTTCGTGGAACGAAGCTACCAAACTGTTCATGGTAATAGGCTGCAAGACTAAAGTTTCGACACCAATAGTTGTGAGTTAAAAGCAAGGAATCAACACTAACGGCCTACAGTGGACGAGTTGTGTGGAGAAGTGCCCGCATCACAGAAGAATTGACGAAACCACGGCTGCAGGACTCACTTAGACCAGCTAAGTTTATTAAGGAAACAGCAAAAGGACAATTGTTTTTATCAATCCTCAGACCAAGTCTCAGTGAAGACTTACTTACTTAGTCGTTCCCCTTCTACCGTGAGATGTAGAGGTTTGGAAGAGAGAGCGCCAGATTATCCTATTGGCTGTCGTCGCCTTTAGAATCAGTCCGGTTTTCTCCTTTGTAGTTCTCGTAACCAAAAGTTTAAAGCGAACAGGTGCTTGGCCTGCTGTGCCTTTGTATGGTGGAGGGGCTGCCTCTTTACGGCCTCCATGCAGGCCGCCCTCCTCCTTTTTCAGCCGGGATTGGGACCGGCCTAGGCGAAGTTCTCAGTGAAGATTTTATTTGCAACTAAAATTCACCATAATTCCATCGTTATTTTAACCTGCTAAAGACTACGGTAATTGATTATTAAATTTGTTACATGTTACTTTACAACTAAACAATCATTGTTAATTCAGTTATTATAGGTATGAAAGCAAACGTATGAGCAAGATGTCTATGTTGTAGTCAATTCATACCTTGGTTATTGGCTCCATCAGGTCAGTGTTATAGTCAATTGATACTTTAGTGATTGGCTCCATCACGTCTATATTATCGTCAATTGATACTTTAGTAATTGGCTCCATCACTTCTGTGTTATAGATAACTCACATTTTATTGACACGTGGGGAAGCGCCCCGTTGAGACATCGATGTTCTTTCATTACCCTTCGGCTTCAATAAATACATACCAAGCATTCTTGTCTTGTGCTAACCCGTCAAGTTCTTTCCGCTTTATCACTTCCATATCTACGTCTAATTCCCTTCTCTTTGTGTTTTTTGGTCTTTCTCTATTTATTTTAACCCGGTGATTCCAGAACAAAGACCGCTATATAATGCTATCAAATGTTTGATTTTCAATGTGTCTTATCTCCAACACAAAAGGCTTAGTGTTACTAAATATCTTCTTCTTCTTCTGCGTTCGTCATGAAAAGGGCGTTGGTTACGTTATGTGTCGCTGTTACAGCGGAGCGGCGATATTTGCGCCTTTCGGCCCGACACATCCGTTTTCAGCATGACATTTTTGGGACCGGGTTTGCCTTCCCTCTTCGATCCCTACTCTCTCTTGGACAGACTGCAGTGATACAGCCTGTTTCCAGGACCACCACTTGGAGGTGGAGTAATGTTTTGGTCAGTTCTGGTTCGTTCACCCTGACGCAAGCAGTCAAGCTATGAGTCGCTGACTGCATTCATCTCTTTTGCTACGTCTTTAGTCCCTTATTACTAAATATGAGTTTTGCCATTTTTTTGGCAAACAACTTTGACACAATGTCCGACTGTTATATTGAGGCGCATATCCAAGTATAAAAGACTCTTGGGTTCGACTGCTTTAAATGCTCATCGTGATATCATAGCTTTAAAAATAGGACTAGAAAATATATATTGTAAGCAGCTTTCTAACAGAGCACGTGATGCGAGCCAGACAAGGCATAAACTTCCGAAACTATTAGTCATTCACCTCGTTCACCACGTGCAGCAGACATAAAAACTCTGGCTGCTTCCATGGCTTGCAGATTGTACGGAGCCACCAGATGCATTCAAAGAAAGTAGACGAGGTGTTGTCCAATAACATTGTCAATGAACCGGACTCATTCTTTAGCATTCCTAACAAGTGGGCCGAACCAGACCCGGGCGTAAGGATTTTTTTCAAGGTAGTGCGAGATCTCGTTAAGGCGCCCACTTTCATATAAGCAAACAATTCAGTCATTATACACTTTAGCTCCCCAAGGAGCATAGGCCTTCAACAAACACATGCCAAGCCATCCTGTCACGTGCCATCATCTCAAGCTCTTTCTACGTCTTCCTCTATCCTTTTCATTTCTTTCTCCGGTTTTCTTCTTCAAGTGTTTTTCTTTTTAGTTTACCACTGCCTCTCTTACCCTGAGAATTCCAGAACAAGGACTGTCTTGTAATACTCTCATTAGGTTTCCTCAATGTGCGTTCTGTGCATCGCCAGCGTTAACTTTTGATATTTTGTTTCGCTGGAGCAAATAATTATTTAATGTGACATTTTCTGTTTAAATTTTTCTTGTTCTTTTATAATTTTAATGTTTTTTTTTAAAAATGTATTTCGGCGCCTTCCCCCTGTCGGCATGAGGTGCGACTATACTCTTCGCACCGTCCAACAGCCGGCCGTGGGTCTAACCATCTGGTAAACGAAGCGAGGCAAAGGGCGAAAAAGAAGCACAAAAAGGAAATATGAATTTCAGAAACACCAGGCTATTATTACTTCTCACTAGACGGACACCTCATCCACAAGGGCTGTGACACGATAACAGAAATCAGATAGCATTAAAAATAATAATGAACATATGAGGTAAAGTTGGAAAGCCAGACGTAAAACATGTATGTCTGTGACTCACGTAGTCATCAGGCCTTCTCTTCTCTGTCTGTCTGTCTGTCTAACTGCCTGTCTGTCATATGTTCTGTCTGCCTGCCTGCCTCTCTGTATTTATGTTTTTCTGTCAGTCTGTCTACCTATCTTTATGTCTGCCTGCCTGTCTGTCTGTCTCTGACTCACGTTGTCACCAAACCTCGGTCTGAGATTGCTGTAGGGAAAACACGACTGGTACGTAGGTCTGGAGAAAAACTTCTTTCTCTATATGTCTGTCTGCCTACCTGCCTTTCCATGCTTCTGACTGCCTGTCTGTTTGTGTATCTGTCCGTGAGTGTGTCTATCTGTCTGTCTCGTCTCTGACTCACGTAGTCATCAGGCCTCCGCTTCTCTGTCTGAGGTTGCGCTTGCAGTGGTGGTTTATGTGGCTATTTCTTGTACGTGATGAGATTGCCACGCCCATGCACAACCTCATATTAGTCGGCTTGTACGTCGTGCCTGAGGATGCAGAAGTCCCGTTCTCTCTTTATCTCTTCAGAGACCCACGAGAACTACACGGGGTACAGTATGAAGAGATATACGAAATAACTGGTTCGAAACACGGTCACTATTTAAAAGGCCCCACACAAAGATTACATAAAGCCCAGGTTAGTGGCGTCACTATCTAAGCCAGCGTATGTCAACCTGTTTAGTGTAATCCTAGGGCTCCGCAATTCATACTCAGGGGTTCCGCGAGAAATCGTGGACTAAATAAATAAAAAATGTTGAACTATTGCGAAAAGACTCCAAATTTCGTTCTTAATGTCTATGTTCCTTTCGATATGTCTAGATAAATATCATACTCGTATGATAATATAACGTTTGTAAACATGTGAAAGATCAGTAAAACTCTTCATATTTTATTTAAATTTTAAAAGACAGAATTCAGACTCAGTAATAGTAATACCAAAGAGATAAATACAAAAGAGATGTCTTGGTAAGAATGTTACGGATCTAGGATTGTATGTGTTGAGTTCCGCTAACCGTGGAAAATTATTTCAGGGGTTCTAGCTTGGTAAAATGGTCGAGAGACACTGATCTAAGCATACATAATGTATGTTTGACAGAGAACACTTTGTCAAGTTTTCCTGTGTCAAACATATACACTGTTATATTGCTTTAGTATTTATTTTTTTATTTAAAGACATGGCAGTATAGCGGAATAGCATCAGATGAGCGTCATTTCTGTCCGCTTCTCCACCATCTCGGGAGAATCAAACAACTCTTCGAGGTCAACCAACTCCTCGGTTTTAATTAGGGCAGTTGTTGTCATTTATAAAGCCTTTGATCTCCCATAGCGTATATAAAGGACTCCTACAGATATCAACTGTTGTTATTGTTAATATGCTCAAAAAATACCGATAAGAGGTTTAGACGTGTTGGCAACCAGTCACGCAAAACACTTGTTACGGAAACCACCACTATAGACGGCATGCAAGTGTTTTGTGAAGAGTTCTTAGAGAATTATGCTTGCAATATTGACTCCGTGCTCCGTGGCGAGATGGATGTTGGATAGAAAATTAGAAAGTAGTTTCCAGAAAAGGAGAAGAAAACTGGTGAACCATAGGTTGGGAGGGTACAAGACAAGTCAGGTAATTAACTGCATAGTTCTTGATGATAGCTGTAGAAGAGAACTAATAGGTAAGTCACCTTCTCGCTAGACCTATCCTATGCTCCAGGGGTGTTATATAAATACTAGTGTAAGCCCGTCATAAGACGGGAATTAAATTCAAAAGCATCAATACCTAACGGCAATTTTACTTATTCAAAAGTATTTTTTTTAAACCCCACTATGCATCACCACAGTTCACGAACTACGTAGCAGCAGCGAGGATCCCAATGTGTGTATACGGGATCATACATTCTATAAATATTTTTGTGCACACCGTCATTTGCACACTTTTCTTTGTCGAGTGTTACTATTTTCAGGAGAGTACATATAAGGGAAACAATACAATTAATGTCTAACTTTCAACCAAAGTTGCATCCCTTAGCGTTAGTGACAGAAAAAGCTGGGATTTTTATATATATATTGCTGTGAGTGCACCTCGTATTTATTCCACACCAACTTTTAAATGATTAATATTTCTTTGACCACACAACAAAATTATATCAGGAAGTTTGAATAATTCAACAACTGCAGATATAAACAAATCAATGCACTTTATTGATTAATGATGTATAGTAAAAAATAAAATTAGCACCTTGGTATATCAATATCTTACAAGATTTTACACAATTTAAAAAAAAAGCACAGCGTCGCTGTTTGGTCGTTTTCATCATGTTGTTGGCTTGAGTGTCTCGGTTTGTGTTTTCACGATAAGTTGTACTTAACTTACTTGACACGTTGTAGTAGCTGACTACCCTCAGTCGTTAAAACATTTGAACATTGAAAACGCTATTCTTGTACCGGGAACAGTGTTGTCCCACTGTTAAACAGTTCACAATTTCCAAGATTGCGACTAGCCTTTCACCACCAGTTGAAGATGCAAAATATGACCAGGTTATGGTATACTGTATGTGGTTTATAACAAACCACCCCTCTGATGCTGACTGGCCACTGTTGAATAGACTCCTCATTTCGACAACACAGTCTTGAGGCTGTGGTTAAGTCATTCAAGAGGGCGGTACGTCTTACAACCATACAATACATTTAAGAATGTTGACATCAATTAAAGACATTTTCCAAACCTAGACATGATTACTTCCCTTTGCCTTAGCGTTATCGCCAAAGTTAGCAAAATTGTTTCCCTTGCAATACATCGACAAAATGTACCGAAATAAAAGACAAGCAAGAGAAAGAAAAGACGAACTTTTAGAGCACGCCACCCAAAAGCACAGCCCTAAAAAGGACTGTAAGCTTTTATTGCTAGCGTTGGACAGTCTTAACAAGGACTTCTAGCTGAGCCAATGCTATTCAGGATTGAGGTTAATTAGTAGTGGGAGCCATCTTCTTTCGGCACAAGGAAAGATATAGACATGACGATTTATGTTAATCATAATATTAATTTTAAATGTACATTAATTCATTAAGATATTTTGTAAGTTTACAGACATACCCTCAGGCACAGTGGTACTTCGAAGTATGCATCTACAAATCATTCACATTAGCGGTCAGTTGTGATTTCTTCTCAGTTATCTTGTGTTGTGGGTTAAGACTTCTAACTAAAAGTGTCAGCCTTCTGGATATCTTCTCAGTTCTGTCAGATCTTGAAGTGATTTCAGGAAGTAAGGGACTGTGTCTGAGACAGGGCTTATACACTTAATCTCAGGACTAACTCTTGCTTCCTCAGAGGCCCGCGCCTGAGTTCACTTTTTCTCTTGTAAAATGTCGTGGGATTTAAATTTTGTTGTACAAATTTATCGACAAATCATAAATTCCTCGTCAAAAAACAAAGAAAAGGATTTCCCACTGTTATAATTACATTTATTTGTACGTGCAGTTCAAAGACAGACAGAGGCAGTGAAACAAGTAGTTTGAGATAGTGAGAGAGGTAGGTTGAGACAATGAAAGAGGCAGTGAGAGAGATAGGTTGAGATAGTGACAGAGGCTATGAGAGAGGTAAGCTGAGACAGTGACAGGGGCAATGAGAGAGGTAGCTTGAGATAGTGAGAGAGATAGGTTGAGACAGTGACAGAGGCAGTGAGAGTGGTAGGTTGAGATAGTGAAAGTGGTAGGTTGAGATAGTGAAACAGGGAGTGAGAGAGGTAAGTTGAGAAATTGACAGAGGCAGTAAGAGAGATAGGTTGAGACAGTTAAAAAGGTCTTGAAAGGAAGAGACATAATTGTCAGACGCAGTGAGAGGGGGATGTTGAAGCAGTGAAAGAGAGAGAGGGAGGGAGGGAGAGACAGAAAAGGAGGCTGAAACATTGTGAGTGTAACTGAGAAAATTTAAAAAAACACGACGTGAGAGAAAGTTATTATGTAAAAAATGAGTTATAAACAATTTTTATGGATTCGTTCATGACAAAACCTGGCGGAGAAACAATACTGTTGAGAAAAAAGCGATCACAAGTCTAGAAATTAATGAGACAATATTTCAGAGCGGGACTTTTTTTTTAACGGCATTGTTTTCATGTGAGCAGTTTGTTAAAATATAAAAAAAAATCCACGTGTACAGGAGATCCTTGCATGTAATCTTTGAAAGTCTGTACCACGGCTGTCTCAGTAACGAAGTTTATAATAATCACCCCTTTAAACTTGATCGGACAACTCCTAAAATTCTTTCCCCTATAACATTCAACTGAAGGAAGCGCTAACTGCTTGTGAAAAAGATGGACAAATTGTCTTTTGTGTTTAATTTTGTGATTACTTGGAAAACAAATTTTCTGTTGTTAATCACAAACATTCCTGAGACAAAATTATCATCGTATTAGCAAATAGATCTGTCGAAAACGACGAGGGAAAATGCAAATGCACTGCCGTACCGAACAGGGCTTAGACAGATGGAAATTGTACACTGCAAAAGAGCGTCTGATTGTCTAAGTGTGATGAAATCGTCCGTTCTCTTTATCTGGCCTTCAATTCTCTCCGGTCGTACTTACTCGACCATTCCGTCTACGTTCCATTTTCTTCCCTTGTTTATTGTTTACGCTTTCATCGTTCGAGGCCATCTTGTCCTACTTTGTCACTCACCGTACGGTACCTGAACTGTTTTTGAAGCAATATTGACTTCTATTTGTGCAGGGTGAAGTTGTTTGCGCACTAGATTATGTAACAGTTTCCGGCCACAATGAGTAGGTGTCCGTAAGTAGTGAGACTGGTTGATTGAACAAACACTGGCAGACGGTATAGGGCAAAAACTCAGATGTTTGTCGGGGAAGGTAGGTAACAACCGTTGATACACGACCGATTTCACAGGGAGGTAGAAGGTGACAATATTTTTAAAGATTAAGGGACAGAAAGTGATATAACACTTCTGGCAGAATGACTTCGTTGTAATAATCAACTACGAGACAGTAACATCTTGGAGGAGATTATCAGCGATAGATCTGTGAAGTAGTGAGTTTGATAAACATGACAGGCAACACTGAAGTGGCAAGACCTTATATGGTCATGGAGTTTGAAAATACCATGTAAAGGGCAATATCTTATGTTGTCATGTAGTAATGTTTTACATGACAGGGTGGGGATAAACCCCTACCAATATCAGATGCCTGGAAGATGGTTGGTTTGGCATGAAAATGGGTGTGGGGTTAAAATTTCGCTTATAACATACAGCTTTGTGAGACTATTTCACTTACTTCCAATATCGTTTAGGAAAAGTCATAATCAGCCAGGAACACGGAATATTAGGACCACAATATAGGACAAGCCATAGGACTGGACGTGAATTATACGATTAGAAGAAAGTAACTCCAGAGTCATTACTTTGTGACTTAAGTTCTAAGATCCTACTTCAAGTGCACCCAATTAGAAACCTAACAATTCTGAAGAGACGGCATCTTAAATCAGTTGCCTGATAATATTCAGGCTTTTCCTGTGAAAAAAGTATGTGCTCGTCTGATAATCTGGGTAAGTTGCAATATGAGCATTTTATCACTTTTTATTTGCATTTTGACATGATTAATTTGCTTGTGGACGTACAGTGGCATATGAGGCTGACAACCTCATCACTGCAAATAACGTGACACATAAACCACCACTGCAGGAGCTGGTGGCTGCTTCGTGAGGGTTTACTTACAAGGAACCAATAGTAGAGGTGACCCCAGGCTCCATAGAGAGCAGCGAGTGGATGATGATATCGTGATGTGTATATTTATTATACTAACACTTTAGTCAGTTTGTTATGTATATATATATATATATATATATATATATATATATATATATATATATATATATATATATATATATATATATATATATATATATATATATATTTTTTTTTTTTCTTTCAATTGTCACTTTCCGCTGTCCAAAAGCACTTTTATCTGACCCTTTCGGTCTAAAATTAATGCTCAAGGAAGGTTAATATTCTGAGGAATATAAAGTGGTGCATAGAATTGGAGGTCGCATGATGTTCATATCAGGAGACACAATACTTAAAAGAGGCATTTGTTTCCTCTTAGCTTGTGGTACAGGTTGCTAGCAGTCGACGCTAGACACCAACATCAGACGAGTCTTGAAGACGCTTGATAACATTTGTAGTTACCCCAGCCTTACTGTATGGGACGTGCTACAGGCATCAGATATAACTATTGAAGAGAAGAACCAGTCCAAGGCTTCTGTGGGAACCATCAACTGCTGAAGCAAACGCCAACAGACCCCGCACCGGCATCTAAGTACTATAACAGAGCAGCCAGTGAACACTTACAATTTTTTTTTCTAAAAAATATCCTCTTACAATTTAAAACGTCCAATGAGAAAAATATGAGATGTTTAATTTTTATAAACAACTTTACTTATTTTACATCGTTAACCAATAGGTGATTATTATTAAACCTTTTTATCTGTAACTATAAAGCTATAGTTGGATTAATCACTATTGAGTGAAGTGTATGTCTGCACCCGTATGACTAATATTGTTTGAAATACATAACCATATAGAGATGTTAGATTAATAGTTGCTGAATCAACTTCAGCTGGGGGCTTACAAATACGAGTCAATGTATTTCCTCATAGAAGGGGCGGGAGAATAATAAGTTCATGACAGCTTAGATGATCTCAGTTGTTATGTTTGCTTTTCTTTGAAATCCCCTGAGACTGCCTTAAATAGAAGCATCGTTCTTCTATTTAAATCTCTACCAAGAATAATCTTCAGCGAAGGTTGATAACTTTGATGACCCTCATCTTTATACTCTAAGTTTGGGCATTGCTGGACCCCTACATTGTAGCAAGGGAGACAATACCGTCACGCTAAGTGAATAGAGCGCATACCTCAGGCGGCAATGTTCCCGGTTTCCGGGATCGAAATCTGATAACGTCACGTTCCAGTCTACCCAGCTGTAAATGGGTATCTGACTGCTCTTAAGGAAGGGAAATGGTAATCCCACCTCATAAGAAGGCTGTACCTAGTATTGTGAAGTCTCTAACACTTCACTCCCTACGGCAGTTCTGTTATTTGACTTTAATAGAGGGTAGTAATTAAAGTGTTATTTTTTCTCCCTGTACGATCTGACTTTAATAGAGGGTAGTAATTAAAGTGTTATTTTTTCTCCATGTACGATCTGACTTTCCCCTGACCTTCCCAAACCATGCTTTTAAAATTAACTTTGTTTCTCTTTTATCTCATTTATTTATTTAATACAAACTTTGTGTCTTCGCGTTGAGTATTTTAGAATTGTATAGAATTGTATTTTGACATAAACAGGGTGCTTTAGGTGAAGTATCATTTCTGTATGGAGAATTGGCATTGATGGGCCAGCAAAGTTTTCCGTCACTTACTTGATGGTGCACTCTGATAGGTTAATAACCTTTGATGTTACCTTTCCAAAGTAAAGGCACTCTAATAGTCTTAGTCTCCTGCCTTCAACATTTTCTTCAATCATAATTTCGTAGAAGGTCAAATGTTGAGATGTTACGTGCTGGCCTTAGACAGCGCAAACTAGTCTGGCTTGGCCATGTCCGCCGCATGGAAGAAGGTCGTATTCTCAAAAGTATTTTCTTTGGGCAACTGAAAGATGGCAAAAGTACAATCAGGCTTTGCAGCTGAGGTTCAAAGATGTGTGCAAGAGAGACACGAGAGCACTGGACATATGTCCAGCAACCTGGACGAATGAAGCTGACGATCGAACCAACTGGCGATACTCACAATGGCGTCACCTCCCACTGGGCGAAAAGAAGCTCTCACAACAAGCAGAAAAGACAAGAACACGATGAAAGCAACCCCATGCAAAACAGAACCTGAGGGCTGTCACCTCAGGAGTGCGTTCCCATTATCATTTATGATTGAAGAAGGATATATATATATATATGTGTGTGTGAAAGGGTGGGCGAGAATGATGATGATGATATTGTGATATGTGATCACTCTCTTTTCATACTCGCACCGACCCGAACAACAATAAAACTCTGATTCTTGAGGCAGGGGCTGTATTTATTTTTACAACCCATTCAGTGGCTAAGAGCACACTGAAGCAAACATTAAACAAATAAACCAACGAACATAACACCGAACAAACAAACACCCAGCTAGTGCTCAGTTCCTAATCGTGCTCTGGTCCATCTGCTACCCTCACCGGTCACCTCGTCTCGTTTGTTCTCTCGTCTGGACTGATACTTAGCTAGGCCACTGCTGGCCATCGCATGCTTTATATAGGCACTAGGCTAATCACTCAACTTACTACGCGCTACGCGTATTAATTTGGCCGCATAAATAACACTCGCGATATTTGCTTTATTAGACACGAAAACACAGATATGGCCCACAATTATCAAATATAACACATCACAACTAATTCTTAGGCTTTATTATGGCCTAAACTAATATATCTTCATGAAGACTTTTCACATCCCAGAGTGCTGCGCGCACATCGAAAATATATGGGCAATAAATATGCCTTGAACCTGAAGGGGGAAGCCGGGGTGTCTTTACGTGAAGGGGGAAGCCGGGTGTCTTTCCGGCCCATCCCATATCTCCCTCCTAATTTTGTTGTCGTTCAGACAACATCACTACCTCTGGCACTTCAATTGAAATCTCTCAGATCGTTGGTGCTGCGCAGGACTCTTTCTGAGCGGCGATGCTTTGGGCTGGGCTTCTGGAATAGGTACAACCCGGCTGGGGACTCTCTTGGTCGTCATGTCCCCAGTTGTACGTTGTCGGGCTGTCAGCCGCTGTGGTCTAGAAGACTCGCTCACCTGTGCCGCGTCGCTGCCTGCCCGTGACATCTGCCTGTCAGTGCATGCAGCTGTCGACTTTGTAGGGAGATCGCTCTTGACGTGTTTTCCACTCATTTTGTGTGGACGGTGGCTTACGTTCCCCACAATCTGCTTTTGATGAGTCTCCTCTGCTAAACCTTGATTTGCACTCCCTCCTATCTGCTTAGGACGGGTTTCCTCCCCTAGACGACGGCCAATTTTCTCGGCGCCCTTAGTGTGACAGTTGACGTGGCCATCTCTTGGCTTGCGCCTAAAGGCAACCTGGTTGTGGCAGTACGTCTCGGGAAAGAGCTCCTTGAGGGACAGGCGGCTATCAAATGTTCAGTTGACTTGCATCTAAAACATCGTTTGGGAAGAGGGCCTTGAGGGCATTTGGCTGCCATGTGGCCTGAGAACTCACCACAATTATAGCACCTCAACCTGGTAGGCTTTCTCTGTGCCATGGGTCGCCTCCTACTTCCTTTGCATTCTTGACCGCCAATGCCGCACACAATGACTGCTTCCATGCCCTTGACCGATGGTTTGCTGTCAAATTCTACTCGTTCATTCCTCGCCAGACTCCGGAATCCCTTTCTGAAGATCTTGGTCTGATGTACGAATACATCAATACCTCCATCATCTGGCGTGATGAACCCCCATCCCCTGTGGACACTGTACCACTTGCAAACCCCTTTTCGCCTTGTCGGTGCAACTGCGTTTGTTGGTACTGTCAGCTCACTGCTTTCGTTAACAACAGCCTGACTCTCACATACAAGAACACGCACCCCCTCGTCGTGCTTTGGCTGTTTCCGCGGTTGACCTGGTTCTTTCTTTCTCTGCACTTCCTCTTGTGCTGGCGAACTGGTCTGTGATAGCTGTGCTAGCTGGGATTTTAGGAGCGATATTTCTGCTTTGAGTGCCTCCTCTTCATTCTGGGCTTCTGCACTTGCTATCTGCACTAGTGTCTCTGGTTTTTTTACTTCACAGGAAACAGAACATTCCTTAGGCACCTGACTCACGGCTTGGAAATTCCTGGTCATCTCACTGACTGGTGGTTGCTCGCTGTAGGCTTCTTCTACTATCTTGAGTAACTGCTCAGGGCTGGCCTTGGCTCCGCCACGTATCCGTAATTCCCTAGAGACCCATGGTGTAACGTTGTTCCAGATCACGTCTACCTTGACTTCTGCGCAAAAGGGCGCCATCTTCCACACGGCCTCTACATCTTCCACAAACTCTTGCCAAGTGGGATTTGCCTTTCCATCAAATAGCCTTACCTCTGGCACCTCCACATGCACTACCTTCATATGCGCATTAGCCATCTTGCTGTAGAATGCACTGCTGGGTGTTTACAATACAATATTTGCTCGTTTGCTCGGTGTCACTGTCTGCCTATCCTGCCGACGACGCCAATTGTGTAAGGGTGGGCGAGAATGATGATGATGATATTGTGATATGTGATCACTCTCTTTTCACACTCGCACCGACCCGAACAACAATAAAACTCTGATTCTTGAGGCAGGGGCTGTATTTATTTTTACAACCCATTCAGTGACTAAGAGCACACTGAAGCAAACATTAAACAAATAAACCAACGAACATAACACCAAACAAACAAACACCCAGCTAGTGCTCAGTTCCTAATCGTGCTCTGGTCCATCTGCTACCCACACCGGTCACCTCGTCTCGTTTGTTCTCTCGTCTGGACTGATACTTAGCTAGGCCGCTGCTGGCCATCGCATGCATTATATAGACACTAGGCTAATCATTCAACTTACTGCGCGCTACGCGTATTAATTTGGCCGCATAAATAATACTCGCGATATTTGCTTTATTAGGCACGAAAACACAGATATGGCCCACAATTATCAAATATAACACATCACAACTAATTCTTAGGCTTTATTATGGCCTAAACTAATATATCTTCATGAAGACTTTTCACATCCCAGAGTGCTGCGCGCACATCGAAAATATATAGGCGATAAATATGCCTTGAACCTGAAGGGGGAAGCCGGGGTATCTTTACGTGAAGGGGGAAGCCGGGTGTCTTTCCGTGAAGGGGGAAGCCGGGTGTCTTTCCGGCCCCATCATATATATATATATATATATATATATATATATATATATATATATATATATATATATATATATATATATATATATATATATATATATATATATATATATATATATATATATATGTGACAGCGCCATCTTGAGGTCTGTCGTTCTAGGCTCTGGCCCCATCTGGGCAGTCATATTGTCTATGTGGTTTAGTGCCTTTTGATCACGTTATCTTCAAGCAGATTTATTACAAGGCCATAATAAGCCTACGAATTAGTTGTGTTTTTGCTCTAGTTGTGTAAATCTGTGTTTTCATGCATTCTGGAGCAATAATCGCGTGTGTTATCTGTGTGGCGCAGATTAATCCGCGTAGCGCGCAGTAAATTGAGTGGTTAGGCCAGGGCTTATAAAAAGGGGTAGCAAGCGGCGAAACCGGTCTATGTTTGAGAGAGCCGCCCAGTGAGAACAGACTAAGAAGACACACAAGAGCCAAGCTGTAAATGCCTTGAGCACGTGAGTTAATTTAAATTAGCATTAGTTTTCTAGGATTCTGAAATTATATCGATGTGGCTATTTTAATGTTTAATGGGATAGATAGATAGATAGATGTGCTTCAACTGTGGAGACCTTTCGAACCACATGGCAGCCAAGTGTCCCCAGGGCCCGCTTCCTAAGCGATGTTTCCATTGTAGGTCCCCGGACCATTTGATATCGGTTTGCCCATCAAAGAGCGCCCTCTCTAAGCGTACCAACACATCTACATTGCCGTCACAGTGCAAGCCAAGAGATGGCCGTGGCAACTGTCACCATAAGGGCGCCAGGAAAAGTGGTCGACATTTAGAGGAGGAGACTCATCTAACACTCGTTGAAGGACACGTTTCCAGGCTACGAGGGGCGCACGTAAGAGCAGAGCCACCGTTACAGAGTTTTGCAGCAGTCCGGAAAGAGAGATGTGACAAGCTGTCGTGTTCTACTCCACTACAGGTCGGAGAATTGGTGAAGAAGAGAATGCACGACGCTGAGAGATCCGAGATTCGTGATATGTGGTCAGAAGACGAGTACGTTGTAGTTCGTGCTCCCACAATGACAGGGGGTCCATATATCATTCAACGAATGGACAGAGCGAGTCCGAGCATTAGAGTAACCAGCAATGACCTGAGACGAAGTGAAGGAAAAGGTGATCCTCCAGATTTGGAGAATACGACTGAAGCGCCTGATTTAGTGCAGTTGTCGGGACGACAACAAAATCAGGCGGGGAATATGTGACAGCGCCATCTTGAGGTCTGTCGTTATCTTCAAGCAGATTTATTACAAGGCCATAATAAGCCTACGAATTAGTTGTGTTTTTGCTCTAGTTGTGTAAATCTGTGTTTTCATGCATTCTGGAGCAATAATCGCGTGTGTTATCTGTGTGGCGCAGATTAATCCGCGTAGCGCGCAGTAAATTGAGTGGTTAGGCCAGGGCTTATAAAAAGGGGTAGCAAGCGGCGAAACCGGTCTATGTTTGAGAGAGCCGCCCAGTGAGAACAGACTAAGAAGACACACAAGAGCCAAGCTGTAAATGCCTTGAGCACGTGAGTTAATTTAAATTAGCATTAGTTTTCTAGGATTCTGAAATTATATCGATGTGGCTATTTTAATGTTTAATGGGATAGATAGATAGATAGATGTGAGAGTTTAAGAGCGATTATTTCATTCTTCGGAAAGGCTATTCCACTGGAAATTTAGATAAGATTAACGATCGCAAGATAGTAGCCTCGTGGTGATAAAAGGCGGCGATAGCGAGTCTGATTAAACACGCTCCGCGTGGTAAACCTATAATATGTTATGCCGAGCGACACGTTGTGTATTTAGTCCCAGTTTGGCTTAAGTCGAGAATAATTATATTGTATTCTTTATGTAAGAGTAATTTAGTGTATTTCACGTTTATTGATAATTCTACTGTATATTTAATGGGTTACTGTGAGGTGAGAATATGTATTTAGATTTCTGGAGAGCGCGAGGCCACTCCTTTGTTGAGACAGGTGTTTCTCTGTTTGCTCCTGGTGGAGCATGGAAACACCAATGCGGCTGGTGTCCACCACAAGCCAACAGAAGCATTTTTATGCTATTACAGTGGTTGTTCCTGTAATAATGTGTTTCATGCGATGAGATTCCCAGCTGCACGAGTCGTCACATACGACATGCTTCAGAATGCAGTAACGAATATTGAGATAGACCAGTTGTGAGGTGGTGGTTAATTCTCATTATTGAGATTATTTGTTGTACATGTATTGAAGAATATTATTTTATGTCCAGTTGATTATTATTGTTATGTGAACATGGTTTGTGAGAGCACGTGGGCGTACCAGATGTATATTTCTCTTCTCCGCTCCTGAGGGAGCATGGGGCCACCGGTGTGGTTTACCTCAGCATGGAGCATTCAGATGCTTTTGCAGTAGTGGTTTCGGTAGCAACCTATGTTACCCGGTGCGATTGCCAGCCTCATGCACAACACCATACTAGTCGCATTGGACGACACGCATGAGTGTGTGAGATAGTTGATGATATCAGGTGGGCGCATGTTTTCTTTATGGTAAGTGTTATTATCCATGCTATTGATGTTCACTTAGACATTGTTTTATTTATTGTTTTTCAGACAGTCTATGAACACTGACTGGGTGTTCGTTTGATTGTTTGTTGGATTGTTTGTTTGGTGTTCGGTTCTGTTCGGTAGAATTAAATGTTGATCTGCATAAGGCTTTGGGTTGCTTGAACTGTTAAGTCTGCTGCTGAGAGGGTTGCAAGCAACCAATAATTGCAACCCCTGTCAAACGATCCTTTATAAATTTTCTTAGTGCACGGGTCTTGGGTGTGAGGTACCCCTAGCGCCCCTGTCACATATATATATATATATATATATATATATATATATATATATATATATATATATATATATATATATATATATATATATATATATATATATATATATATATATATATATTTTTTTTTTTTTTTTTTTTTTTTTTTTTTTCTTAACCAGCGGTACTTGGGCTTTCAGCCCTTCGGCCCAATGACATGTCATTGCGAGGCTGGGGAACCTGAGGACTTTCCTTCCAACCCGGTCAGGAGCTTCGCTCCTTCCCATCCACAGAGGGTTTATCACAGGAGCCGTTCAGGTTATTCAGTCAAATTTCCGGTCGTAAACATTCCTTCAAACGCCGACGCCCGGGTTTGAACCATGAACACCTGGTCGCCAGTACAACGCCGTAGCCATTACACCAGCGCGGCTCCCATATATATATATATATATATATATATATATATATATATATATATATATATATATATATATAGATATATATATATATATATATATCTATATATATATATATATATATATATATATATATATATATATATATATATCCCGGAGATCTGTGAAGAGATACAGAAAGAATAGAACTACTTTAAAAAAAAATAAAGTTTTGCCTCGTTTTGGCCAGGCGCGTCCCGTTCAACCTAGTCGGTTATATTAGGGCGCATGTCCAAATATAAAAGACCCTTATGTCTGAGATGACTACACTATAACTACTGCGCTCTTAGGTATGTCGTACAGTGCGGTTCATGTGAGGTTTTCTATGGGGTTGGCAATCTCATCTTGTAAAACAAACTGACACATGATCCACGGCTGCGAGAGCATCTAACTGCTTTGTGCAGGCTTCCTGTTGGACTAGCTGCAATGGTGGCTCCATGCTCCGTAAGGATAGCAAATAAATATATATATATATGTATATATACCTTGTATATATATATATATATATATATATATATATATATATATATATATATATATATATATACAAGGAGATTGACATAAGTCTTGGGCCTGACCATGAAGGAGTCACAGGAGGAAGATGAAACTTGGCACATTTAAAGTTCATCATATTTGCACTGAATGTGTGAAGTACGCGTTTGTTTCTTCAATGGGTTTTCCCGCTACGGTGCACGGCGCAATGTACCCTATTGACCGGATCTGCTGCTCCAAAGATTTGACAAAACAATGGAAAAGAAGGAGGCCAGAGCTGTGATAAAATTTCTGATGTTTCAGGGAAAAACACCTACAGAAATACACAGGGAGATGGAACCAGTGTTTCGTGATTTTTGTCCTTCATATACAAGGGGATTGACATAAGTCTTGGGCCTGACCATGAAGGAGTCACAGGAGGAAGATGAAACTTGGCACATTTAAAGTTCATCATATTTGCACTGAATGTGTGAAGTACGCGTTTGTTTCTTCAATGGGTTTTCCCGCTACGGTGCACGGCGCAATGTACCCTATTGACCGGATCTGCTGCTCCAAAGATTTGACAAAACAATGGAAAAGAAGGAGGCCAGAGCTGTGATAAAATTTCTTATGTTTCAGGGAAAAACACCTACAGAAATACACAGGGAGATGGAACCAGTGTTTCGTGATTCTTGTCCTTCATATACTTCGGTAAAAAACTGGTGTCAACAGTTTAAGTGCGGCCGCTCAAATGTTGCTGATCTGCCAAGATATGGTAGACCAGCCTCAGAGTGCAACGATGAAAATGCAACAAGAGTGAAGAAAATCATTGACCAGGATCGACAAATGACAATTGTGGAGATAGCTAGTAGAGTAAAACTAAATGAAAGAACAGTTTATAGAATTTTACACAACAGACTGAACATGAGAAAAGTGTGTGCACGCTGGGTTCCGCGACTGTTGGCACGTGAACAGAAGCAAACGAGGGTAAATTGCTGTCAACAGTTGCTCAAAAAGTGTCAGTCAAAAAATTTGTTGGAGACCATGGTGACAGTAGATGAGACTTGGGTACTCCATTATGATCCCGAATCCAAAATTGCCAGCATGCAATGGAAAACACCGGGTTCCCCAACACCTGTCAAGCCGAGAGCGCAGAAATCTGCAGGAAAAGTGATGCTGACTGTTTTTTGGGACGGCAAAGGTGTCCTTTTGAAAGATTCTCTGCCTCGTGGCAACACAGTTAATGGACAGTATTATGCAGATCTTCTCTCCAAACTAAGAAAGGTTGTGACCAGGAAACGAAGGATAACGCGCACTAAAAATCTTCCTTTGCTTCAAGACAACGCGCCCTCTCACAAAGGACGGCTTGTGCAGCTAGCAGCCAACGATTTAAATATTGAAATTCTTCCACACCCACCATATTCTCGAGATTTGGCTCCATCAGACTTTTTTCTATTCCCAAATCTTAAAAAAAAAACAGGTAAAAGGAAATCATTTTGACAGCGATGAAGAGGTTATACTGGCATGTGATGACTGGTTTAGTTTGAAAAATAGGGTGTTCTACTCCCAAGGTCTTTTCAAGGTCAAGCAGAGATGGCAGAAGTGTGTCAATTCAGACGGTGGCTATAGTGAAAAGAAATAAACACTATACAAAATTTCAGCTCTCTGTGACATGTCCTTCGTGGTCAGGCCCAAGACTTATGTCAATCCCCTTGTATATATATATATATATATATATATATATATATTGCGTGCATACGAATGAAAAATTTCATTTGATTACGCTGTTTGTTAAAACCCAATTCAAAATAAACTTGACCCCATGTAAAGACAGGACGATATCTTGTTATGTTACGAAATCAAAGGAAACGTGTCCAAGACTGGAAGAAGAAGAAGAAGAAAGAAACAAAAGGTATAGTGCCAGAAAAAAATAAGAAAATACGTAATCATTACAAAATGGGCAAAAGTTATCTCATAAGGGTGTGAAGTGATAGAGTCTTGACTATATTAAATCCAGCATTATGAGATGGTATGACCTGGATCAATCCTCGCTGCTTTTACCTTCCCCAAAGCAAGAGCATAGTTAGGTACCCCATTACAGCTGAGTAGACTGGATCGTGACGCTTCCGGAAACTGTGTCAGGAGAGGCAAGCACTCAAACAACTCAGCCATTTGGACACTCACATAACACACACAGAAGCAAACAAATGAAAAAAACTACTGTGGAACTCAAGAATATTTTCTCTTCCTGCTTCCGAAACCGTGCCATATTCTTACCTGCAATTCCAGGTAAATAATAGTAAACATATCCGCCCAGCCATAAAAATAGACAAGTCTCCTCTGTCTGAGTCGCTTCAAAGGCGGGGCCAAGGAAACAAGTTTACCGGCTTAGCTCTTGAACAATAATGTGCCCATTCCTTTGCAGTTCATCTCTCTCTTTGTCTGTCTCTCTCCAACATTGTCTCTGCCTCTCTTCAAATCTCTCTCTCTCTCTCACTTGTATTCTTTCAATCTTTTCTTGATGGAAGAATACAAAGGACACACTGTTTTTGTTTGTTTCAAATTGTACTTTTTTAAATGCCAAAACTTTAAAAAAGAAGGAAATAAATAAACAAACAAACATTTATGGTCAGGCCTATAACTCGTAATTCTCAATAGGGGACCACAGAAGTGATTGCGTCATTAATTGGGCTGGATCGCCCTAAGTACAGATCCGGTATTGCGTGTAGAAAATCGCATTAATGACCCCTGTGTAATATTTATTTATTTACTATTAATTCTTTATGTCCCAGCTGGTTGTGCAGGTACCAAAACGGATACCAATGTTTTTTATATGTGGAGGTTTTAAAACAAGCAGTATATCCACACTTACACGTTTGTAAGAAAATATAGCATTCGCACACACACACACATACACACATATATGCGTACAACAGTTCCAACTACGATGGGTTTGCCATGTCTGCAGAATGGGAGAAGACCGGATACCTAGATAACTATGGGAAACAAAGTGCCAGGGATCCAGACCTCCAGGACAACCCAGGGTTCGCTGGAAGGACAACAATAGGCAAACTCTGAAGTACCGAGATCTAGATTGGAAACCATGGTAAAACCTCGACACCCCGGGGTAAAAGAAGATAGGACGCCATAAAAGCAAGTAATATGATTAAGAAAAAGGAACGAAGTTTAAGTAAGTAAAGCCATTATATTACACTGCAAATAAGTTTATTTTTTGTATCATGCGCAAAACGGGCAGACATGAGATATATGGCCATATAATCAAAAGGACAGTGTTCTGGATATTTGCAGAGTGTAGTCCTAAGTGATGGGAGCCGTTTCGGGAAGGTCCCTGGGTTCGATTCCCCCCCCCCCCCCCACCCCCCCCCCCCCCCCCCCCCCCCACCTATTCACTCAAGGCTGTTGATACGGGGTGGGGGAGGTTTTGGGGTTCAAACCCACCCCCCCCCCCCCCCCCCCCCCCCCCCCCCCCCCCCCCCGCCCCCCCCCCCTCCCCAACCCCCCCAACTTTTAGGGTTTGTGAAAAAACGTTTTTGCGGGGAAATTATACTGTACCAAAACATGTTTTGTGCCGACCATTTTTTTATATAAACACCCCCCCCCCCCCTCCCCCCCACACCCCCATTTATTAATTCCTATCTACGGCCCTGCAGTATCACTTCTGTTGTTTTTCTGTTGTCTAGTCTTCTACTTCTTTATTTCTCACTGAGTGCCTGATAACACGTGACCTTTGTGTGTTGTTTGTTTATTTATTTACTGGAATTTAATGTTGGCTCGCATCCAGCGTGTGGGGTAGAATTAGTTAAAGCAATAGGTTTTTAACTATTAGCACTGAGTTTGTTTCTTTTCTTGGTCGCTTAAGCCAGAGGAAAGACGCTCCAAAAATCTGTTTTCTATGTACCTCCACATTTCTCCAGGGACGGCGAGCCTGTTCAGCTCTCTCAGATGAGTATGATTCGTTCTTCTGTTGACCTTTGCACATTGACAAACTAAGGGTCAAGATTTCACCCTGAGACAGGGTCAAACTTTATTTGAATCCTTCCCATGCCTGACCCCATCCTTGGCAGAAATAGTCGCGGTGGCAAACATTAGTGCAGTATGCGTTCATTGTACACTCATTCAAACTTATACCTCCAGGCATGAAGATTGGAATGGTCTTGATTAAACAGTCTTCTCACAAGGTCGAGGATTTTAAGTGAGTGTGGAAATGCGAGATTCAAGGTGGGCTCACACTGAATAGAGATACTGGATCGATCTGATTTGGTTGAATGGATGAGGGATTGTTACGAAACTCCAACTGGCACACTTTCAAGAAAAACAATAAATAAAATTTTTGATAAAATTACACAACAAAACTTGATCGACGTACGCGACAAGTTTCGAACATTTAAAAAAAAATCTTTTTAAATTAAAAACAGTTCTGTCGAAAACGAAATGTTCAAAGTCAATAGTGTGAACGGTGGTTTTGGTTTTAGAAAAGTGAGTGAGTGTAGATAAATGGTTTGGAAAGAATGAATGGAGTTGTTAAAAGACTGTTCGTCTTTGTTGAAGGGAAGTGATATGT